>JAYEPQ010000003.1:72107737-72707737 GCA_036321105.1 Dracaena cambodiana | reverse complement strand
CAGGTACGTGTTGTCATATATAAAAATAGACTCAACTTACATACCTGATAATGAAAATAGGTACGGGTATTTTGTTTTGATATCGCCTTCAAGTTCCCAAGTGGAGTCCCCAGGTGATCGTGCATCCCATGAAACAAGGACCAACGGTATCACTTTGTTCTTTAGGATTTTCTCCCGTCGATCAATGATTGCCACATGTTGTTTCTCATACTTTAGATCGGATCTCAGATCCACCTCGGACAAGTCCACAGCCTTATGTTCATTGCCCAAGCACTTCCTTAATTGCGACACATGGAATACATCATGAATAGTTTCCATCTCAGAAGGTAATGATAATCTGTATGTAAGATTCCCTATTCTTTCTGTAATTTCGAATGGTCCAATATATCTTGGACTAAGCTTTCCCTTCTTGCCGAATCTAATCACTCCTTTCATTGGCGATATCTTGATAAATACCTTATCTCCTATTTCAAACTCCAATGATTTTCTACGTCGATCTGCCCATTTCTTTTGTCTATCTTGTGCGGCTTTCATATGTTCCCTAATAAGCTTTACTTGCTCTGTTGCTTGAGTAATCAATTCAGGTCCCAAAATACTTCGCTCTCCAACCTCGTTCCAACATAATGGAGATCTACATTTCCTGCCATACAAAGCCTCAAATGGTGCCATTTTGATACTCTCTTGATAGCTATTATTGTAGGAAAACTCCGCCATATATAAATGGTCTTCCCAAGATCCTCCGAAATCTAGCATACATGCTCTAAGCATGTCTTCAAGTATTTGGATAGTTCGTTCTGATTGTCCATCTGTTTGTGGGTGATATACCGAAGACAAGTCTAAATGTGTTCCTAAACTATCCATCAATTTCTTCCAGTATTGTGATCTAAATCTTGTATCCCTATCTGAGACAATTCTAAATGGAACTCCATGTAACCTCACAACTTCCTGCATTAATCTTTTTGCTAATGCTTCTGTTGACTGACCAACCCTAAATGGGAAGAAATGAGCGGACTTGGTCAGTCGGTCTACTACCACCCAAATCGCATTATTACCTTTGGTGCTCCTTGATAATCCCGTAACAAAATCCATTGATATTTGTTCCCACTTCCATTCTGGAATTGTTAAGGGTTGAAGTAATCCAGCTATTTTCTGATGTTCGACTTTCACTTATTGGCAAGTAGAACACATGGATACATGTCTTGCAATTTCTTTCTTCATGCCCGGCCACCAGAAGTACCTCTTCATATCCTTGTACATCTTATTGCCTCCGAGATGAATGGAATATGCTGATTTATGAGCTCCTTCTAAAACTCTCTTCCTTGTCTCTCCCTTGGGCACCCATAACCTCTCCCTGAATCTAATAGTCTCATCTGAGTGTATCTTCATCTCAGGCCTCTTACCTGTCTCAATTTTGCTCTTTAACCTTTGGAAGCTTTCATCATCGACTTGGGCTTGCTTGATCTGCTCTATCAATGGTGACTGTAGTCGCATTTCCATAAGTTGTGCTATCATTCCTGGTAGAATTATTTCCAATTCTATCCTTTGTATTTCTGCCAACAATTCCTTTTGTTGAGTCAATCTTTCTATTGCAGGTCTTCTACTCAGAGCATCTGGCACTACATTGATCCTTCCTGGATGATATTTAATTTCTACGTCATAATTTGCTACTAACTCCAACTATCGTCTCTGTCTCATATTTAGTTCCTTCTGAGTGAAAATATATTTCAAACTTTTATGGTCAGTGTACGCTTCCACCCTTTGTCCTAGTAAGTAATGTCTCTAAATTTTCAAAGTATGAATTATTGATGCTAGTTCCAAGTCGTGAGTGGGATAATTTCTTTCATGAGGTTTAATTGTCTTGATGCAAACTCAATCACTCTTTCATGCTGAGTCAACACGCATCACAGTCCTAGTTTTGAAGCATCACTATAGATTTTCATTCCTCCAGTGTTATCTGGAATTGCTAACACGGGTGATGTTGTCAGTCTTAGTTTCAATTCTTCAAATGCCTTATCGAACCCTTTTGTCCAGACATATTCGATTCCCTTTCGCGTCAACTTAGTTAGAGGAGACGCAATTTTTGTAAAATCTTGTACAAACCGCCTGTAATATCCAGCCATCCCCAGAAAACTGCGAACTTCTAATACTGATTTTGGTACAGGCCAATCCATCACAGCCTCTATCTTTTTAGGATCTGCTGATACACCATTTTCAGATATTATATGACCCAAGAAAACAATTTTATTCAACCAAAATTCACATTTGCTCAATTTTCCGTATAGCCTTTGTTCCCTTAAAGTTTATAATGCTATCCTCAAATGTTTAACATGCTCTTCTCTATTCTTAGAGTAGATCAATATATCATAAATAAACACCACCACAAATTTGTCCAAATACTGAGTAAAAACATGGTTCATCAAATTCATAAACACCGCTGGAGCATTAGTTATCCCAAATGGCATCACTAAATATTCATAATGACCATGTCTGGTTCAAAATGCAGTCCTTGGGATATCTTCTGTTCGGACTCTTACTTGATGAAATCCTGAACGAAGATCTATTCTTGAGAATACCTTCGCTCCTCCAAGTTGATCGAATAGATCAGTTATCCTTGGCAATGGGCATTTATTCTTAATTGTTACTGCATTCAAACCTTTGTAGTCTATGCATAACCTTTTACTCCCGTCCTTCTTTCCTACCAATAGTACTGGAGCTCCCCAAGGTGACACACTGGGTCTTATAAAACCCAATTTCATTAACTCACCCACTTGCTTCTTGATTTCTTCTAGTTCTGCAATCCCCATTCGATAAGGTGGCTTACAAACTGGTTCAGCTTCAGGGATAATATCAATAGTAAATTCTACTATCCTTGCTGGTGGTAGTCCAGGTATCTCTTCGGAAAAAAATATCCAAGAATTCTGATACTACTGGGATCATCCCTTCTCCTATTTCCATAGCTTCCAAAACTCCTCCCTTTGGAAACACCTTAGATTTAGCTGGTTCTAGGGATTGGCTTCCACTGACAAATTCAAACTCTGGACAGTCAGGAATCTGGAATACTACTCTCCTTCTCCTACAGTCTATCACTGCATAGAAGGTGCTCAACCAATCCATGCCTATGATAACATCATATCCTCCTCCACTAATAACTAGTAGATTGGCATAAAATTCCTTACCATCAATTACTAATGGACATAGTTTACACTCTTTATTAGTCATGATACTACCATTCCTGGTCTCAATATTCCACCCCGCAGGTAAGATAGTGAAATCAATAAGATTACGGGAAACAAACATGCTAGTGATGAAACTGTGTGATGCTCCAGAATCAAATAAAACAGTTGCCGGTCTATTGTTAACCAAGATCATACCTGTCACGACTCCTCCAGTGGTTTGAACTTCTTCTGCATTCATTAGTCTAACTTGCCCTTGCCTCCGTCCTGCTCCTTCTCGGGCCCTAACATAGGTTTGTTGTCGGTTCTCCCAGGTTCCTTTCTGGCCCGGTCTTGGAACTCTCTGGGCCGACGTTGTTTTTGGCCTGTTTGTTGCTTGAAACGGGATCTTGGCTATTGTTGATTGTTGGGCCTTTAGGCAATCTCTCAATTGATGACTAGCGGATCCGCATGCCAGGCACCACCCTTGAGCTCTTCTACACGTATTCTGGGTATGCCCTGGTATATGGCAATAGTTGCATATTACTGAATTTCGATTTGGCATCATCATCTGTCTTTTTGTTGGCGGACCACCAAATTTCTTGGTCGATGAACTTGTTCCTTGCCCAAGCACCCTTTTAAATGCCACCGACCTATTCTCCTCGAATATTTGTTCCAAACGACATGCCGCTTCAAATACTTCTGAATAAGTCTTGTAGTTATACCCTGCTAAGTGCTCCCTCAGATGAGGCCTCAGCCCTTACTGGAACAAGTGTGCCTTTTCCTCCTCATCAGCTACCAGGGTTGGGGCAAATCGGCTCAGCCTCACAAATTCTGCAGCATATGCATCCAGAGTTCGATCTCCTTGTTGCAATCCTAGAAATTTCTTCCTCATTTCTTGTCTTGCTGATAAGTGGAAAAATCTGGCAAGAAATGCCTCTACAAATTTGTCCCAAGTTAAGGGTTCCTGGTGTTTCACTTCTTCTGCAAGCCACCATGTTCTAGCTATGTCAGCCAACTGAATGCATACTACTTCAACACGATTCTCCTTTGGAATCCTTGCAGCCTTCAGAAGATTCTCCATATCCACAATCCACTGCTCAGCCTTTAGTGGTCCTTCTGTTCCGGAAAATACTGATGGTTGCAATCTTCGAAAATCGGACACCACTCCAGTTCTTTCTTGTTCTTTGGACTGTAGCATTCTTTCCAATATTATCGTTGTAGTTTCTTATGTCTGCGCTACACTTTCCACTATAGTTCTAAGCTCAGACTCTTCACCCGTAGGATTTGGGTTTGCGCTAGTAGAAGATTGGGTCGTCATTGTTCTGTGACGGTCCAAGAGAAATTGATTAGATGGAGTTTCAAGATAGATATTTCAAATGAATTAGAAACAAAAAATAGGCACGATACTAGATCTGATGGATATCAAGGATAAGGAAGAAGTGTCAAGAGTGTATCTTAGACATGTTTTCATGTGGCAGTAGTCATATGGTCTCCCACCTAAACTTAGGCTCTGATACCAAATCTGTAACGCCCCCCACTTCGGCTCTACCTTTTTGCTCCTTTTTTTTTCCAAAGTGGGCAGCATTGCTTAAATACTATAAATAACTCAACAGTCCCATGATCTTGAAATAACCGTAACTACTGCCATGTCAAGATGAATAACCATGTCTGAAACTGAAAGGATTTCATTTATACAGAGAGTTGATACATAAAATGACACACTGCTCTAAATATTTACACAAAGGAATTAAATACTACAAGTTAAAGCAGTGCCCAGAAAAAGAAAATAAGAACAAGAAGTGCGAAGTACCCAAATAGTATTGTGCTGCTAGTATCCTCTACTCGACCTGGTTGGTGAAGTAAGGATCGTTGTCTGGAGCAATCTCCCCTTCTCTACTTTCGTGATCTGGGCTTAAGAAAACCTAGGGGATTAAACCCAGCAAGTAATCACAAAAACAAGAAATACGTGTACTATCACAGTACAAATAATAAAAGAATAAATAAATTGCGTTGGTACAAACGTATCTTAAGAATACTGAAAATGAAGTGAGTAAGACTATTCATTCAAATATCAGAAACAAATCATGTAAAGGTGACAAGTGTAAGCGAAGTAAATATCAATCATGTTGCATGTAACCAGAACTTTGTAAGTCATTCACAAGCTTCATGTAAAATTTAACAGGTCTATACCATGTTAGTATTGGAATTGAACCTCAATGATAGATAAGATAGAGCGCAGTTTATCATATTGTACAAGTGCCCGTGCATACCTGGGACCCGGCCTCTAACTCATGGCGCTGAACCATGACACACCGCTAGGTGCTACAAGTCAGACCCCGTTAAATGAAACAAGTAACGGGTATCACCCATATGGTGACTCATGTATCAGACGGTGGCTCAGTACCACCCAGTGCTGCTAGTAAAAGGCCCTCAGCACCTAATCAAGAAGTTGGCCAACAAGATCCTTGTACAATACAGAACTTATCTATCCATCATGTAGTTTTTCCCATGTTAGTAATGTATATGATATACGTGAATTAAAGGAAACACGTGGACTTTCATGTCAAATTGTATACATATCATTTCATAAGAATCAATACATATCATTTCACAAGAATCAAGAGTTCAGGAATCAAGATTTGGGATCATGTACACATGTATCATAAGAATGCTTCATGTCATGTAATAAGAATACTAGAACTTGTAATAATGTCTTGTAATAAAGATACTAGAACTTGTTATCTTATAATAAGGATACTAGAACTTGTAATAAGGATACTAGAACTTGTAATAAGGATACTAGAACTTATTATCATGTCGTGTAATAAAGATACTAGAACTTGTTTTCATGTCTTGTAATAAAGATACTAGAATTTGTTCTCATGAATAATCTTGCCTTCATGTATCATATTGATATTCACATGTCATGTTATCATAAATCCGCGAATCATGCCAAGTGTATAAATCCGTGTTTCTCTTGAAGCTGAAAATAGCCAAACGCGAGGCTAAAAATTGCCAAACACGGAGCTAAAAATGGCCAAACGCGAAGCTAAAAGAATAGCCAATCAGAAAGCAGAAAATAGCCAAATGAGAGGTTAAAAATTGCCAAAGGCGAAGCTAAAAATGGCCAAACGCGAAGCTAAAAGAATAGCCAAACAGGAAGCAGAAAATAGCCACACGCGAGGCTAAAAATTGCCAAACGCGAAGCTAAAAATGGCCAAACGCGAACCTAAAAAAATACCCAAACAGGAAGCAGAAAATAGCCAAACGCGAGGCTAAAAATTGTCAAACGCGAAGCTAAAAATGGCCAAACGCGAAGCTAAAAGAATAGCCAATCAGGAAGCTGAAAATAGCCAAACGCGAGCTAAAAATTGCCAAACGCGAAGCTAAAAATTGCCAAACGCGAAGCTAAAAGAATAGCCAAACAGGAAGCACAAAATAGCCAAACGCAAAGCTAAAAATTGCCAAACGTGAGGCTAAAAATTGCCAAACGCGAGGCTAAGCCAAAAATAGACAACATCCGTAAATCAGGCTAAGTATGCAGTCTAGAAATTTTTCTAAGTATGCAGATCCAATATGATGTGAATTTATCCATAAAGAAAAAGGAATCATGTACTCATAATAAAAATCAAATAATTTCCAAGAAAGATCATACATGCTACTTGTACTCAAATACGATTTAAAGAGAGAACAAGAACAAGGTGATACTTGCCTCTATTTCCCTTTAATCTCCTCCTTTGTTGTAGCAAAGCCTCCATTCTATTTCCTTTACTCAACGAACTAGAAGAATCAAAAGTAAAAAGTGATTTTTATTTTGTTCTTTGATAAAAATTCTCTTTGAGAGAATAAGGTCATATATTCTTAAGGGTATTTTGGTCACCTTATCCTCTAGCCTAGTCTTAAGGCTTCTTACATGCATAACAAATGTCAACTAGAGTGCCACCTCTCACTCTCTTATAACAACTCATCCCCACAAAATGCCAAGGAGGTGCCCTTAGAAATTAAATTTAAATTTGAAGGTGTATAGAAAGAAACTTTTGACTTGATAATTTGAAATGATAGTTTTTGGGTGTTACATTCTACCCACCTAATAAAAGAATTTCGTTCTCGAAATTCCAATTTTAAAAAGTATACTATTATATACAGGTACGTGTTGTCATATATAAAAATAGACTCAACTTACATACCTGATAATGAAAATAGGTACGGGTATTTTGTTTTGATATCGCCTTCAAGTTCCCAAGTGGAGTCTCCAGGTGATCGTGCATCCCATGAAACAAGGACCAACGGTATCACTTTGTTCTTTAGGATTTTCTCCCGTCGATCAATGATTGCTACAGGTTGTTTCTCATACTTTAGATCGGATCTCAGATCCACCTCGGACAAGTCCACAGCCTTATGTTCATTGCCCAAGCACTTCCTTAATTGCGACACATGGAATACATCATGAATAGTTTCCATCTCAGAAGGTAATGATAATCTGTATGCAAGATTTCCTATTCTTTCTGTAATTTCGAATGGTCCAATATATCTTGGACTAAGCTTTCCCTTCTTGCCGAATCTAATCACTCCTTTCATTGGCGATATCTTGATAAATACCTTATCTTCTATTTCAAACTCCAATGATTTTCTACGTCGATCTGCCCATTTCTTTTGTCTATCTTGTGCGGCTTTCATATGTTCCCTAATAAGTTTTACTTGCTCTGTTGCTTGAGTAATCAATTCAGGTCCCAAAATACTTCGCTCTCCAACCTCGTTCCAACATAATGGAGATCTACATTTCCTGCCATACAAAGCCTCAAATGGTGCCATTTTGATACTCTCTTGATAGCTATTATTGTAGAAAAACTCCGCCATATATAAATGGTCTTCCCAAGATCCTCCGAAATCTAGCATACATGCTCTAAGCATGTCTTCAAGTATTTGGATAGTTCGTTCTGATTGTCCATCTGTTTGTGGGTGATATACCGAAGACAAGTCTAAATGTGTTCCTAAACTATCCATCAATTTCTTCCAGTATTGTGATCTAAATCTTGTATCCCTATCTGAGACAATTCTAAATGGAACTCCATGTAACCTCACAACTTCCTGCATTAATCTTTTTGCTAATGCTTCTGTTGACTGACCAACCCTAAATGGGAAGAAATGAGCGGATTTGGTCAGTCGGTTTACTACCACCCAAATCGCATTATTACCTTTGGTGCTCCTTGATAATCCCGTAACAAAATCCATTGATATTTGTTCCCACTTCCATTCTGGAATTGTTAAGGGTTGAAGTAATCCAGCTATTTTCTGATGTTCGACTTTCACTTGTTGGCAAGTAGAACACATGGATACATGTCTTGCAATTTCTTTCTTCATGCCCGGCCACCAGAAGTACCTCTTCATATCCTTGTACATCTTATTGCCTCCGAGATGAATGGAATATGCTGATTTATGAGCTCCTTCTAAAACTCTCTTCCTTGTCTCTCCCTTGGGCACCCATAACCTCTCCCTGAATCTAATAGTCTCATCTGAGTGTATCTTCATCTCAGGCCTCTTACCTGTCTCAATTTTGCTCTTTAACCTTTGGAAGCTTTCATCATCGACTTGGGCTTGCTTGATCTGATCTATCAATGGTGACTGTAGTCGCATTTCCATAAGTTGTGCTATCATTCCTGGTAGAATTATTTCCAATTCTATCCTTTGTATTTCTGCCAACAATTCCTTTTGTTGAGTCAATCTTTCTATTGCAGGTCTTCTACTCAGAGCATCTGGCACTACATTGATCCTTCCTGGATGATATTTAATTTCTACGTCATAATTTGCTACTAACTCCAACTATCGTCTCTGTCTCATATTTAGTTCCTTCTGAGTGAAAATATATTTCAAATTTTTATGGTCAGTGTACGCTTCCACCCTTTGTCCTAGTAAGTAATGTCTCTAAATTTTCAAAGTATGAATTATTGATGCTAGTTCCAAGTCGTGAGTGGGATAATTTCTTTCATGAGGTTTTAATTGTCTTGATGCAAACTTAATCACTCTTTCATGCTGAGTCAGCACGTATCCCAGTCCTAGTTTTGAAGCATCACTATAGATTTTCATTCCTCCAGTGTTATCTGGAATTGCTAACACGGGTGATGTTGTCAGTCTTAGTTGCAATTCTTCAAATGCCTTATCGCACCCTTTTGTCCAGACATATTCGATTCCCTTTCGCGTCAACTTAGTTAGAGGAGACGCAATTTTTGCAAAATCTTGTACAAACCGCCTGTAATATCCAGCCATCCCCAGAAAACTGCGAACTTCTGATACTGATTTTGGTACAGGCCAATTCATCACAGCCTCTATCTTTTTAGGATCTGCTGATACACCATTTTCAGATATTATATGACCCAAGAAAGCAATTTTATTCAACCAAAATTCACATTTGCTCAATTTTCCGTATAGCCTTTGTTCCCTTAAAGTTTATAATGCTATCCTCAAATGTTTAACATGCTCTTCTCTATTCTTAGAGTAGATCAATATATCATAAATAAACACCACCACAAATTTGTCCAAATACTGAGTAAAAACATGGTTCATTAAATTCATAAACACCGCTGGAGCATTAGTTATCCCAAATGGCATCACTAAATATTCATAATGACCATGTCTGGTTCAAAATGCAGTCCTTGGGATATCTTCTGTTCGGACTCTTACTTGATGAAATCCTGAACGAAGATCTATTCTTGAGAATACCTTCGCTCCTCCAAGTTGATCGAATAGATCAGTTATCCTTGGCAATGGGCATTTATTCTTAATTGTTACTGCATTCAAACCTTTGTAGTCTATGCATAACCTTTTACTCCCGTCCTTCTTTCCTACCAATAGTACTGGAGCTCCCCAAGGTGACACACTGGGTCTTATAAAACCCAATTTCATTAACTCACCCACTTGCTTCTTGACTTCTTCTAGTTCTGCAATCCCCATTCGATAAGGTGGCTTACAAACTGGTTCAGCTTCAGGGATAATATCAATAGTAAATTCTACTATCCTTGCTGGTGGTAGTCCAGGTATCTCTTCGGAAAAAATATCCAAGGATTCTGATACTACTGGGATCATCCCTTCTCCTATTTCCATAACTTTCAAAACTCCTCCCTTTGGAAACACCTTAGATTTAGCTGGTTCTAGGGATTGGCTTCCACTGACAAATTCAAACTCTGGACAGTCAGGAATCTGGAATACTACTCTCCTTCTCCTACAGTCTATCACTGCATAGAAGGTGCTCAACCAATCCATGCCTATGATAACATCATATCCTCCTCCACTAATAACTAGTAGATTGGCATAAAATTCCTTACCATCAATTACTAATGGACATAGTTTACACTCTTTATTAGTCATGATACTACCATTCCCGATCTCAATATTCCACCCCGCAGGTAAGATAGTGAAATCAATAAGATTACGGGAAACAAACATGCTAGTGATGAAACTGTGTGATGCTCCAGAATCAAATAAAACAGTTGTCGGTCTATTGTTAACCAAGATCATACCTGTCACGACTCCTCCAGTGGTTTGAACTTCTTCTGCATTCATTAGTTTAACTTGCCCTTGCCTCCGTTCTGCTCCTTCTCGGGCCCTAACATAGGTTTGTTGTCGGTTCTCCCAGGTTCCTTTCTGGCCCGGTCTTGGAACTCTCTGGGCCGACGTTGTTATTGGCCTGTTTGTTGCTTGAAACGGGATCTTGGCTATTGTTGATTGTTGGGCCTTTAGGCAATCTCTCAATTGATGACTAGCGGATCCGCATGCCAGGCACCACCCTTGAGCTCTTCTACACGTGTTCTGGGTATGCCCTGGTATATGGCAATAGTTGCATATTACTGAATTTCGATTTGGCATCATCATCTGTCTTTTTATTGGCGGACCACCAAATTTCTTGGTCGATGAACTTGTTCCTTGCCCAAGCACCCTTTTAAATGCCACCGACCTATTCTCCTCGAATACTTGTTCCAAACGACATGCCGCTTCAAATACTTCTGAATAAGTCTTGTAGTTATGCCCTGCTAAGTGCTCCCTCAGATGAGGCCTCAGCCCTTACTGGAACAAGTGTGCCTTTTCCTCCTCATCAGCTACCAGGGTTGGGGCAAATCGGCTCAGCCTCACAAATTCTGCAGCATATGCATCCAGAGTTCGATCTCCTTGTTGCAATCCTAGAAATTTCTTCCTCATTTCTTGTCTTGCTGATAAGTGGAAAAATCTGGCAAGAAATGCCTCTACAAATTTGTCCCAAGTTAAGGGTTCCTGGTGTTTCACTTCTTCTGCAAGCCACCATGTTCTAGCTATGTCAGCCAACTGAATGCATACTACTTCAACACGATTCTCCTTTGGAATCCTTGCAGCCTTCAGAAGATTCTCCATATCCACAATCCACTGCTCAGCCTTTAGTGGTCCTTCTGTTCCGGAAAATACTGATGGTTGCAATCTTCGAAAATCGGACACCACTCCAGTTCTTTCTTGTTCTTTGGACTGTAGCATTCTTTCCAATATTATCGTTGTAGTTTCTTGTGTCTGCGCTACTCTTTCCACTATAGTTCTAAGCTCAGACTCTTCACCCGTAGGATTTGGGTTTGCGCTAGTAGAAGATTGGGTCGTCATTGTTCTGTGACGGTCCAAGAGAAATTGATTAGATAGAGTTTCAAGATAGATATTCCAAATGAATTAGAAACAAAAAATAGGCACGATACTAGATCTGATGGATATCAAGGATAAGGAAGAAGTGTCAAGAGTGTATCTTAGACATGTTTTCATGTGGCAGTAGTCATATGGTCTCCCACCTAAACTTAGGCTCTGATACCAAATCTGTAACGCCCCCCCCTTCTGCTCTACCTTTTTGCTCCTTTTTTTTTTCCAAAGTGGGCAGCATTGCTTAAATACTATAAATAACTCAACAGTCCCATGATCTTGGAATAACCGTAACTACTGCCATGTCAAGATGAATAACCATGTCTGAAACTGAAAGGATTTCATTTATACAGAGAGTTGATACATAAAATGGCACACTGCTCTAAATATTTACACAAAGGAATTAAATACTACAAGTTAAAGCAGTGCCCAGAAAAAGAAAATAAGAACAAGAAGTGCGAAGTACCCAAATAGTATTGTGCTGCTAGTATCCTCTACTCGACCTGGTTGGTGAAGTAAGGATCGTTGTCTGGAGCAATCTCCCCTTCTCTACTTTCGTGATCTGGGCTTAAGAAAACCTAGGGGATTAAACCCAGCAAGTAATCACAAAAACAAGAAACACGTGTACTATCACAGTACAAATAATAAAAGAATAAATAAATTGTGTTGGTACAAACGTATCTTAAGAATACTGAAAATGAAGTGAGTAAGACTATTCATTCAAATATCAGAAACAAATCATGTAAAGGTGACAAGTGTAAGCGAAGTAAATATCAATCATGTTGCATGTAACCAGAACTTTGTAAGTCATTCACAAGCTTCATGTAAAATTTAACAGGTCTATATCATATTAGTATTGGAATTGAACCTCAATGATAAATAAGATAGAGCGCAGTTTCTCATATTGTACAAGTGCCCGTGCATACCCGGGACCCGGCCTCTAACTCATGGCGCTAAACCATGACACACCGCTAGGTGCTACAAGTCAGACCCCGTTAAATGAAACAAGTAACGGGTATCACCCATATGGTGACTCATGTATCAGACGGTGGCTCAGTACCACCCAGTGCTGCTAGTAAAAGGCCCTCAGCACCTAATCAAGAAGTTGGCCAACAAGATCCTTGTACAATACAGAACTTATCTATCCATTATGTAGTTTTTCCCATATTAGTAATGCATATGATATACGTGAATTAAAGGAAACACGTGGACTTTCATGTCAAATTGTATACATATCATTTCATAAGAATCAATACATATCATTTCACAAGAATCAAGAGTTCAGGAATCAAGATTTGGGATCATGTACACATGTATCATAAGAATGCTTCATGTCATGTAATAAGAATACTAGAACTTGTAATCATGTTTTGTAATAAAGATACTAGAACTTGTTATCTTGTAATAAGGATACTAGAACTTGTAATAAGGATACTAGAACTTATTATCATGTCGTGTAATAAAGATACTATAACTTGTTTTCATGTCTTGTAATAAAGATACTAAAATTTGTTCTCATGAATAATCTTGCCTTCATGTATCATATTGATATTCACATGTCATGTTATCATAAATCCGCGAATCATGCCAAGTGTATAAATCCGTGTTTCTCTTGAAGCTGAAAATAGGCAAACGAGAGGCTAAAAATTGCCAAACGCGAAGCTAAAAATGGCCAAACGCGAAGCTAAAAGAATAACCAATCAGGAAGCAGAAAATAGTCAAACGCGAGGCTAAAAATTGCCAAACGCGAAGCTAAAAATGGCCAAACGCGAAGCTAAAAGAATAGCCAAACAGGAAGAAGAAAATAGCCACACACGAGGCTAAAAATTGCCAAACGCGAAGCTAAAAATGGCCAAACGCGAACCTAAAAAAATACCCAAACAGGAAGCAGAAAATAGCCAAACGAGAGGCTAAAAATTGCCAAACGCGAAGCTAAAAATGGCCAAACGCGAAGCTAAAAGAATAGTCAATCAGGAAGCAGAAAATAACCAAACGCGATGCTAAAAATTGCCAAACGCGAAGCTAAAAATGGCCAAACGTGAAGCTAAAAGAATAGCCAAACAGGAAGCAGAAAATAGCCAAACGCGAGACTAAAAATTGCCAAACGCGAGGCTAAAAATTGCCAAACGCGAGGCTAAGCCAAAAATAGCCAACATCCGTAAATAAGGCTAAGTATGCAGTCTAGAAATTTTTCTAAGTATGCAGATCCAATATGATGTGAATTTATCCATAAAGAAAAATGAATCATGTACTCATAATAAAAATCAAATAATTTCCAAGAAAGATCATACATGCTACTTGTACTCAAATACGATTTAAAGAGAGAACAAGAACAAGGTGATACTTGCCTCTATTTCCCTTTAATCTCCTCCTTTGTTGTAGCAAAGCGTCCCTTCTATTTCCTTTACTCAACGAACTAGAAGAACCAAAAGTAAAGAGTGATTTTTATTTTGTTTTTTGATACGAATTCTCTCTGAGAGAATAAGGTCATATATTCCTAAGGGCATTTTGGTCACCTTATCCTCTAGTCTAGTCCTAAGGATTCTTGTATGCATGATAAATGTCAACTAGAGTACCACCTCTCACTCTCTTATAACAACTCATCCCCACAAAATGCCAAGGAGGTGCCCTTAGAAATTAAATTTAAATTTGAAGGTGTATAGAAAGAAACTTTTGACTTGATAATTTGAAATGATAGTTTTTGGGTGTTACAAAACTATTGGGAGGATTCCTATCCGTTCTCTTGCATCAAGTAGACCTTATCTAGAGCTGGCCAGTCCGATAAAATCACTCCCTGGCAGGTGGTAGTAGAAATTACTCAAAACCATCATCCCCTCCGATATAAACAACACTGCACTCTCTAGATAAGAATGAGAATAAACGGTCCAAAAACTAATTTTATCTTGCCAACAATATGTTGGTTGTGCCGCAGCAGTGAAATTGTAATACCTAAGTACCTTTAGCTAGGAATGGGATTAAAAGGTCCAAGGGCTAATCTTATCTTTAACTAGATTTATGCATACTTGTAAATATGGTGCATAAAAAGAATAACAAAACCGTGAAGAAATGGAAGTAAGGGTACTACCCTTCTAGAAAGAGAGAAGGAGCAATGCACACATCCTTTTCAATGCATATTTCATCTATCCTAAATAAAAAGAAAAAAGAAAAGACAAATGCAAAACGCACACTCATTTAAGTTATCCAGCTCAATAGCATGAGATAAATGGGTGGTGGACCAGAAACTTATAACAGTCACAGATTTTGGGATATTGAAATTAGTAATTGTACATATCAGAAAACCTCAATGGCCTTCTAGTTACTCAAGACTAGAGATTTTCCTTGTGATTTAATGACATAATAGACACCAAAACCAATTAATGAGATTTTTAACGGAAGACTTGATGAAGAAAGAACTAAAGCTCATGAATAATTTGTATAGAATATTAGATTCCCTACAAGGAAAGTGATTAATAATAAAAAAAAAAAAATCAACTCCCCATTTGATTACTTAAATCCTCACACGATAAGTAACTCATGATAAACCTTCGGATTGAGATCAAGCGGTCACGAGGCATACTCTTTCTCTAGCTATGGTAAAACTCTGCTCCTACACATTGACCTAAATCTAAACCTGACCCTAACTGGGTTAGGACTAGAGTGGGCCTAGTCCCTATTAAGTAGAGTGGGCCTTTTCCTGTGCATACACCCACTGCCTCGCGGATGCTAGTTAGGCTTGGTCCAGTTCCGACTCTGCCCACAACCATAGATCGGGTCACAAATTACATATTTCTTTAATTTTCAGTTATATAATAATTTAGTATTTTATAAGATCTCATGAAAAGTAAATAAACTTTTTCCAACATATCACTTAAAAATTAAAAAACAATATAACAATATGAAAAGAGAACTAAGGAAATTTAATCTAATGTTAAGAATCATTCTTTAATTAAATTTCATAGGAGATAGAACGAAATATATGAATTAAAAATTCATTAAGGTTTTCTATTGATAACTAATTTGCATATTTTATGAACAATTTTATATTAAAGTTTACATATGAACCATGCATTATGTAGATATTATTTCTAGTTTCTTTTCCTTGTAAATAGAACAGTATATATGTCAATCTTAAATAACTTTGTCTATTTAACCAAAATAAGATTAAAGAATCATGAGAAAAATGGAGGTGAGGACCGATACTAACTCTTATTAATCTAATGCTAACTGTCAACAATTATTTCACATCCTTTTGTCCACTCGTTCTTCTTGTATTGTCACTATCAACTCGTGTTTCTCGACCTCCTTATTACCTTACTTATCGTATTAGGATTAGTACTTAAACTATATTTTATCGAGTATATTAGTACTACTTAAATACTTAGCTTATTGCTATTCTCCATAGGCACCTCAGGCTATAAATAGAGCCCCACCCCTCCCTGACAAAGTATCCAATCATACTAAAAATCCTAAACAAGGCTGCTCACTACTCAAGCTCAACCATGGCAATTGCAGTGTCTCCCTATCATTATTTTGCAATATTTCTCTTCATCATTTATGGTAATAACTCGTTAGTATCTATTATTGTACATTTCGATGTCACAAAGCTAGGTTTTCTATTTACCGATCCCATCTTTTACGGAATCAATTCTCTTCTTTTTTGAATGTACAAGAATTTTTGGAGCTCAGCATTGATTTATTTGAACATAAATTTTGAGAAGCCTCATCGAACCGTTAACATTAATTTGACAGACTATTTATTTATTTATTTGGTTTTGGCATTGAAATTGCAGTTTGTTTATTTATGTTAGTTCAGCAAATATTGATGTGGGGTATAAATAATCTGACAAACCAACACGACATATTTGTTCGAAACAGACTAAAATGAGCTAGAAAGTTGTGTTTGGGTAGCCAACATCTGTAACATATTTGTATACTTATGTGCTAATATTTTGGTTGAATAATAAGAATTTAAATAATTTATTATTAACCGAGGATTCCTCTTTAAAAGTATTAGTTGACTCACGAAAATCATTATAAACTATCTAATTGTTGGCTCATATCTAATGTGAGACTACTTGTGTTAGGAGTATTACAAGTAGTCTTTGGAATTGTCATCTAGTAATTATAAACTCCTTTTATTTTAAAACATTGAGAAAAGAAGATGGATTATGATATTATTTGTTATTTACTCTTTTGTATATATTTATAGATTTGAACAGGTTGGACAAATTAAAATTTATAATCAAACATCTTAAGTAGTTTTACAGCTATCATATTAGACAAAAAAAATTGATATTTCGAATGGATCGCATGCTTTCATAAATATAAAGATAAAAATTATATTGAACATATTTTCTATACAACGTTTGCCCAATACAGAACAACGGCTTTCTACAGGAGAGTTTAAATCTTCTCACCCTCTCTGGCCTAATTTGAATTAATATATGGTTTTAATAAATGAAACCATAATTTTGGAGAGTTTATACTTGAAATTCTATTTTTAAAACCATACCCCGCGTGCATACTTAAAATGGAATTGTTAAATTACGATTTTGTATAGTTTGTTTATCTCCAAAACGCCAAAATTAAAATCCACTTAGAATAAATGTCCACAATATGATAGTGAAACTCTATTTTAACACCTTATACTCAAACTAAACCCAATATAAGTGACTTCCATTCTTCGGAACTAGAGGACTTGGTATATTTACAAACTTGAGTTTTGTAAAAATACTCAAGTGGAAGTTGAAACCAGCATTTTGTAAAATCTGATATCCAAACTAGAGGCCTAAGAAACCCTGACATTTTTACGCAATTTATCATTATATATTTTTCTTTTATTTATTACGATTAATTAATTGTTACCTGACATTATGATCAATCAGCTGGAGCATCAATCGTTACTTGTAATGCCACCTATCGCCAAGACTTGAGGGATTCCAACCCCTACCCTGTAGATTTCAAGTGTACTCTCAACGTGGAAAATCTCAGGAAGAAAACCTATAGCGATTTCATCACCGAGCTCCGCACTAAGCTGGCTAAAGGAGGCTCAATGTCGCGCAAAGTTCCCATACTCCCTAACTATGGTAATTTTCCTCACTTGTTCGATATTCTTCTGACTACCACAAACTATAATACCACCGTACGTGTCCGGCGTGACAATCTCTATGTGCGGGGCATCCTCATTCAAAACCAATGGATGGAATTCAAGGAGGATGAACAGGCCCACACCGGCCGCCAAATGATCCCTGGATCAAAAGAAATACGTTTTGGCCATAGTTACGGCGAGCTCGGAAGGGCCGCGGGTACTAACGTTACGAGCATTAAATACACCAATGAGGGTCTTAAAACTGCCGTAGCCTCTCTCTACAAGGCTAACAGTACTACTCGCGAACAAGCAAAGGTGCTTATCTTCATGGCTTAGATGAACTCTGAAGCAGCAAGATTCGTATATATCTCCATGTTTTTTGGAAGTCATCTTTCTGATGGCCAGTATCTCCCTCAATGGACGTATGAAGATCTAGAGAAGAACTGGGGAGCATTCTCCACAGGTGTGCAATGCTCTGATCAGTATGCGGAGTAAAAATACAAGAACGTAACTATAAATTGTGAAGTGTACAAGACTGTCAACGATCTCCGTGAAATATTTGGGGTCATGTTAAAAGTGACCGATCTCGATAAGACCTGCGGTATCAAGAGAATTGCATATGAAGAGGAAGGTGAAGGAGCAGCAGAACTGTCTGCTGACATCTAGTGATTAGCTGCAGATGGTGATCATGTTATGCCTCTAATAGTTGTTGTCAGTGCTCAACTTGTGCTCTCTATGTAGTAGTTCCAAGCTTTGCCTTCGTTTGTTTGTGAGTTATATGCAACTTGTTTTAAGTATCAATAAGAGGCATTAATAATAAAAAAAAATATTAATAATAATAATCTGTCACAAGAATTCTCTAAATCTGAATGCTGCATAGGGATGAAAATATGCGGGTCCACGAATTAAATCTTTAGTCCATCCAACATACAATTTCAAATTAACAAAAAAAAGGTTTTTTTATTTTTAATTCAAAATTTTAAATAGCATGAGCTATGAATTTACCTTGGACTCGTACATTCTCAGCAAGTATCCCTAATGTGACCATCATCAAGGTGCGTAGCAAGAGAGAAAGATTCTTGAATTTGGGGTGATGAGCTAACCCGACAATGCAACTCATGAGTGGGCCTGGCCTCGCGAATGTAGAGCTCCGGCGGTGGCGACAAGCCGATCGAGAAAGGGGGATTATGATCAATTAATTATGTGGCCCATGCACTGGAAATGTTACCAGCACAAAGTGGGGCTTCCGTTTCTAGATACTCAATGTTGGTAATATTGTAAAAAAATATTTGTGTGTGAGTTTGCCCTAAAAAATGTTAGGAGCCCACCCTCACATTTATATTTTAATACATTCTGATTCGATGTAGGTTTCTTTTGATTTTAATTTAATAAATTACAAAATGATGGATTCCTCATTAATTTTAATACATAATGTTAGAATTAAGTATTTATTTAAGACTATTAATTTTAACATATATTATATGAAGTATTAATATATTATTTGTCTCCCGTATTTCCTTGTTTCCAACAAAAGTCATATTGGAAATCACTTTTTTCAAGAGAAAATAAGAAAGACTAATCACCCTAGTGATAAACCCATATTTATTTATTTTCCTACAAAGAAACATCTCGGTTGTCAATTGTTTAAAAAAAAATTAAACCGCCTAATTTTTTTTTTAAAAAAGTTAAATCAATTAAATAGCCCTTCATAAAAGTCTCTATTTCATTTTTCAGATCTAATCCATTTCCATAACTCGAACTGCTCCGAGAACCCCAGAAAAGTTTATTTTTAAAACCAAATATTTATTAATTACTGCTCTAAAAATAAATAATTACTGAAAACTATTTCACTACTACGTAGAGCTTGTTCTTAAACACTAAACACAACTCAGAATTTAATAAAATTATTTCCGAGAAAATAAATAAATATTAAATTGATTAAGATTACTACATAGACTTCCTAATGAAAAAGAAATAAAGTCAAATTTTAGTAAAGAAATTTCCTAAAAAGATAAATTCAAGTCAAAATCCAAATGAACTATCCGTCTTTACTTGGAGCCACATTTTAATTTAGTTTGTTCTAATAAATTATAGTTTATTATTTCTTAGGTTTGAGAATTGTCTTATGCTTTTTGGTATAACTATAATATCTAAACACACATAGAGTACATGTATATATATAGTCATGTTAGTATATCTTATTCTCTTAGGTTTGTCATGTCAAGCACCTTGTGTCCGTATTCATGGCCCCCGTCATAGCTTGCAAATAAGTAGGTCTAAATACGTCCACCAAGTTTCTAAGTATCACTTTAAAAAGATCACTTTTTATTATAAACTTGTTATTAAAAATAAATAAAACTTAGTTTTTGCAAAAAAAAAATAAAATTAATTTTGAATAATAAGTAAAATAATTTATTAAAATGTTTATTATTTTTACATCTCAATATTAAGTAAATAAAAAAAATTTGAAATGTTTAGTTGATCAGAATTTTATGGAGCAGAGGAGATATTGGGCAAGAGAGGGGGCAAGCTCAGATGATATGCAAGTTGACAGTTGGGGAGTTTCCAAAGGAGTGCACCATTTTTTCTTCGTGAGCCCACTTTTCAAGGATTCGGACTCGAAGCTCGAATGAAAAATCAACTATCTGAATGGCTCACTAGGAAAAATGGTGTGTTCCTTTAGAAACTCCCCGCCAGTTGGGGTGGGTATGGATAGTGGATGGGTCCAGGATACAGTCTGTTGAGGCACAAAATTGTTCATGAGCAGTCAGAGAGAAAGAAAGAGGAATTAAGTGGATGGAGGAAGGAAAGATAATGGTTGGAAGCGTATAGGTGTGTACATAGAGAAAATCTATATATTTTTTTTTATTCCATCGAAAGTATAAATGCTTAGAAATTGGGAGTTATTTAGAGGCTCAGGCTCCGTTGCAAATAAGTAAACCTAACAAAATATAACTAATACATTCCCTCATAATTATGTGGTATTTCACTAAATGTTTCCAATATTCCAAGGCATATGGTTAGCTAAACATGTGGACTCCTATTCAACCTTGTGTGTCTTTTATTGAAAATGATTGTTACATTAAATAATATACTTTAATGAATATCAATTTTGTTTTTGTTTTTTTCTTGAATTGAACAAGTAACAGTATTTTCAAGCACAACACATTTCTTTCAACTTTGAATCCTACATTTTCTCATATATATATATATATATATATATATATATATATATATATATATATATATATAGCTCCAAAGAAATTTCATTCCTCCACTGAACGTGACGAAACGGGCTGATCAAAGGGATCACTTCTTAGACCCGTCCTACTCCAATTTTTAAATTAAAAAATTGAAAATGATTGTTACATCAAATAATATACTTTAGTGAATATCATTTTTTTTTTAATTTTTATATATGGAGGCAAGGAAGCTAGGTGGGAGGATTCCTATCCGTTCTCTTGCATCAAGTAGACCTTATCCAGAGCCGGCTAGTCTAATAAAACCACCCCCTTGCGGGTGGTAGTAGAAATTACTCAAAACCATCCCCTCCGATATAAACAACACTGTACTCTCTAGTTAGGAATGAGAATAAACGGTTCAAAGGCTAATCTTATCTTCAGCCAACAATATGTTTGTCGTGCCGCAGACCAAAGTACCTTTCTTTAACTAGATTTGTGCATACTTGTAAAGATCGTGCAAAAAAGGAATAACAAAACCGTGAAGAAAAATTGAAAAAAAAATAAATAAACGATAAACAGATAAATAAATTTCAAATATTAATTATAAATTTTTATTTGGTGTCAGCATACTGGTCACTTGAACCTTATAATCATCTTTCACTTGTTAGAGTGTACATTAAAATTTAATGGATATTTCTTAACGATAGTGGATAATTCGTCCCATCCTTATAAATGTTCTGAGCAAGACCCAATGAAGTAAAGCATAACTGGCTTAAAGTATTATTGGATAATTTCTTACTTAAATTTATAAATAAATTATAATACTAAGCATTGATCTATACTCTATAAGTATTTTCCTTTTAGATAAACACTAGCTATTTGATAAATCTGATTTCAGTACAAGTATAATTTACTTATCCTTTTCTTAAAATGAAATAAATATCATATTTTAGTCTAAAATGGATATTACTTTATATTTTATCTTACACACTTCCTATATTTTGTCGGTCAATTTTGCGTGATGTAAAATTTTGTTTCACTGATGCTAGGCCTTGAGAAAAAATCTATAGCGAGGTGGATTCTTACTTTATAACATAACTCTTAAATGTGGTAAATAATCCATTCATAGATTTTTAATTTTTTATCTTTATCTTATAAGTAAACTATTTTCATACCCAAATTTAAATCGTAATCAATTTAACTTATTTTTTAAACAAACTTATTTTATAAATATTTATTTGTATATAGTTTCTTATTTTTATCCATTGCTTTTAGATGAATCGTGCAAGTGTATTACTTAATTAAGCTTTAATACAGTCTAACTAGTCTAACTAGTGCTATAAAATAAGCTTTTAAAAAAAAAAAAATATTGTTATATAATAATTATATATGTATTTTAGTAGTAATATTCTTTCATGCACCCATTTAACTTGTACTTTTAAAAAGGAAAGAAAATGTTATTTGTAATATCTCTAGTTTGAATTGTCCCACCTCAAATGGGAGACAAGAGTTAATATCGTTTATAATAATTTTCATAAATATATATAAAGCAAACATAAGTAATAAAAGAGAAATATGTGATAATTATAAACTATTTTAACACTTGTTATTTTTTCGTAGTCTTATGTCTTATATACCAAATTGGAAGCAAAGTAGACCGTGTTGAATAAAGGAAGGCTCACACACAAAACTTGAACCTCTTAATTGTTTCATTGTCCTTCACCCATTATCTATGAAGGATATGATTAGTTATGTAATATGGGAGCTGGAACATGTATATCTAACAACTACTTGTAATATCTCTAACTCGAATAATTTCATATTGAAAAAAATTATAGACTGAGAGAGTTTGAGAAAAATAGTTTTGTATTATGATATGTATATAAAACATTAAAATGAGCATCATTTTATAGATGAAGAAGGAGAATACAAAAGGTAAAGATAAGAGAGTATATAATTTGATCTTAATTGCATATAATCATAAAGCAACATAATCAGTCTAATTAGAAATATTTGATAAATATACTAATTTAGAAAGATATCCTGATATATGTTAATAAATTAGAGAATTTGTCAAATATACTAATTTACGAAGATATCCTAAATTAGTAAAATATTCTAATATCCCCCTACAAACTCAAGATAGTTTAGAAGACACCAACTTGAGTTTGAAAATGAGATCATAATGATGACCAGATAGATAAGGAGCAGACAGAATCTCTTGCACAAGAGACGGCGATGGAGTCACCGAAGGAGGAGACAGAGATGACAAAGAATACATCTTTGAAGACTACATCTTTGACGATGGAGTAGGAGCCGAAAATGACACACTAGATTTCGGCAACAAAGCAGCAGATAGGATCTCTAGCACAAAAGGCGGCGATGAAGTAATAGACAGAATCACCGAAAGAGGAGACAGACATGACAAAGGCTGCATCTTTAAAGATGACAGTGGTGACGGAGCAGGAGCCGAAAATGACACGCTAGATTTCAGCGATAGAGCAACAGACAGGATCTCTGGTACAGGAGGTGGCGATGAAGTAACAGATGGAGTTATCGGAAGAGGAGATAGAGATGACAAAAGTTGCACCTTTGAGCATGGCGATGACGACAGAACAGGAGTCCACACTAGATTTTGGCGATAAAGCAGCAAATAGGATCTCTATCAAAGGAGGCGGCAACGAAGCAACAGACAAAGTCACCGAGAGAGGAAACAAAGATGACAAAGCCTGTATTTTTAACATGACAGTGACGACGGAGTAGGACCCACCATAGACTTAGGAATTGCAGCTGGCAATAGCGAGGCAGTGGAGTTGGCACGTTGGGGAAGAGTAAGGGTTGTGCTCGTGGCAGAGGCAACGCCGATGCCAACGAGCAATGTAAGAGCCATCACATCTCAATCTGGCTCTGATACCATGATAAAATTATAGACTGAGAGAGTTGGAGAAAATTAGTTTTGTATTTTAAGATATATGTAAAATATTACAATGACCATCCTTTTATAGATGAAACACGATGAATATAAAAGGTAAAGATAAGAGAGTATATAATTTGATCATAATTGCATATAATCCTAAATCAGTATAATCAACCTAACTAGAAATATTTGACAAATATATTAATTTAGAAAGATATCCTGAGATATGCTAATAAATTAGAGGATTTATCAAATATACTAATTTAAGAAGATGTCCTAAATTAGTGAGATATTCTAATATATATATGACATATGAGAAAAGAGAGTATAATTTATAATGGTTCCATGAATTCCACGAATTCATAAAATAATCATAGTTAGTGTTTTTGAGAGAAAAATCAATGATTAATTATAAATTATTTTAACTATTAGTATTGTATCAGATTCCAGATAAGGGGCATTACAAATATGCATATCGGACAACTACTCTTGGAACATAATTTAAGTGTTTGGCTAGAAATTTTTTTGGATAGTTGTAGTTTTAGTCAGAAATCCATCTTAATTTTGTTCTTTCCACTTTCAAAAGCTCTTTTTAACAATAAACAATATGTAATCACATAGGATATGCCCCCTTGGCACTTTTTAGCGCATAAAACGTTGCTGCTACGCTAATTTTGCGCGCATCAGCAACAACAGAACCCACGGCCCAAAAAATAGTAACGACTGGTTCATGGGGTTGATACAGTGTGTTGGTTAAGTGGATCTATCACGATGCCTCAACTCTGAAGAAAAAAACAAAATTGACAGTCCAAAACAATTAATATTGATAGAAATTTCCATTGATTTGCCGAATAGATAGATTGGCTGGACATACTGTTGCTATACTTAGTGTCAAAACACCTAGAAATATCGGAACAAGCAGAAGTATACATGTCGTACTAATATAGCAATGGGAAATAGAAGAAAGGGTACTACCCTTCTAGAAAGAGAGAAGGAACAATGCACACGTCCTATTTAATGCATATGTCATCTATCCTAAAGAAAAAAAGAAAAGACAAATGCAAAGCAGATGAAGAAAGAACTAAAGCTCATGAAAAATTTGTATAGAATTAAAAAAAAAAATCCTCATAACTTACATTTGATTAATAAAAAAAAAAAATCAACTCCCCATTTGATTACTTAAATCCTTACACAATAAGTAACTCAAGATAAACCTTCAGATTGAGATCAAGCGGTCACGAGGCATACTCTTTCTCTAACTATGGTAAAACTCTGCTCCTACACATGGACCTAAATCTAAACCTGACCCCAACTGGGTTAGGACTAGAGTGGGCCTAGTCCCTATTAAGTAGAGTGGGCCTTGTCCTGTGCATACACCCATTGTCTCGCGGATGCTAGTTAGGCTTGGTCGAGTTTCAATTCTGCCCACTGCCCCATAGATCGGGTCACAAATTACATATTTCTTTAATTTTTATAAGATCTCATGAAAATTAAATAAACTTTTTCCAACATAGCACTTAAAAATTAAAAGCCAATATAACAATATGGAAAGAGAACTAAGAAAATTTAATATAATGTTTAGAATCTTTCTTTAATTAAATTTCGCAGGAAATAGAACGAAATATATGAATTAAAAATTCAATAAGGTTTTCTATTGATAACTAATTTGCATATTTTATGAACAATTTATATTACAGTTTACATATGAACCATGCATTATGTAGATATTATTGTTAGTTTCTTTCCCTTGTAAACAGACCAGTATGTGTGTCAATTTTAAATAACTTTGTCTATTTAATCAAAACAAGATTAAAAAATGGAGGTGGGGACCGATTCTAACTCTTATTAATCAAACGCAATTGTCAACAATTATTTCTTATCTTTTTGTCCTACTCGTTCTTCTTGTATTGTCACTATCAACTCATGTTTCACGACCTCCTTATTATCATAACTTATCGTATTAGGATTAGTACTTAAACTATATTTTATCGAGTATATTAGTACTAATTAAATACATTGCTTATTGCTAATCTCCATATGCACCTCAGTCTATAAATAGAGCCCCACCCCCCTCACAAAATATCCATCCATACTAAAAATCCTAAACCATGGCAATCGCAGTGTCTCCCCATCATTATTTCGCAATATTTCTCTTCATCATTTATGGTAATAACTCGTTAGTATCTATTATTGTACATTTCAATCTCACAAAGCTAGGTTTTCTATTTACTGATTCCATCTTTTATGGAATCAATTCCCTTTTTTTTTTTTGAATGTACAAGAATTTTTGGAGCTCAGCACTGATTTATTTGAACATAAATTTTGAGAAGCCTCACCGAACCGTTAACATTAATTTGACAGATTTTTTATTTTTTATTTTTTATTTTTGGTTTTGGCATTGAAATTACAGTTTGTTTATTTATGTTAGTTCAGCAAATATATATTGATGCGGGGTATAAATAATCTGACAAACCAACACGACATATTTGCCCGAAACAAACTAAAATGAGCTACAAAGTTGTGTTTGGGTAGCCAACATTTGTAACATATTTGTATAATAATGTGCTAATCTTTTGGTAGAATAATAAGAATTAAAATAGTTTATTATTAACTGCAAATTCCTCTTTAAAAATATTAATTACATTACATTTTTGACTCACGAAAATCATTATAAACTATCTAACTGTTGGCTCATATTTAATGTGAGACTACTTGTGTTGGGAGTATTACAAAGAGTCTTTGGAATTGTCATCTAGTAATTATAAACTCCTGTTATTTTTAAAAATTAAGGAAAAAGAAGATGGATTATGATATTATTTGTTATTTACTCTTTTGTATACATTTATAGATTTGAACAGGTTGGACAAATTAAAATTTATAATCAAACATCTTAAATAGTTTTACAGCTATCATATTAGACAGAAAAATTGATATTTTGAATGGATCACATGCTTTCATAAAAATAAAGATAAAAATTATATTGAACATATTATCTATACATGTTTGCCCCATACAGAACAAGGGCTTTCTACAGGAGAGTTTAAATCTTCTCACCCTCTGTGACCTAATTTGAATTAATATTTGGTTTTAATAAATGAAACCATAATTTTGGACAGTTTATACTTGAAATTCTATTTTTAAAACCATAGCACGTTTGCATACTTAAAATGGAATTGTTAAATTACGATCTTGTATAGTTTGTTTATCTCCAAAACTCCAAAATTAAAATCCACTCAGAATAATTTTTTTCCATAGTCTTGCAATGAATGTCCACAATATGATAGTGAAACTCTATTTTAACACCTTATACTCAAACTAAACTCAACTTAAGTGACTTCCATTTCTCGGAACTAGAGGACTTGGTATATTTACAAACTTGAGTTTTGTAAAAATACTCAAGTGAAAGTTGAAACCATAGGCAAGGTGCGCAGCAAGAGAGAGAAAGATTCTTGACTTTCGGGTAATGAACTGACCCGATCATGCAATCACTCATGAGTGGGCCTGGCCTCGCGAATGTAGAGCTGCAGCAGTGACTAATTAAGCGGCTGTGCCGATCGAGCGAAGGGGGATCATGAGCAATTAATTATATGGCCCATGGGCTGAGATTAATGAAACCAGCACGCAGTGGGGCTTCTGCTTCTTGAATCGCTTCAAGGCCATCTTGCGTTTGTATTAATTGCACACGGAACAAAAGCAGCGTAGAGAGAGATCAAGCTAATTAATTAAAGACTGAATTAATTGTGGTGTTTGTGAACGAATTAAGTAGGTAGAGATCTAGTGGTGACTGAGTAATTAAAAGGTGTTGAAATTTTGTGTTCTTAGGACTTAGGATTAGAATATTTTCCACGTGTATGGCAACCGAGGTAAAAGTATTGCAGATTATCAAAATAGATATGTACACTGTCAGTGTATTGATTTTTGAAGCCTATCACACTAAGCTATCACACTAAGCTAAAACTCTGAAATTGCAGTAATATAAAAAATTCACAATTAAATGCACACCCAATCAGATTTGAATCTGAATTGCTCTGATAAGATTTTGTAGTTCCTGCTATTATGCCAAATCTCCAAAACTATTTTGAGGGGGGAGAAATTAATTCTCACATCAATGCCTTGGTTTAGTGAAATAACCAAATAAATTGCTGATAAATCAATAAAGAAATAACGCTGACTAAGGGTTAAGTCCAAAGAGATTTTGAGAAATACAAAATTTGATTCCAAAATCACAACACCTTGTACTTCAGAGTAAGGTTGACTCACATATTGATTCTAAAACATAAGAGAAGGGTTTCTCAAAAGTTGAAAGCGAAGATTTTTCTACAATTTTATATCATCGTCTAAGGTTTTAACATTAACATGTTAAAAATGTAACTGATTATAATTATTAAGTATAAAATTAATCCATCTATAATATTCTTAAAAGTAAATAGTTTGGACTCGCTAATAAGCTTGGCCTCTAGCGGCATCATCCATCTCAAATTTCGGGTTCTAATCTCCGGTACTAGATATTCAATGTTGGTAATATTGTAAAAAACATTTGTGTGTGAGTTTACTTTAATTATATTTTAATACATTCTGTTCGATGTAGGTTTCTTTTGATTTTAATTTGATAAATTACAAAATGATGGATTCCTCATTAATTTTTTTACATAATGTTAGAATTAATTATTTATTTAAGACTATTAATTGTAACATATATTATATGAAGTATTAATCTATTATTTGTGTCCCGTATTTCATTGTTTCCAACAAAAGTCATATTGGAAATCACTTTTTTAAAGAGAAAATAAAAAAGTCTAATCACCCTGGTGATAAACCCATATTTATTTATTTTCCTACAAAAAAATTATCTCGGTTGTCAATTGTTTAAAGAAAAATTAAACCGTCTATTTATTTTTTTTTATAAAAGTTAAATCAATTAAATAGCCCTTCATAAAAGTCTCTATTTCATTTTTCAGATCTGATCCATTTACATAACTCGAACTGTTCCGAGAACCCCATAAAAATATATTTTTAAAACCAAATATTTATTAATTACTATTCTAAAAATAAATAATTACTGAAAACTATTTCACTACTACGTAGAGCTTGTTCTTAAACACTAAACACAACTCAGAATTTAATATAATTATTTCCGAGAAAATAAATAAATATTAAATTGATTAAGATTACTACATAGACTTCCTAATGAAAAAGAAATAAAGTCAAAATTTAGTAAAGAAATTTCCTAAAAAGATAAACTCAAGTCGAAATTCAAATGAACTATCCGTCTTTACTTGGAACCACATTTTCATTTAGTTTGTTCTAAAAAATTATAGTTTATTATTACTTAGGTTTGCTTTTTTGGTATAACTATAATATCTAAACACACATAGAGTACATGTATATATACAAGCAACAGTATTTTCAACTACAGGACATTTCTTTCAACTTTGAATCCTACATTTTCGCATATATAGCTCTTAAGAAATTTCATTAGCTCTAAAGAAATTTCATTCCTCCATTGAACGAGACGAAATGGGCTGATCAAAGGGATCACTTCTTAGCCCCGTCCAACTCCAATTTTTAAATTAAAAACTACTCCAATTTTTAAATTAAAAACTTACATACGCATGCGCTCTAAAAGTTAGTACTTGAACCTATTTATTTTATTCGTATATAAGATAGTCTTAGCCTTGGTATGAGCTTAGGCAGAGAATTGTACTAAAGCTGAAATGGCACTTTCAAACATACACCATTCTCGTCTATATAAGGAGCTAGCTAGAAGATATTGGATGAGTTTGGAGCAGAGTGAGAGATAAAAACTCAGAGGAAAAAACACAAAGGCAATGGTTCGCGTTTCGTTCACCCGTTCCCTTCTTCTTGGCCTACTGATTGCCTCAGTCTGTGCACTTCTGGTCACCAAGATCAAGATTTCTGGCGGTACGAAAATTTATTAAATCTTAGCAAGCAATTTGTATATTAAAATCTTTCTTTAAAATGAACACTAGCTAGAAAATTAATTTCAATTAATTACATCTCTTCTATATATAAATTTTTTTTTCTAGATATGGAGGCAAGGAAGCTAGTTGGGAGGATTCCGGCTAGGGATGAAAACGGGCAGGGCCGGATCGGACTGGACCGGATCCATTCAATATCCATAATAAAATTTATGACTTTGGACTGATCCAAAACCCAAATGGACCATTCTTAAAAAAAATCCAACCCGACCCAATGGACTTCAAACAGTCCATGAGCTTTTTGGATCTGTCCTTGTCAAAATTCATATATCATCGTGTATGTTCCGAGTAATAAACACTAGAAGAAGCAACAACAGCAGAGGAACCAAATCCACTCTTCGAACCAACACCCAAAACACTCGGACTGATCGCAGGATTCATTGGAGGTGCTGACCCATTTGAGCTCGACGGAACGCATCTGGATGCTCTTTGAATCAAATCATCGAACAGGTTGTGGATGTTCTCAACATCAAGTAGATTCACAGCCTCTCTCTTCTGCTCTTTGCTTTGAAAGAACACCAAACTCTTCTGCATCTCTTGAAGAACGAAGAAGAGCTCCTCGGGAATCTCAAACCCTTTCCTCTGCTACGAACTAGACTCAATTTTTGCTTGTTCTTCTTGCTCGACGTTTCGAACGACGACCATAGCTGCCTCCACCTCTTCGATGCTTGGCCGCGACGGGAGAGATCGATGGAGGTTCATGATCTCTTCGACTACCCCCATCGACCGATTGCAATAAAGGTCCCATTTTTACTCAAAATTCATGATACCCAGATGGGAATAGCTCTCTTTGGAGCCAAATCAAGCCAAAAAAAGAAAAACCCACATCACAAAACATGATATTTTTTTTTTTTTAGCTCCCTAACAACTATCGAAGAAGAAGAAGAAATTGCCGTCAAAATTTCAATGCAAATGACCAAAAAAAGGGAACTATAAACTACCAAAGCTAGAGAGAGAGAAGGGGAGAGAGAGAGAGCATATCCAAAGTTGAGAAAGATTAAAAATTTAATCACCATACAGATTCAATGAATCCTCTTCTTTATAACTCCTTGAAAAAGCGAAGGAAGAACGAGCCAGGCGAGAATAATTGATCTTGGACAAATGAACCCAGATATTTTGGGAGAGGGATTAGGCTTGTTTGGGCTTTTTTTGGGCAGGTTTGGACATATCCAAACCTAGCCCGATAAGAAAAAAACTGAAATACCTTATATCCAATTGGATCCATTTGTAAAATGGACGGATTTAAATCCAGCCTTTTTGGGCTGGCCCAATTGGGCTTTAGATAGATCCGAACCCATTATCATCCCTGATTCCGGCCCATCCTCATCTTGCAAATATGGCGGACCAGCTGGAGGCAGCGTATAGTCATAGACCTTACCCAAGCCCCCCTCCGCCCCCTCGGCCAAGACCACCATACCATCCGTGAAGAAGAACTACGTAAGAAGAACGCAGTGGAGATTAGAAGGCAAAACATTTGATGTGCCGCCCCAATAAAATTGCAATACCATATAAACTTTACTAATCTAGATTTGTGGATACGTGTAAACATGCATGCATGAAAATAAATAAAATATATACAATATTATTCATAAATGTTTAATGATTTTGCGAAAATAAACAAAAAAAAAAAAACATTATGGCATCTTAATCAAATATATTCACACTTATGTAATGCAAGAGGTCAAGGGCCTCTGTATGGGAGAATTGGATATAGAACATGCATCAAATCTCCAACAAGTAACTGTTTGTTCGCAGAAATTCGAATTTGAAAAAAATGGGAGAGTCGCTGGAAACTTTGACACGGTTAATTTATTTTTATTTTTATTTTTAAAATTTTTGTTCCCAAATAAACCTCTCTTCCTCTTGGGGCTTGTTTAGTTGCAGGGTGTGGAAATGAAAATAGAATTTCTTCTACAGACATTTTCCTATTTGGTAAACTGTAAATTCCAGCAAATGTGAATTTATTCGAGAATCCATTATATTTTGTAAATGAGGAAATTCTAAGTACTCATGCCCACTTATGAGGGAATTCTAAGTATGCAAGTAAACCTTTAACCCGTCCTATCACAAAATTTAGATTAAAAAAAAAAACTTACTTTTCAAATGCAAATTTTTAAATAGGATGGACCATTCTCATCCCTAACTGTTTTTCGATAACAAGATTTGCCACTTTCATAATTTGATAACGGAACAGCAAGTACATCACCTCCATTAGTCAATGGTCTCCCGTTGAGACAAATATATCAAATTATTTTACCTAATTAAAGAATTATATTAAATGCTCCCTAGAGACTTCTCCATTAGTCAATGGTCTCCCGTTGAGACAAATAAATCAAATTATTTTACCTAATTAAAGAATTATATCAAATGCTCCCTAAAGACTTCTCCTCCATTAGTCAATGGTCTCCCGTTGAGACAAATATCTCAAAATATTTTACCTAATTAAAGAATTATATCAAATGCTCCCTAAAGACTTCTCTCTCCTCTACCTATTTATTCAAGAAATCGATCAGGCCAATCAGTTCATCAACAACAAGCTACATTGAAGATTCAGCTATGTCTCCAAAGTCCTTCATATGGCTGATTTGCTATCATGTGTGCTGCTCAGTTCAACTTGGCATACGGAGGTAAGTACAAGCCCACCGTAAATCTTTAGGACATCTACAAACAAGCAGTAGGCGACTAATTGGACATGTTTTCTTATGGATGAACAAGCGAGCTAATTTGTCTTTGCAGAGTTCTTGGGATATTAAATAGATTACTGGTGACTATATATATATATATATATATATATATATATATATATATATATATATATATATATATATATATTGTTGTAAGGTTCATAATCTATAAATAAAATTGTGTAATTGAGAATGCAATAATTCTGGTCCAAAGGAAAGGTCAACCTAATAAAATGACATAAAATAATAAAAACAGAAAAGCAACAATACCGATTGCTTAGGAATAAAATAATCGAAAATATAATAAAATTAACAATAATGACGCCTTGGAAAGAGGTGTATGGGAACAAGATGTTCTCATTTATATATCCTAACTTCTAAGATATACAACTATAAAAATCCTTCTCTTAATGAAAATACTATACTTTCAATTTCATTATAAAACCTTTTATTCTCCTTAGAAAAGGTAAAACTGTTTATTTTCCTTGGAAAAGGTTAAAGTGGTTATCATGAGCAATCCAAACACAAGAATCACTAACTAAAACTTGCTTAGTGTTGGCAACTCGTTCGAAGCAATACTTCAAGAGTTTCAAAGACTTCTCCCTAATTTGCCCATCTATAATCTATAAATCTATAAATATTCTTAAAAACAAATAATTTGAACTGTATTTTTCTTTTTCTTTTTCTTTTTTTCTCACTGAATTTTGTCGCTTCTTTTTTTAACTTCCAAGTTAACCATAATTCTATTTCGAAATTAACTATCATTTAATTTTACATTAATATTTTTCTAATTCAATCTGAAATTTTATTTAGTTTTCATTATATGAATTTTAATACACTATACATTCATGTTTAATTTAAAACTTAATCTTAAGTATTTATTAACTAATAAGTAAAAAGAAAAGAAACAAACATAATTAAAGATAATCAAAGTTCTGCTCCGAAATAGATTTTTATGTAAATTTTAATTTAATTATTCTATTTTCATCAGAATTTCTATATAATTATTTCTAAAACAATTTTAAAAATAATCTAGATTTTGTCTCAAAATAAATTCCTATTTAATTTGAAGTTTAAAGCAAATTTCGAAAGAAATCTTAAATTGCTAGGGCTTGGTTCCAACTTTCTATTTTAACTCATTGCTCTTTCTTATTCTTTCAGTTTTATTTATACATGAACTCCTAATGCAACAAACATTTCATAGCGTCATCAATTTTTTGATGACCAGGTCAAGGAAATATCGAGGAAGCTACAATGACTTCTCTCATAACTATATTTGAAAGAAAATGTAAACAAACTACATAGCTCCATCAAACCATAAACATAAGCAACATGTAGGAGGTCAACTGAACAATCACAATCTTTGCATAAAGTATATAAATAGTTTGGGTTGATTTGTTTTATCAATATTGGTTGTTTTGTTTTATCAATATTGGAATCAAAATGTAGTACTTAATCTGCTTTCCTTTTTTAAAACTTCAGAGTTATGTTCATATTCATAGTCACGGAGTAACAAATTACATCTTTTACACTGTTATGACAAAAAGTCGATAATATCTCCCTTTCCCAATCAACATGATGAAATACGGATTTTTTTGTGACGGATTCTAAATTTTTCTCAAGTCTAAATTGTCCATGGTACGAAACTTAACTTGAAACGATAGAAAATTATGTAACCTCTGCTGTCAAAACTACAAGAACTATCAAACGATCATTAATTCACTCTCGCAAACTTATTATATAATAATAATAAGTATAGAACTGAACATATGTTACCATATTTTAATAAAATATGATGTATTTTGCTTCCTTTTTTTTTAATTCACAGAAGTACTCGTTCTTGGTCAAGGGAGAAATAAGACACTTAATTCAAGACAATTTTGTCCCTGATCAAAGTTCAAGCCCAGCTGACCCGAGCAAATGACTAATACAAAAACATCATGAACATAGACATTTTATTTTCGTAGCTAGCAGAAGTTTTCACATCTATATAAAGGATTAACCGTAAGAAAACAAAAGGCCTAAACTAAAACACTAAGCAATATATCTCAAGAGACAGATGATGTCTCCTCGTTCCTTCATCCATTTACTCTCTCTTGCCATGCTGATCGTTGCTGTATGTATGCATGCCTTTCACTTCAAATTGGCATGCGGAGGTAATTAATTTAGTTTACTCATTAGTTACTAATTTTTGCTTTGAGGTTAATTTGGAGATGACGTCTTTAGTCCCTATTGTGATCGATTGCAGATTTAACAGCAAGGAAACTGGGCGGAAGACCTGTAAGAAGCCCACCGTCCCCGTGGAGACCCCCCCGCCCGCATCACCAGCCACGGCAGTGATGATCAATGCCGGCCAAGGTTTGTATTATTTCAGACGAAGACCCCTCGTCCATTTGACTCTTGGCTCCATCCAGTGGAAGATCGAGTAATGAAAAATGGACGGCAAAATTTGCATTTCTACAAGCAAATGAAGAAAAATATGAATTTTGATCATATTTGATTTGAGAACAAGACTTGTTTCTCTAACGTGCTATTATCACTTTTTTCCGATGATGTTGGATTCTTGAAGAAGAGCGTGCATTGTTTATGTCTCTAGGATTGAAATTTTAATTGTTTATTTCACCAAATTGGTAGAGAATTTGTTTTGTATTTAGATTGTGATGCTTTGAAACATTTAAATAACTAGACCAGAATTAGCAAAGATATGCATGCAAGGTGGGTTCAGTTTTTACAGAAATTCCCATTTAAATTGAGGCATAAGGCGGGTGTGCAAAATAAGGTAGCTGATGCATTAAGTAGGAGAGCTACTTTGTTAGTGACATTAAGTAATGAGATTGTAGGGTTCGAGCACTTGAAAGAGTTATATGAGGCGGATGAAGATTTTAAAGAGATTTGGGGAAAATGTAGTAGTAAACAGCCTTGTGCAGATTTTCACATTCATGATGGGTTCTTAATGAGAGGCAATCAGCTTGGTATTCCTCAGTCTTCTTTAAGAGAGAAAGTCATTCGTGATTTGCATGGTGGTGGTCTAGCTGGTCATTTGGGCAGGACAAGACTATTGCTGCTGTTAGTGAGCGATTTTATTGGCCTTATTTGCGTAGAGATGTGGGAAGACTGGTGCAAAGATGCTATATATGTCTGACAGCAAAGGGTCAATCGCAAAATACTGGATTCTATATACCTTTGCCTGTTCCTGACAATATTTGGGAGAATTTGCCCATGGATTTTGTGCTTGGATGTAACAACCTAATTTCATCATAACTTACATTCTTGATATCAGATTAATCCCAAAATGAATGTATTGTGTTTGTCTTATTTTTCCATTACCAAAAAATAACGTCATGCACTTTCATTTTCTTTTTCTTGATAATTACATTGGTGGGATATTCTTTTGTTAAACAAGTGGGCCTAACCTCTAGCCTCATATCCCTGCAGGGAAAGTAAATACGAGCCCATGAGAACAATTCCGAGTTCGCTTAACACACGAACAAAGCTCTTATAAAGAGTTTTATTGTCAAAGCTCTAGCATAAATTGACTGCAGCTGCCTTTACGAACAATGCTAAGATAGCCCTAGCAACATAGGAATATTCCTGAAAGATGCTTGTTTTTTTTACCCCATCCACTTCTATCTCTGATTATTGTTGTAATACCCTTAGCTTAAGGCCCCACATCGGACGTGAGACCAAAGCTAAAATAGTTCATAATAATTTTTATTAAACAATAAAGTAATCGTAACTTGCCCTTTTGAGGAAGGAATTTGAATCTAATTATAAACTATTTTAACTTTTTTTATTCCACAGGAGGTTCTAATATATAAAAACATAATCAAACCGAATATATTGTTAATGCTTATTAGCCTTTTCAAACACATTCAAATCGAATATGTAGGCGGTAACTATTGTACATACTCGTATATCGGAGTACTCGTACATCGGAAACAGGACGTGATAGATATTACAGTGGTATCAAAGCCGAACACAAGCAGAAAGTATGCGGAACTAATTTTCACATGGAGCCAAGTACTACACGGAACAAAGTGCTACATATAAATGAAAGCATCTCTTAAATTTACGGAAGCCACCTCTACAAATCCATGAAAGTCAGAATTAATTGTTATACAGAACAAACTGACACATAAAAGTGAAGATCACCTCTTAAATCTATAAGAAACACCTCTAGAAATTCGAGGGAGCCACCTCTAAATTCTACTTCACCACATCTAGAAATCCATGAAAACCACCTCTAAAATCCCTCATCATTTGGTGAAGTGTTAACATATTACTATATATTCCTCTACAGAGGATGTCAGTATTAACGTGTTACTAGTAACACCTCTGACGAGGACATTAGATATTAAAACAGGAAGAATGTAATACCTATCTTAATAGTCCCATATTGATGTGAGGTAAGAGCTAGAATAGCTTATAATAATTCATATAAAGTCATAAAATAATCGTAATTAGGTTTTTTGAGGGAGAAATCCATGCCCAATTAGAAACTATTTTAATTCTTATTATTCTACCGGAAGTTTTAGTATATTCAAACTAAATATGTTGTCGATCTACCTATTGTAATCTCAATAAATTTATGCTAAGGCTCTTTTCCCTAAAAGGAACAAGTACGTACAAAATTTATGTATACTCATTTTCGATATACAGTATACAGATACATACAAAATAACGATATATGAACATGTATAAAAGATATTGGCAATATACTTGGTTTGAATATACTATGCCAGTAACAAGAATTGATAGAGTTTATAATCAACCACGGATTTCTCCTTTAAAAAAGCTAGTTATTGTTACTTTATGAACCCATGGAAATAATTATAAACCACACTAACTCTTGTTTTGGATATCCGGTGTTGAACTATTTGAGCTGGAGTTACATAAACCAATCAATGTTCTAAAACAGTTTTTTTCAGCTTATCCATAAGATTTTTGATATGATAGAAATGGGTGAAAAAGTAAGAATATGTCAGTTCATCTTCCTACATTGGTCAAAGAAAGTTGTCTGTGTTTGCCTTCTCTCAGGAGATCATAAATTTAGTAGGCAAGTTCAAAAATATTACGGCTTGGTTTGCATGGTCAAGCTTAAAATCCTTTGGGATTTAGATTGAATTGCATTATATTCCTTTGGAGTGAATTATTTAGGATTGCAATCCAAGAGTTGCTTAAAACTCCAGTATAAATAACGACTTATTGCTCAAAAAGGTAGTTACAAGCCAAGTAATTATTTGAATATTAAAAAAAAAAAAAAAGGTGAAAATGTTTTCTCCTATAAAGGAAAAGAAAACAACGGTGCCACTATTAAAAACAACGGATTTCACAGAAAACGGAAAAAATAAAATAAAGAAGCAGTAAATAGTAATAGTTATTTACTTTCTCTAATTTAATTTTATAATCTCAAAAATGAAAACCTAAGTTTTGGCTAAGAGATTATGAGCGGGGACAAAATGTATTTTCATACCATTGGAATTTTATACTTTGACTGTAAAATGAGCATCGGCTTCAGTCACATCATCACTCTCTTCCCTTTGAATGGGAGAGGATTCAAGCACTCAACCCATAATTTATGGGGTGATTTTTTGAATAATAAGCAAGATGACCTTGCAAGCTACTGGTGACGGTAATACGATTTTTGAAAACCACTAAGTTTAACTAACAGTTCGTGAAGACATAAAGACTCGGGATGTATTCAAAAGCTGGTAGAGAATAACAACATTCGTAGAAAATTGTCTGTCTATCTACGCAGGAGAAAAGAGATTTCATTTCCCATTACGGGCGAGGGGTTCATGATTACGGGCAGGTCTCCGGAAAGATATATTTTAAATATCATAGACAAGCATTTATTCATGGTCAGAGAGAACAACATCACATAGTAAGTGCGATGTGGAATTTGGTCAGCGTCCAAACCATCAAACCATACTTACCCACTCGGGCGGGTCAAAGAATTATTACTTGCACATCAAAGACTCTGCAGGGAGGGGGAAACCCACTTTAAAAAACTCCATGGAGAAAAAAATATATAATTTTAAAAATAAAATCGAAAGTAACTCATCATCTATATAATGGATATCATACATTAAGAAACCATTGAAGTGTAAGGGAAGCAATATAGAGAAATATAATATGTGTTATCATTCCCTCATCCGATCACTTTTGGTTGCGTTGTTGATTGCTACCACCTATGCTTTCCAATTCAAACTAGCCTATGGAGGTAATTAGTTCTTGTCCTTGTAGTTAATTTTCTAGATCATTAAGTTTTGACGTGACTACAAATTTAATTTGTAATTATGAAATTTTCTTCCCTCCAAATCTTTTAGCTATGCATGAATGGTATTCATATTTTTGTTCAACTTTTTTTTTTTTTAAATAGATGTGATATCAAGAAAGCTTGGCTATAGATATGGAAGTCCCCCTCCTGCACCGATGAGAGGACCCACGACACACAATAATCCCTCACTGGGAAATCGATGAGATTCAAATCAGACAGTGGCTTGAAGATAGTCCTTCTTTATTTAACTCCGTCTGTTTCTAATGTAATGTTTGTAACAAAAGATGATCAATTTTCATTTTCTTAAATAAGTTAATCATTTTATTTCTTAATTTCTTCTATTTCTCCAAATTTATATGTCGAGGTAGAGGATTAAATGCCGGTCTGGGACTCTGGGTTCTGGACTTGGGAGTCCGGAGTTGTAAATTGATTTGGGTCCGACTGATGATTTGTAATTGGGCCTTTATATTGTTGCCATGGACCTACGCGATTATATTGTGAAAGGCCATATTAGTGGTTCAGCCTGGGTCAGTCTCCTTCCATCTACTAGTTTAGGGTTAATTTGTCAACAAAATAGAATAAAAATAAAATTGTCATCTCAATTTTATTAAAATTTTAAATGAAATGCTACCACATGATTAACAGTAAACATCATGCTGCATAAATTAAATTTAGAAGACAAAGGTTCCACCTGAAGCTGACTTTGCCTTTGAAGCGGGTTCATTAGTTGCAGAAAACAGTCCACTGGCAGCAGCTTGCAAGTTTGTATTTGTGCTAGCATGCATCCTTGTTCAACACCTAATTACAAAAAACAAGACAAATCCTAAATCACATTCTCTTGGTGATAATGTCACTTGCTTGGAGAGGAAAGGGTGGCCATTTGTATAATCTACTAGTAAGCACAAGTTAGGACACAAACTCACATCCAAAAAAACTTATAGATGGTAGAAATGAATTAGGGAAAAATATGTGTGTGCACGCGCACACGCGCGCGTGCGAGAGAGAGAGAGAGAGAGAGAGAGAGTTGAAACACAGGCTGAAAACTATTACCTCTACATGCACGCATATTCACAGTTTGTCTGACATACTTCCAAATCCATTCCCAGGAACTCCTAATGAACATACCACAAGATTTCCAACCCAAAAAGTAACTAATAAGGTTAAAAGAAATAAGAAGTAGTAATAACTAAAGAAAATAAGTACTGATAATACCTACCCATGAACTTTTCAACTGAAGCAGAAGTACTATGCTAATCTGAAAATTAAACCTTGAATTATCAAGAACTGAACGCATTAGACAAAGTGTAAATATAACATTTCAGTAAACTTTGAACTTAAATCAAAAACTGAATGGGTAAGAACTTCAAAAGAAAAAGATAAAATGTTTTCACGATTTTGCAAGTAAGAACTTCAATAACTAATGGATATTCATTTTAATGATTATATTGATACTAAAGTTAAGATTAAGTTCATGATTTCTAATAAAAGAATAAATTCTTCACAATTTATTGGAAGATACAAGACTAATTAGTTTGAATATTTGGAATAGGCAATTATGTGCAACATCCAAATAAAAACATATTATAATATAGTCAAAACAAAGTACTTACGTCATAAAAAAAAAATTAAGAAAAAGTGTGCACTAGTTAATAAAAGTAATTCAAACCACAATTCTAAGCAAGAAATTGATATGGCTAGAGGAGTAGGGAAAATGCATAGTACCTCTATCTATGAGTTAATTTCATGTTTAGGAAATCTCCACAGCATGTGCTCAAGTCCAACAGGATTCTTTTTGCTTGCTTACATCAGACATGCAAAGAGTTACTAGCAGAGAGGATATTAGATGTAATAACCCTTCATCTTTTATAGCTATAATTAAATAAATAAAAATAAACAAATAATAAATATAACATTTTATTTTTTTCTATAACTCTTACACTTTTCATTTTTTTTAACCTCCTAAACTTTTCATCTTCTCCAACCTCCAAACTCTTTATCTTCTCCATTATTTCAATAATGAAACTCCCATCTTTAATTCTCAAAATTAAACTCCCTAATTAAACTAAAACCTTTCATATTCTAAACCCTTCTAAATTAATCTAAAACCTTCCAAATTCCATAACCCCTCAAACTCTTAAAATTCCATAACACTTCAAACTCTTTAAATTCTATAACTCCCATAACACCTTAAACCCTTTATCTGTAACTCCCAAAACCCTTCACATTCTATAACTCCTAAATCCAACACTATATAAACCTAACATCTTATCTAAATTCAATCTACACTCATTCTCTAAAATTTCTCTCTTCCTCTCATCACGCCGAAGGAGCCGCCACCAGAGTCGCCACTGTCGGAGCCATCACTTTGCCCGAGATGAACGCATTTTTCCTATCTTTCCACATCTTGAATTATCACCGTTTTGTCAAAAATTAGTAATAAACACTTTTCTTTCTTATTGGGTTAAACTATTGGGCCTCAAAACTACTTGACCCATTATCTAATAACCCTAATGATTTAAGAATAATATCCATCATTTTATAAACCCAATAAAATGGAGTCAAACTTATTTCCTAATTTCAGACCAACTTAACTTTAAAATCAATTTTGATTATGTTATAAATATTAGAAAAAAATCCCTAAAAATCATCTAAATTCATATTAATATGTTTTTAGCATTCTTAGAATATTTTTAATGTGTAGATTGCTCCATTGAGCAACATCGAGAAACAAAATCCAGGTGAGTTCATTTTTGGACTCACTAATCATGCTATTTTATATACATTTTGTTTCAATCATGTTATTTATTTTGTGTAAATTGATTTGTTATTTTGTATGAATTTATAAATTACTTATTATGTTTCTTGTTATCAAAAAATCTATTATCAATTGTCATTAAATTTAAATTACATAGTATAGTTAGAATTTAGAATAATCATACATACAAATTTGATAAATCACATAAAAGTTATATTCACGGAAAAATACTGTTCGTGATATCATTTTGTGTCGGTGTCTAAAAAAGTTATTTTGTATGCTGGTTCTCTAATTAAGAAATGTGCAACGCACAGAAAACCTCCCTACATCAATATAATTGTCTGGCCGATATCTCTATGATGTCTCGAATCAGTAACTCTTAAATATAGCTAATTGTGATTTATTGAATAAAGCATAAACTGAATGGACTCTATAAATCATGTTGTTAATAAATTAAGAAAAATCTAATTGAAATATTGTACCTGATATAATCAATATACTGTACTATACCTAAATGACACTGGGCTGGGGGAGAAACTGAATAATGGAAATATACTCTGTTTCGGTTGTAAACTTGTTAAGTTATACAACTGAATATTTCGCACACCATGGGTGCGTGATGATTTGCTAGATCATACCTGACTATAATTCATGTTTTCCTGACGACAGGTCCAACTCAGCACCGTACAATCATGTGACCATTTCCTGGGTCTGTACAGGAAACAATCGAAACAGTGGTATCACATCAATTATTTTTTCCAATTACATGACATTCTAGACAAAAATACCTCTGTTATAAAGTTGACTTCGTTAAAATGACATTAAGATAACCTAAATTAATTGACATTATTATTACAGACATCTCATTCCATATTTTCTAAAACTTGTGTTATTATTATGTTTGGATATAACTGCTATATTTCATATTCTTTCTGCGTTTTTATTTTGGTCGCAATCTGACGACCTGGGTCTGCATGCCCAGATACCGATGGACACGCTAAAACTGATGCAGGATCTGGTGTACTTTAACATCATATTGAAGCTCCATAACGGATTAGAGATTCCCTTCTTTCTTTTGTTTAATTTTATTATATTTTGTTTCAATTGTATCTAAACTTCATTCCAATAAATGAAAAGTCAAACTTTTGTTGAATTTTTCTATCGTAATTACTGAGTATTATTGTGGCAAATTTATTGAGATTTTAGCATATTCAAATTGAATAGGTTGCCGATACCTGTTACACGTGCTCGTTTACCGTATATCGGGAGTGGGGCGTGACATTAGACATTGTGGAGTCATAAGATATTGTTGAGCACCAGGTCGAAGATAAAATAAGTTTTTTGCTGTCTGTCATTTTCATTTTCAACAATCGACTGGCATACCACATTGTATGAAAGAAAGGAATTGGAAATCAATGGACTGAAATTGCTGGCATGGCATGGAACTGCCAAGTGGAAGGACCTTTCATGCTACCATGGATTGAACTGTCCAGTGACGACTGACCTCACTGGCACAGCAAGCTTGCTACACCTAACTCTCAACAGCATGCAGTCTACAATAAAAAGAAGATGAAGATATTAACGTAAGAGGTACACAGAATCACTTTAAAATCTCTTATACACAATGAATAAAACCCCTAAATATTAAAAAAAAACAATTTATTTTATCTTGCCCGTTGGGTCCCTAACAAAATCATCTCATCTGGAAAATGGCCTTCGATTTACAAATAAATAAGAACAAAAATAAAAAAGAACCACATGCAGACAGAATTACCTCAACATGTTTCTGAGATACTTTTCCACGAAACTTCCAAGAAAGCAATTAATGATACACAGAGATAGAATGCTACTCTAAACCTTGAATCGCTCATCAAGAACTAAATGCATCAGAATGCGTAAATATAATTCTCCAGTCAACTTTGAACTATCATAAAAAAGCGATAATGCATTGAAGAGATATGCAAAAGCAAGGATAAGAAACTACTCTCTTTCTTTTCTGATGACCTTACTCAAGAAAGACAAGTAGCCTCCGCTTCATAACGAACATACTAATAAAAAAATGCATTGGAGGATGATAATGCAGAAATCACCTTCCAAAATTTAAACCAAAAAAAATACTGGGCTTACAGTACTTAATCTATGAGTATTAATGATTCAAAGATAAAAATATGAGAACAAATTATCCCTTTTTCAGTATGTTATAAAGAAATAAGAATGTGTGAGCATTGGCTATTAGTAAAGAGAAGTTTTCGCTGCTTGTCATTTCATCAAGCAGTTCTGGACTTCATTTTATCAAAGGCAACTACACAGTCCATTTCTTTTTCTTCCTCTTCTTTTTTCTTGAAAAGATTTATAGTTTATAGTATAGATTTCGAGCTATACCTTCAAACTTCCAAGAATGCAAAGAACAAAGCCCTTAAGCATTCAAGATTTGTTTACTTTTGATGCCAAATACCCAATTTGAACAGTGAACTAGATTTTTGAAGCAAAGCCTCTAATTCGAATACTCAAAATCTTTTCTAAAGCGGAAATTTCTAATAGCTGTAGGCATTGTGAACCGGAACCCTAATTTGAACAATCAACATCAAATCAGAAAGAGAGAGGAAACCACGCCGGATCTCTTGGATCCTTCTCACAGACCCTAATTTCAACCGTGAATTCGTCTCTCGTAAGACCCTATTAGAGCACACAAGTCAAAATTTCGAGCACAAGAACCCTAAACTGACCTCGTAAAAAACCCTAATTTGGTAGCTAATCTACGAAAACTATAATTGAAAAGTTAGAATTTTAAAACCCTAATTTGTCCTCTCAAAAACCCTAATTTGGTAGCTAATCTTCGTAAATTAGAATTAAAAAGCTAGAATTTTAAAACCCTAATTTGAGCAGAAAATGCGAAAACTGGGAAAGAGAAAAGAGAAGCATACCTCATTTATCGAATCCGACTCGTGAGATTTGAGAGAGAGAGGAGGCGAGATCGGAGCAATGATTTATAAGCAAATTTCTGGTGGGGTGTGGTAAAAAGAAACGCGGTGATTTCCAGCGGACCTTTAATCCTCCGCTAAATAAAAATGCGCAAAAACCCGATCTAATTTATATGCGAACCGCTACAAAAGGGCTTATTTAATTATCACCGATGGGCTTGGCATTGGGCCTTTTGTTCTGGGCCTGACTGGCGTAAACCGCTATTTTTTAGTTAAGCCTCAATGATTAGGGTCCCTAAAATTCCTAGGGCCTTAACTGAAGTCCTCTTTTTTCTCAAATAATTGGGGAAAAAAATCCCAAATGTGCATATTGTAAATAATTTATCATCTAGACAATTATATATTTCCTACAAATTGTCCACGTATTGATATGAGAGTATTTTGAAAGAAATATTGTGTGTAATTATTGAATAACTAAGGTTTTAGTCAACTTTTGGAAGTTCATGCGTGCATAACGAAACCTTAGTTGTTCAATAATTGCATATAGATCCCTAAAAATTTTATAATTTTATATTAGTACTCCAAAACATTTAAATTACTCTGGTTCAGCTCTTTATATATATATATATATATATATATATATATATATATATATATATATGTAAAATGATCAGAGTATTCTTTATTAAGTTAGAAAGGGTTAGATAGTGGTAGGTTTTGGGTGAGAGAGATTTTGCTTGAGTGGTTGAGATTTAGGTGAGGATTCTCAGCTTCGGATAGCTAGAGCATGGGTAAGCGCTGTTGGGTCCCGATTGGCACAACTATCTAGTGCTTGGGCGATCATTTACTTTGCTTTCCATATATCGAATCTGCTTTGTGAATTCAAATATGTGATAATCGCAACCAGAATGGTTAGAAATTCGTTAGGCAATATATATAGACGAAGACAAGAGAATCTGATATCAAACGATTGGTAGTTTGTCCCCCAATCGTTTTCATATGCTAAGATGGACGAAATCCACGCATGAAGATGATCAAATGAAACAAATGCAGTGAAAGTTGACTAAAAATTCAATAGCAACTTTACCGCTACCTGCACAGGTCACAATAGCCCATATTTCCTCAAGGCTCCTTCAGCAACCTTGCGGTTGACTGCATTGTCATCTACAGCCAAGATTTGCTTCTCTCCCAGTAGGGTCTTTAAGTCTCATAGGTTGCCTTTTCTCTTTGGCATCTCTTATTCCCTAAACCAAGGCTTTGCTTGGATTGTCAAAAACAAAGTATTTTGAGGTGTTTTTAAAGTGTGTGTTTTGGTAGTACGTATTTTGGGATGTTTTTACTATGGATTTTGGTGTGTTTAAGTATTTATTTTGGTGACACGTAGTTTCTCATAGATTTTCATGGGTTCCATAAATATGTAAAAGACAAAAATACCATTCTATACAAATTATGTTTAAATTAATATAATTGTACCTGAAACAAAATGTTGTCCTTTTGAACTGGTAATACATTTTATTACATTATCCTTTACTTGCTCATTCGAAATCGAATTAATTATTTTCTCTTAACATAGAAAAACTATCTTTGGAATATTACTAAGTTTATTAGAGATTTGCATCATAACTTTTTGATATTTGGATTGAAAAATTAACTAAACGAAAAGAACAGTGATATGATAATTTGGAGAATTTAATAGAAAAATTAAAAATAGAAAGGTAATAAATTATACTCACTTGAATTGAGAAGAAAATTCTAATTTTTCCAATAGAAGAGTAGATCGAATTATAATCGAGTTGCACTATAAAATCTTGAACTTTCTATTTAAAGAAAATAAAAGACGGATTTTTTTTTTTCTTTTTGCACAAATAAATAGTGCCTCTTTTTGGAAGAGAATGCAATGCGAAAAGAAGTTGGAAAAGGTAAGGTCATGGGAGAGGTTTGGATAGGAGGTAATGTGAAGGAAAAAAAAAGTGGAAAAAGAAAAATATGCGGGAGACAATTGGAACGATGGCAGTTTTGTCCAAAACATCCCGATTTGGAGTATTCTGAAAAACAATTCAAAATACCTATCCAAGTATTTTGGGTGTTATAAGAATACTCCAAAACACAAATCCAAAAACTTATAAGGATTTTTAGAACACCTCATAACACATCACTTTAAAACACCCCAAAACACTTTCATAATTAATCTCCAAGCATAACGGCTAAGGCAACCATCACACTTATTCGGAGGGGCTTTATTGCATGCCATCGACATAGCCTGCTGTCTTGACCTGATTAACCTCAGTAGGGCTTAAAGAGGTTGCCAACAGAAACAACATAGGGGCGGTTTTCTGGAATCTTCAACGAGTCATTTTGTTGCAGTTGCCGAGGGAATGCTAAGCCTGATCCGTCACCCCCCCCAAGCTTCCTTGTTGACGAGCACTTGCAGGTCCATGTTCCCAGTTCTAAAGATCAATTTGACATCGGCAATAATAATCAGATAGATAGCTTAGGCATTTTGTCACAAGTAGGATATTAACTTTACCATTCATAAAATAAATAAATTTGTTATAATATTCATTGAAACAAAACAAACAGACGATAAAAATGGTGTATGGTAGTTTTGATATTGAAGAAGCCAAAACAAACAGATGATAAAATGTGTCGATGAAGAATTATCAGTGAGCCAGAAAAAGTTTTACCTTGAGCTGCAAGCGTCCAATATGTACGAGATTGCAGATTCTTGTTTATTGGCAACATACGCCTCTATTCCTAATCTTTGGAGATGGTACTTGGTAAACTCTGCTCGAATGCCTCTCCTATCAACAATCAGTCCTCTCATTCCAAGGAAATCAGAGACGTCTTGGTCCGATTGATGGGAGGAAGCTATAGGAAGCTAGGGTTTATACTTGGTACAACAAATTCTTGGGCCTCCGAGTCAAATTATGAGAGGAAACTATGTAAAGCTAAGATTTGGATTTGATAGGGAGGATTTGGGGACAATAAGTTAGGAAGAAGAAAGAAGTTTGGATTTCCCCATCATTATTTCAAAAGCACATTGAGAGAGAAAGAGAGGTTAAGGATGAAGAGGTGAAACTAACTATGAGAGGAGATAAGGAGGGCAAGAGAGAAAAAGGGAGAGAATTAATAGTCATTTTCCTCCTTTTTTATGTTTATTTTCAGGGGTGTAATGGATATAAAGGGCCAAAAATATAATTTTGCTATCAAAATTGACCGGTGACTTAAATTTTCTGGTGAACTAATATTAAAATATAAAATGTTGAGAGATCGATATGTAATTATTAAAGAATTAAGATATCGATATGCGTAAACCCTTATTAAATAAAAGAACATTTATTCATTTTTTGCAGTTGGTTTTCAGAACATATTGAAAATTTTCATGAATACCAAAAACTTAATCACTATGGAATAACATGTTCCAAAATAAAAATTATTGGAAGAGTTATGATACCCCTATTTATCTGCGGAATAAGATAGGATAGAAAATTTGACTCTACATTGTGGTGTGTGTCTAAAAAATTTTGATTTTTCAATGCTTTCTTGATTTAAAAGGTGTGCATATTGGTGCTTATTTTGTTATATAATAATTTACTAAATGGTTAATTCTTGTAATGAGTTACTCTTTGTCAATTCCCATTCGTTCCTTGTCAAGCAGGTTATGATAACAAAACTAGTTATAAAACTCTTGTTTTCGATCAGTTTTGAAATTGATAGGTTATCCATTAGCACAAGAAAACATAGGGACAGCTTGTGACATTAGTGCTGTTTCCATTTTATAGGAGTTGACAATGAGTCCCAATGGCTACTACAAAACTCGGGAATTTCCAAAGGAGCACGCCTTTTTACTAGTGAGCCCACTTTTTCTGGTGAGCCCACCCTCTTTTTTAAAAAGAGAGGGTTTTTCCTAGTTAGTACATCTAAAATTTCAAAAACTACCATTTTTTATTTTTCTTCCAACATTGCAATAAATTCCGAGCTAGACAATCCGGATCCTCTATGGTGGATCCAGACTTACAGTTTGTGATCCACCTTATTGGATCCGGACTGTCTAGCCTGGATCAAAAAGACTAGTGGATCCAAATCCATCTTCAGGACCTCCACCGTCTCCAACTCTCCTCCCCCTCCTCCTCCGCTCTCTCTCCCTTCTTCCACCACCTCGATCTTCGACGAAATCCCGTAGATCGATTCGATTCAAAAGGAGAGCAACGAGAAGAGGAATGATTGCATTTCTATTTCAATTACGGCTCTTTTTTATGAAAAAATGATTCAATCTTTTTAGGGTCTAGCTTCTCTCCTTCAAGAGAGGTTGAAGGAAGAGATAGATCGATTGGTAATTTCTTGGGGGATTCAGAGAGAGATCTACCATAGTGGCGGAAGAGAGTGGCGGCGGTGGTAAAAAGGTAATGGCGGTCCTAAAATTTACATAGTAAAATTATAAATAAAAATAAATTTTTAAGTGTACTCACTAGGAAAAATGGTGTGTCCCTCTAGAAACTCCCAAAAACTCTATTTTGTTACAATTGTTGTTTGTAGCTATTAAAAAAAAAGAATTGAATTATCAGTTTCAGGATTGGGACTTCCAACAGTTATAAGAGTCGCAATATCTCAATTTGCAGCGTTCCTATCTATTATTTGGTTCGGATTTTTTTTTAAATGAATAAAAGAAATATAAACAGAAAAGGACATTTTATTTTATATTTATCCACGCGCACGCCGTGCTGACGCGTGTGGGCTTGAAACGCAATCTATAAATAGCTTCTCCTTTCTCAAATCGCAGGCGAAGATACAGGAACGTGAGCAGCAGCGAAGAAAAGAAAGGTGTGCCCAAATTAATTGAGAGGAGAGAGTTCCTGAAGTGGGTAAACGTCCTCCCCCTTTTCTTTTCGATTTCTTCTGTTCTATAAAACCCCAAAGTTTCCATACATATCGTTCTCTAAAATCGCAGGCCAAGGAATGGAAAAGAGAGTTGAAATTATGAAAGTTGACCTAATTCGGAGGGGAGAAATCCTAAAATTGGTAAGCTTTCTCCCTTTTCTTCTTGATTTCTGCGATTTTTCGAAACCCTAAAGTTTCCAGCCCGATTTTCGTTGTTATAGGTCGCGGCCAATGGAAAGAGAGTGCAGAAGTGAAGAAAGTTTACCCTAATTCGGAGGAGAAAGAGCCTAAAATCGGTAAAGTTTACTCCTTTCTTGTTAATTTATGTTCTTCTTCTCTCATTTGATTGAAACCCTAGGAAATTTGAGTCCTAATTTCCTTCTTTTAGATTACAGACAAATAAAAGGGACTGTAGGCGGGATGTGAAGAATGCTTTTTCAAATGTTAACCCTAACTAGAGTGGACAGTTGAAGAAGGTAAAGAATTTCTTTCCTAATTACTTGAGAGAAACCGAAGAGATGGTAAAAAAATTTCCCCTTTTGTTCATGAGCTCTGGTCTCTTTTTTATGACAGAAACATCAATATTTTTAGCCCCCAACTTATTCATTCGCGAGTATAATGAGGCGGCAAAGCAGTCAGGATGCTCTGACGACTTAGTAATTGTGAGAATTCTCTTCGAGTGGTTGACTTTTCAGCGAATTTTTAGTTTCCTCAGCTTATATCATTCTATTTTTTTCATTTAGTTGCTGATATATTTTTTATTTCTGGATTCTTAGTTAAATTTCTTTAATTTCAGATGTAATGGTGAATTCAAGTCTGAATAATTTAGAATTGTGTTATTTGTTATTATATATATAGACTGTAATATGAAGGCACATGCCTCAATCCATTCAATTCTTCCAGGGATTTTTTTGGTTTTTCTTTTTTGATTTCACTGCGGAAAAATCTTTTTTTTTTTTCCTCCCTTTTTCGGGTCATGCTGAATTCTTTTTAGATGGTTATAACGAGGTGGGTAAAATCTTTCTTTCAGTTATACGATGAATAACCAGTGCTTCATCCTTTTTGGTTTCTTTCAGTTTTTCCCCCTTCATACCTTAAAAAAAAATGAAGTTTGGTCCAATTGGTTCTTTTTTTCCCTTCTTCCTCGTGGGCTCCAGTGTGTAGATACCAGAAAAAATAAAAATAATAAAACAGAATAAATAATTTTTCTTTTAAAAAAATTAAAAAGTGGGCCCACCCACGGGAATTTGCTAAGTGGGCCCACCCGTGGGAATTTGCTAAGTGGGCCCACCCTCGGAAATTCCGCGGGAGTACCTGCGGGAGTTCCGCAGGAGCACCCGCGGAAGTTTCCGCAGGTGCTCACCCGCGGGAAGTTCTCGCGGGTTGGCACCCGCGGGAGCGTCCCGCGGGTGCAACCCGTGGGAGAATCCCGTGGGTTGGCACCCGCGGGAGCGATCCCGCAGGTGCAACCCGCGGGTTGTTTTCCGTTGTTTTCCATTGTTTTATTTCCTATTTTGTTTCGCTGATATTCCGTGATCTGATTTTTCTAGAGGAATCGAGCCGGATTTTTAGCTTATTCGTTCTATAAAAGATAGAAATTGAGTCCGGAGAAAGGACTTTTGGCGGGACGTTTTGGATTCTTGGACTTTGGGAAGATTTTGGGCGAGCTCGGAAAACTGAGAAGCGGAGCAGAGCCATCTTCTCCCAGTCGGACGGTGAACGGAGGTATTAACGAGACTCCATCGCCACCCGAACCCACATAAAAAAGGGAATAAATTAATATTCCCGTTCTTGTAATTCCTCAGAATTTTTGTAATCTCAATTTTCTTGTAATCAATCAATTTTGCAATGGAATCAAAAATGCAATTTTTGAGCAAATAAGAACTGGCGACCACAGTGAGAGCCCCTCTGTTTACCACAGAAAATCTGGTGGCACAGTCCGACCGGGTGCCGATTGGCTCAATGGTTAAGACGCTGGTCATACAAGTTGACCAGCAAAAATATGAGGAATTTCTTTCTTCCTCTGATTCGGAGCCTAGGCGTCATCACCGGGTGACGATGAAAAAAGGTGAGGCGTCATCGCCTATGAAAACTTATGAGGCGTCATCGTTCGTTCGAACTGACAAGACGTCATCGTCTGTCAAGAACACGGCGTTATCGCTAATTCCAAAGTCAAACCAGTCCCTAACCAGCTCCCAAAAGAGAAATTTGAGGCGTAAAACTCAACGAGCACGCCTCAATCATACAGAAAAAATTGCAGAAAACTCCGGGACAGAAAAATCCGGGACGGTAAAAAATCTCGGAAGCAACCCCACGGGCACAAACCCGCGGCTTGCAACCACAGGTGGCAACCCGCGGTTGCCAACCGCGGGTGCCATCCCGCGGCTTGCAACCGCGGGTGCCAACCCGCGGGTTGCACCTCGCAGGAGTGAATCCACGGGTACAAATTCACAGTTGCAACCGCGTGTTGCATCCCGCAGATGTAATCGACGGGTTACGTTCAATGGATACAACCCTCATGTCTCTTCGAGCACGCCTATGGTGAGCACGCAACATACACCAAGAATTTTAATCTCTCTATCAGAGGCGTGCGGGGCCCATACAACTACTCAGACTAGTGGGTACTCCAGAAGAAATTGCAGAAGAGTTGGAGAACAATCTGATATTGGAAAAGAGCTCAGCCCTGAAATATTGCAAACTCTTCAGTATTATGAACCAAATTTGCGACGCAAGAGGCGTTAAGATGCAAATAGAGAAGAGAAGATACCTCAAGATTTGAGAGAGTATCTCAATTGGAAGAATTCCTCACAAAATATTTCTCACTGCCAATGCGAACAGCTGATTTCAACTGTTTTATCAAACTGCCAATGCAACTCAAAACGGTCCGTTTTTGAGCGGATCACCGAGCCCAAAAGAATACGAACGGTGAAAAAGGTGTACTCTGAAACCGATCTACCTGCTGCCTCATCACATATGGTTAATAAAGGCAAAAAGGTGGTCGGAAACAACCCTTCGGATAAGAAAATCACTCCGGGGTCAAAAGGAGTTTCTATTTAATCAGAAGGCGCGCTTCTAGAAGAAGTCTCTGAAAGGCTTGAGAGACAAGAAAAACGTCTCGAACAGCAAGAGAAGACTATAGAAGAAATGAAACAACTTTTAATTGAGTTGTTAGCCAAAACTAGAAAGAACCAATCCTCGTCGTCCGTTTCTGATCGCAGAAAGGAAAACGGTCTGCCCAAATAAATGAGGACAGCGAAGAGGAGAATGAAGAAATTCCTCCTCATCAAGAGAGGAAGAGAAAGTGAAGGTTATCATCAACCTTCACGCAGAGAAAATAGAGAAGATGGAGAATCAACTACAAGCTCTTCTTCATCGAAAGAAATTGCAAGAGGTAGGGGTAGTCCGTCCCTATCCTATAGAATGGGAGGCCGTACCTTACCCTGCAAAATATAAACCGTTGAATTTTCAGTCATTCGACGGTAAAGGTTTGCCGCAACAGCACATCTTCTACTTCCTGTCGCAGACAGGACATCTCATGGGGAATGATTCGACTATAACTAAGATATTTGCGAGCACTTTACGGGGGCCCGCATTTACCTGGTTCATGCAGCTACCCCAGGGAACAATTAAATCATGGGCTGATGTAGAACGTGAGTTCCTAGCCCGATTCTTTGAAGATGATACAGAAGTTTCTATACTATCTTTGCTAGCAACGAAGCAAGAAGAAGGCGAAACGGTCAAAACTTATGTCGAGCGGTTTCGAGAACTTTCTGTTCGATGCCCACATGGCATGACACAGGACACGCTTGTGGAAACCTGCAAACACAATTTGTTGACCGATATCCTAGACAAGATGGGCTCGGTCGAATCCAAATCATGGAAAGATCTGCTTAAACATGGTGAACAGGCTGAAGAAATACTTCGACGCCTCGAAAAGCAGCAGTCCGCAATCGAAGACAGTATAAATGAATCTCCATTCCATTTTTCCCGTTCCAAAGGGAAAGACATAATGACAATAGCAGTAGAAAGCAACACAGCAATGTCACCTAGGCTTCAAGCAAGGTCGCCCAGACTTCAAAAGCAATATTCGTTCAAGGATGAACATACTGCTACTATGTTCAATCTGCTTAGCAAACGCAAAATGCTTAAGTTGCCGGACAGTAAGAGGCATCAAGAAATTGGGAAGACTAACGATCCGAATTACTGCCTGTACCATCGGATTGTAGGTCACCCCACAAAAAATTATTTTATTTTAAAAGACAAAATTCAAACGTTGATTGACGCTAGAGTAGTTCAGTTCAAAGCTGAACAAAAAAGGAGTTAGAGCTAACTCCGACACATTTAATGTGCGTGGTCTAAAAGTACCACTTGGGCTCACAACAATTCCCAAGACGAGCTCAGGGCGGTTAATTTAAACCCCCATCATAAAAAAAAATAAAAAAAAAGAAATAAAAAAAATAATTAAAAAAATCAAATATATATATATATATATATATAAAATGATAAAAAAAGAGAAAAAAGAAAAAGAGAAAGAAAAATTATAAAATTACCAAACGCCGACAAGGCTAAGGGGAGAGAATAAATTTCTCGCCAACCTCACCATGATGGTGGTAAAAAAGCATGAATCACCCAATGCCGTCAAGGCAACGGGAAGAGAATCAGTTTCTCGCCAACCCCAACATGCTAGGGGTAAAATGCATGAATCACCCAATGCCGTCAAGGCTACGGGAAGAGAATAAATTTCTCGCCAATCCTACCATGCTGGAGGTAAAAAGCATGAATTACCCAACGCCGACATGGCTACGGGAAGAGAATAAATTTCTCGTCAACCCTATCATACTGGGGGTAAGAAGTATAAATTACCCAATGCCGACAAGGCTAAGGAGAGAGGAAAAATTTGGTATTTAAACCCAAACGAAATCCTCGACAACTCACCATGCTGAGGGGAATAGCATGGCTAGTCCAACTCAAACGGTAGTTGGTAAAGGCCAATCAAATCCGTTAATAGCTGGGGGTTTACTAAAAATCCTATGACGAACATGTCACAACAGTATCCTTATTCGAATATAAGGATATATCGCTGCCCTAAGCTGCTAAGGTAAAGGGAAGAGGAAAAGTTTGGCATTTAAGCCCAAACGAAATTCTCGACAACTCACCATGCTGAGGGGAATAGCATGGCTAGCCCAACTCAAACGGTAGTTGGTAAAGGCAAATCAAACCCGTTGATAGCTGGGGGTTTGCTAAAAACCCTAATCAGATAAATCTCTTGTCACGTTAAGATTTCACCTCTGACAATAAAACTTTTCTCGTCATTTTTCTCCAACAGAGTAAACGACACTCCAAAATATTTGTCAAGTTAAAATCATACCTCTGACATCAAAATTCAAAATCAAATGAGATAAAATCCGATTAAATCTCCTATCACGTTAAGATTTCACCTCTGACAAAAAAGGAAAATTCACACTTCATCAAGTCCAATATTACAGCTTCCGATAAATTTGTTTTTGATATCGTTAAGTTAAAAATTACCTCTGACGAAAATCATCTCCCTATTAAGTTAACAGTTACCTCTGATAGTCCGATTCCAAAACTAAATACGTTAACCGTCACCTCTGTTTAGTCAGCTTGTCCCCATCGCGACCAGATTCTCTGATAGATTAAGCTCCAAGACACGTTTATTGTCACCTCTGTCTTTTCCTGATCCGTCATACTAGATGTCATTGAACGGTTAGAATTAAAATAAGCACGTTAATATTATACCTCTGCTTGACCTAAAATGAGCATGTTAACATCATACCTCTGCTTGTCATCTAATGAGCACGTTAAAATCATACCTCTGCTTGTTATTGAAAAATTGAATATGTTAACAGTTATCTCTATCCACCAAATCCTTGACACGCCTCATTGCAAAAAAAAATATAAATAAATAATAAAATAAAATTTAAAAATAAAAAATAAAAAAATAAAAAAAATATAATAATAAAAAAAAATCCAAAGTATTTCGAAATTCTGTACGGCTCAATACAGAACTTCGAAAACTTTAGAGAGGGTTATGTAGATACCAGAAAAAATAAAAATAATAAAACATAATAAATAATTTTTTTAAAAAATTGCTAAGTGGGCTCACCTGCGGGATTTTACTAAGTGAGCCCACCCGCTGGAATTCCGCGGGGCCAACTCGCGGGAGTTCCGCGGGAGCACCCGCGGAAGTTTCCGCGGGTTGGCACCCGCAGGAGCGTCCCGCGGGTTGACACCCGCTGGAGCGATCCCGCATGTGCCAACCCGCGGGTTGATTTCCGTTATTTTCCATTGTTTTATTTCCTATTTTGTTTCGCTGATATTCCGTGATCCGATTTTTCAGGAGGAATCGAGCCGGATTTTTAGCTTCTTCGTTCTATAAAAGATAGATATTGAGTCCAGAGAAAGGACTTTTGGCGGGACTTTTTGGATTCTTGGACTTTGGGAAGATTTCGGACGAGCTCGGAAAATTGAGAAGCGGAGCAGAGCCATTTTCTCCCAGTCGGACGTTCAACGGAGGCATTAACGAGACTCCATCGCCACCCGAACCCACATAAAAAAGGGAATAAATTAATATTCCCGTTCTTGTAATTCCTCAGAATTTTTGTAATCTCAATTTCCTTGTAATCAATCAATTTTGCAATGGAATCAAAGATGCAATTTTTGAGCAAACACAGTGAGTCTTCAGTCCTGGCTGCTATTGATATTTGTCAGAATGTAGAAATGTTTTTGAAGGTTTTAGAATATATTGTAGGCTAGTATTTCCTTCTTAATACTCGTTCTTAACGTCCTGAGTGTTCTTCTAATGATATATCCTTTTGAAGTTGGCAACTATCAAAACTGAGCTTAGACACAATGTGAAAGTACCTGTTATTTTAGAACTGAGCCTTGACACAGCGGAAATACCCGTTAGTTTGATTGATTGGTCTGCTATAAGCATAGCTTATACCCATTAATATTGTTTAAAATCCTAAGCCTAACTGATGTGCTAAAGGCAATGAAAAATTGCAGCCAATCACTAGTTTAAGGGTTTATTGCTTCTAATTCAATGTTTTCTTTTGTTAGTTGTGGGGCACAAGCTACTCCTTATAATTCAGTAATCTTGATGAATATAGTAAAAAGGGATAGGTTTTTCAATAACTTATTAGATTGTAAGGATAGTAATACAATGAATGTACCCATAACCTGTCATGAATTTTGTTGAAGGTAAAAATTTCCAAATAAACAAAAGATGACAAATAGCTTGCAGAATGCGAAGCTATTAATTAGTTTCGCACGACAGAACGCTTAAGTTCCCGTGGATATGTAAAATGTGAAGTCAAAGTCTCAGCTCCGCATTCAGATTATTTAACTCCGTGTGAGTTGATTCTCAGAATTCTAAATTGATTGTGATTGAGATTAGGGCTTATCCAATACTCGAATTTAGTCCAATCAGAATCTAAAATCAAGAGATTTAAATCAAAATCAAATATTTGATTAGAATTCTTGATGAATACAAAAATCTTATAGTCCTATCCCTATGGAAACTCTCATAATTAATTAAAATTTATAAATAATCTCTTCAAGGAGACTTTAGGGGTCTTTTGGAGTTCAAGTTATGTGCGAGAGCCTTGAATTCATTGAGATCAACAGAGAGAGAGCTAGGTCGGCAGTCATCTTCTTCAAAGAGAGATTTTTCACGTTGCATCGTCAACATGTTCTACTAGTTAGATTGCATCGCTACATTAGAACCTATTTTTTATGTAAAAGAGAGTGATAATATATAAATCCTCTCATTTGTTTTTCTATTGTTCCTCTTTCATTGTAATCAATGGAAGAAAGTAAGATTTTTGCGGAGAATAAACTAATGTTCACAGTGGGAGGCGTCTCTTTTACTGAATAAGAGATTGTGGCACAATCCGACGTAGAGAAAATTGGATCGGTCGTGGACGTGCTTGTTGTTGAGATCGTTTAGTAAGGGTATGAAGAAAATCTCTCCTTTATATTGGGTGATCTGACTAAAACGAGGCGCTGTTATCGCGTGATCTCTAAAACCCGTAAATCGGGTAATAAGGAATCCTTTGTTAATTGGAGATTTTTTGAGTCTGTGGCTATAGAGCCGTTGTTTGAGCAAAAAACCCTAAGGGGGATGCCGTTCCTACTGCTGAAGAGGGCCAGGAGACCTGCCTCACCAGAGTGCAACTCCGTAATCGAAATCGACAAGCAAGACAAAGAGCTTTCAAAGCCTGCATAAAATACAAAGCTGAGGCAAAAGCAGAACGCGAGGTTATGACTTTACCTCGTGAATTGGTTTGTGTTAATCACAAGACTAGTAAAAATCACGTAAAATGCAAAGTCAACTTTAAGTCAGCGTGTGAAGTCTTTCCAAGCGAGGCTATAGATCCTGGAAACCAAAAAAATTGACAACACTCGCATAAAACGTGAGGTTAATCTCATAAGCAAGTTAGCGTGTGAAGAAGTCTCTCCATGCGAGACTACTGAACTTGAATATAAAACTGGCGAGAGTGCCAAAATTTGCATTAATCGCGAAATAATTGAAAATAAGCAAGCATGCGATTAAAATTTTCCATGTGAGGCTATTAAATTTGGACAAAAATTTGAGCTTAGCGTTAAATGCGAAGCCAAGAATTCCTACGTAAATTACGAGGTTATGCCAGCGTGTGAGGATATTCCTCCATGCGAGGCTAATCAACCAACAGAAGTTAAACTTAAGAAATGCCAAGTCAGCACAAAACGCGGGCTAGCGTAAAAAGAGAAGCTACAGCCTAGGTTCGTGTAAGTACTCTGAAATGTGAAGGTAACTTTCAGTTTTGCGCAAAATAGCCAGTATACAGAATTAAGACTGACAAGCAAGATATTGAACATTTGACAGACCAACAGTTCAACATCAACCCTGAAGAGTTTCAACAGGCACCTAGACTTCTCCGGCTGCCAAGTGGGCCCCATGCTCAAAGCATAACTGAAGATTTTATCTTCTAAAGTTCTTGATCTCAAAAAATACTTAACAAATAAGAGAAAAACGATTCAAACTCAGTCACACTCGGCATGCTATTGTAAGCAACTAATATTAGCTGTATTAAATAATTGCTATTGTAGCAAGAAGAGAGTGTCTGTATTTGACAGAATAACTGAGTTTAATTAAAACACTCCAAAAATGAGAGAATAATTTGAGATATAGAACCAAAGAAAAAGAATTGAAGGCGGTGACCTCAAATATGGTCGGTAAAGGTAATAAGGCCATGGAGAAAGAACATGAGTTGGATGTAGATGACGAATAACCTCACCATTTTTTTGGACTCAAGACAGGTGTTGTCGCTCCTCGAAATTACAAGAAACTTGCAAAGGGTTCGTACGATGATAATAGTGATAATTCAGGCATAGTTTTCCCGCAGTCATGTACTTCTTTTCGACCAAGAAAATCAGCATCGCACACAGTGGACACGTTTGATAATATGGACCAAAGGTTGAAAGCCCAGAAGCAAATGATTCGAAATCAGCAAAAAACTATTGATGACCTCAAGATAATGCTCTTGAAAGTGGCCGAAAATACTCAAAAAATAGTCGAAGATAAGGCTAAAACCTCCTCATCAGAATCGCCACCTAAGACAAATGAAGAAAAAAAAATAAAGAAGAAAAAATTTACTCAGTGCATGAAGAAGACGATAAGTTTTCTTCCATGATCCTCATGAAAAGAAAATGGAGAAACTATAAAGGCAACTCGATACATTGGTGCAGAAAAAGAAGTTGAAGGAATCGGGGATTTTAAGGCCATACCCGCTTGAGTGGGATTTCGCTCTTTATTCCAAAAAATACAAACCCCTCAAATTAGAATCATATGACAGGAAGGGGGCACCAAGTCAATACATATATTATTTCTTATTACAGGCTGGTCATTTGATGCGAAATGATTGCATAATGACCAAAGTATTCGTAAGTACCCTGGGAGGGCCTTCTTTTATATAGTTTATGCAGTTGTCCCCAGGGATCATTAATACTTGATATGATGTGGAGAAACAGTTCTTGGCATATTTTTTTTGAGGATAATACCGAAATATTGGTTCATTCCCTCCTTGCAATGAAACAAGGAGAAGAAACGGTCAAAAGTTTCATAAAATATTTCTGGAAAAATTCCGTGCAATGCCGACACGGTATGACCTAGAAAAGATTGGTGGAGACTTGTAAACATAATTTCAGGACTGGCGTGCCTATAAAAATAGGAGCTGTGGAGTCCAAAACTTGGAAGGACTTGTTAAAATAAGGAGAGCAGGCGGAAAATATAATTTGCCGGGTTGAAAAATCTGGTGGTATGAGAAACTCTACAAATAATAGGTCATATCCACAGAATCCTAAGAACAAAGAGAAGACTGTGATGGCATCAAATACTACTAAAAAACCAACAAGTTCGACAAAACCAAGACCTCAAAATCTTAGAGGTGCAGGTCAGAATAGGCCCTGGCAAGATAGAACTTATACATTCAAGATGGAGCAGACAAGTACTCTATTCCATCTCTTCAGAAAGGGCATGCTAAAGTTTTCAGAGAATCGAAAACCAGAAAATGCTGGGAAAATCAATGAACCTAACTATTGCCTGTACCATCAGAACATTGGGCATCCGACCAAGTATTACTACCCTCTCAAGAAACGAATTCAAGTATTGATAGAAGACGGTGTCCTTCAGCTTAAAGAAGAATAGAAAAAGGTTTCCGTGAATATGACAACTCTGATCATAGAAACCAATGAGTTTCCTACCGGAGCGATCCCTGTACCAGTAGGGAAGCCAATGTTAATCAAATATAATCCCCATAAAATGAAGCAGAAGGGACTCTTCTCTGTTTCTACCAAAAAAGGAAAAACTGTAGGGGTACACTCAGACTTGTTGAAAGACGAACAATCGACTTACTTAGCTAATTCCACAAAAACCAAAGAAAATACTCGATCGACACCAAGCACGGACAACCCGCACTTGCAAGCTTGCCCCTTGGGTACACTCCGAACCACAACTGTGATAGAGTCATTCTCATTGGTTAGCAGCCAGATTGGGCTGGGGTGCCGAAGACATTGACGGTGATAAGTATCATGTAGCTTCTGCTGTTCTTGCTAGCCATTGAAATGGCTAATTGAGTGCTATAAATAAATTTTTTTAAAAAAATAAAAAGAAAAAAACACAAAAACAAAGGAAAAAGTATATATATATGTGCGTGTGTGTGTGTGTGTGTGTATATATATATATATATATATATATATATATATATATATATATATATATATATGAATATAATTTTGCTACCCAATACCCTTAAAGTAAAAGGAAGAAAACAAGTTTCTCGACAACCTATCATGCTAGGGGATAAAAGCATGAACCGCCCAATGTTGTTAAAGCGGCGGGAAGAGGAGATCAAGTTCCTTACCAACCCTATCATACTAGGAGGTAGAAGTATGAGATCATCTGTCCAAAGCCAAAAAGTTAAGGGGAGAGGAAATCAAATCTTCAATAACTCACTATACTGAGAGGAATAGCGTGGCTAGTCCAACGCAAATGGCGATTGGTAAAGGCCCACCAAGTCTATTGATTGCTGGAAGTTTGCTGAAAATTCCATGAACCTTTCATATTACGCTTTTACCTCTAAGAGCAAGATTTGGATTATTACCATCCATGCTATTTCGATATAATAAACTCTGTCATGTTAAGTTCTTATCTCTGACAGTAAAATTTGAACCATTGTTCACATTGTAATAAACAGCCTCTCGATGGGTGCAGTTCAAGTTACGCGTTAGAGTTTTGAACCGTTTCGACAAAAACCCTAGGCATGTGCAATTAGGCGCCTCTGTCGAGATCAATGATTCTTACCTGATCATCTTGATATATGCAATTCAAGTTACGCGTGAGAGTTTTGAAGTACTTTTACCAGAACTCCAGGAATGGAGACAAGTCAACAAAGAAAACAGGAAGTCAAAAAAGTTGAACTTCCATATTTATTAAAAAAGAAGAAAAATATATAAAGAGATCGGAATTCTCCAAAAAGTTTCAATTGGTTCTTGGTCTGGCTAGTAACTTGTCGTCAAGTCTCCTCCATGGAGTGATGAGCTTGGCGATGCAAGTCTTCTTCATGAATAGTAAGGCGTTGAGAGAGTTGGAGCTGAGATTCTTCGATTGCCTTGGTTCTCACTACTTCTTGCTTAAGCTGCCCTTGCTATGTGATCAGTTCTTCTTTTCTCTTCGAAGGCTCCTCCAGTTTGGCCTAGTTGGCTTCCAAAATGGCCTAAGCCTTCGTGGTAGTTTCACGAGCTCGAAGGATCGCATTCTGACTTCCCTTTATCTCGAAATCAGCCTTCTCTACTTAATAGCTAGTTCTGAGCTCGGCTAACTCATGAGACCAGGTTTCTTTTTAGGTGCCATTAATCAAGAAATTACAGAAAATGAGCAGAGAAAGTGGCTAAGGATTTGAAGGAAATGGAGATTTTGGGATCTCTGGATTTTTGAAGTTCTTGAAAGAGTGAAGAAGCGGAAGGAGAAGACTTTATTTAAATGAGGGAACCCATCCCTTGGTATTCAGCGTGAAGTTTGGAGCCGTTATGGCAGTGCGACGCGAAGCTACTAGCTTCGTGTGTTGCAGTGTAAACGCGAAGATAAAGGGTGGCCTAAACTTCGCGTTAATCGTCAAACCATCAAATTGGAGATCCAAAGTTTTTCAAAATTTGCCAATCGTAGCAATTTTGAAAACTTTGGAGAGGTCTTGTCGAAGGTAAAAATTTCCAAATAATAAAAAAGTGGCAAATAGCTTGCATAATGCGAAGCTATTAATTAGCTTCACATGGCAAAAGCTTAACTTCGCGTAGATAAATAAAATGCGAGCTAAAACTTTAGGACTGTGTCCAGATTGCTTAACTCCGTGTGAGCAGATTTTCAGAATTCTAAATTGATTGTAATTGAGATTTAGGCTTATCCAATACTCGAATTGAGTCCAATCAGAATCCAAAATCGAGAGATTTAAATCAAAATCAAATATTTGATTAGAATCCTTGATGAATATATAAACCTTACAGTCCTATCCCTATGGAAACTCTTATAATTAACTAATGTTTATAAATACCTCTTTGAGGAGACTTTAGGGGTCTTGTGGAGTTCAAATTATGTGCGAGAGTCTTAAATTCATTGAGATCAATAGAGAGAGCTAGGGTCGGCTGTCTTTTTCTTCAAAGAGAGATTTTCACATCGGATTGTCAACAAGTTCTACTTGTTAGATCTCATTGCTGCATTAGAACCCACTTTTTATTGTAAAAGAGAGTGATAATATATAAATCCTCTCGTTTGTTTTTCTATTGTTCCTCTTTCATTGTAATTAATGGAAGAAAGTAAGATTTTTGCGGAAAACAAATTTGTTCCAAAATTTCATCTTAATCTTACAAATAGATACTATATACTATGAGTCTGCATTCAGGTCCTTACCAGCTGGATAAAAATTTTTTAGAAGCCAATTTTCTGCACTCCATACCTTTAATGTTTGAATAGTTGTATGCTGTAGTATGTAACACCTGTCCGCTTTATCTTTTGATTACAAAAATACCAAACAATAAGAAGCCACTTTGTCGGCTTTATCTCGTCTGTTGAAGTTTTTGAGTTCTTATACATTAAAAATCTTAACAAGACTTGTATATCAATTTGACGAACTATTCATTATATGATCAGTAACCATTACCGTTATAATCATAACCTAAACCTGTTCCCATCAAAATGGGATTGCCTATAGACTAAAGCTTCTGGAAAGACTTGACAAAGTTCTATGGGCCTCAGTCATGTCACCCATCTTAATACCGAAGTTCTGACTGAGGGAACTACATATGAGATAGGCCTCCTCCAATCTTATAGAGAAGTTGGCATCGTTCAAAGTCAATGTTCTCGTAGACTAGGAAACAGTGTGGAGGAAGGAGAAAGATGATAGCTTTGTTATATGGAACTGCATTAAACTCTAAGATGCATAAAAAAACACTTCCCAACACCACAAATTGAGGTTAAAAAAATGACCAACGGCTAGAAAGAGTATGATATGCTGAATATGAGCTTTAATGCATAATCAAATGATTCTTTGTATCGACCCTCGAAAACTAAAGTTTTGTTGCATTCTTCCTATTTTTAGCTTAAGTCAGTTTGAATATATTGGTATTCCTATTGAAAATATTCTGTAGTGGATGAGTTTGAGTTAGATCAAGGTAGTTGTGGTGATAATAATTTATTGTCTCCATGAAGTCGCATATCTTTGCTTAAAACTTTGCATATGAAAAATATTGCGGTCTACCAGTTTGTATATATCAAGTAAGTTCTTTCTGCATATAAATTTGTGTAGAAGTAAATTCGTTGTATGCTTAAAGTCTATATCAAGTAATGCTGATACTCCAACTAATGCTCATCACCCTTTCATTTCTAGATAAACTCTTTTCTCACTGCAAATGTTTTTACCTGTGAAGAATGTGCATCAGTACCTCATGGTATAGCAGCAATCAACCCATGATGAAGTATTGCTCTATAGAGCATATGGAGATAATAAGTGCTTCTAAGATAACAAGCTTCCTAACTAAATGTGTACTGCAATAAAAACTGAATTCATGATACCAGACGGAGGAATCATATGCAAATTTTGTTTTTTGGGGGGTTTTTTTTTGGGGGGGGGGGGGGGGGTGTGTTGTTCTAAATAAATTTGTTTCTCTTGATCATTGAATAAACCACTACAGTGGATGAAAGTTATTGTTTCATTGGGTAAATTATGATTAGTCAGGCTTAAACAGGCGAGATAGAAACCAAGACCCAACTCTGCTTTTAAATTGTATAACAATGAATAATTTAGACCAGCAAACTTTTGGACCATTTGGAGGAAGTATGGTCGGATCTAAATAGTGCATAATCCAGTATGAGGTTGTTTACTATAGATAGCCAACAGGATATTGTATGTAATTCCAGCCGAAGTAAAACCATTTGAGAATTGATTTTTTTATTAATGTATATATGATGAAGAATGATAGTTTATTCAGTTAGCTCATATGCTAAGAAATAAGAATAAGGATAAAATAGTAACAACATGATACAGACTGGTCAGTTAGATCATTAGCTAGAAATAGATGTATGAGAGATCCAATGACCTATCTAGGGGCCGAACGATAATCCAAGTGAAGCCTAGGCTCTCAAGGATGGCGAAAACAGAACTGGTCAAAAGAGTGATGTATTATATTCTATACAGCTTCACAGAAGAATAGAAATGCTAAAAGCTCCTGGTTACATGGTGCAGTTGCAAATGAATTTCGCCACTACCTTTGCTACGATTATGAGTATTTGATACTTTTATCCCAATACAGGAATAGAATAATCTGTGTAATTATAAATTTTATATGATATACAATCTGTTTCTGGTTGCTGGGTTGCTGTCGTTTCTATTATATAACATTGTGCTTTATTAATTTTGTAGTACTAGTTCCTCTTGACTTTTTAATATAAGCATGTTTTGACTCTTTTGTCCTGAGATATTGCAGCAAGTATGTGCAAAAGGTACTGAATGCCTCACTGATAGTTTGGTTTCAAACATATTGGGCAAGCTGCCTAGTCATCCAACTGGGTTTGCGAAGGGGCTCGCCAGGTAATAATCCCGTAACACCCACCCTTTTGAATTACTTTGGACCTGATTTCCTTTAAAATATAAATTAGCCTCCACCTTACACAATGATGCATTCTATTGCAATTCCTCCATGCCTGAGCGTTCCATCTGAAGTTGACTGCCATTTCCTTGTAGGACAGCCCGATTGGTTAGGCAGTGTGACTTGGGGATCAGAATATGCTTTAACTATTCAAAAAGTGTGAAATACCTTGAAATTCTCTGTTTTAACTTGTTTTTGGAACTACTTTGTTATCCCTTAAAATATCTAACTCTTAATGTCTTAATTAATTGAAATTGTTATATAAAAGAGAATGTTAATGCTCTGCAAAATTGGTGAGACAATACTTGAATCATTTGATATATTGGAGATGGTAAAGCATTTATATTTTACTTCTTCAAAATCAATTAGGTAAAGATTATATATAACAAATTTTGTTAAACATAAATACCAGGTAGTGGAAAAATATTGACTTTATTACATGCGTCACATGCGTTAAAACAACAGGTAATCTATAATACACAGTCAAGATAGGTTTGAAAGGAAATACACTCAAACCTAAAATGGATAATAGATGCCATACTTCAATCAGTGAATTTCTTTTGATATTTAAAAATATTATTGTTTGAATAATTGAAGAATTTTTTTTTTTTTTTTAAGAACATAATTAAAGAAAAATGTCGAAGAAGATATTTGTAAAATATAGATCTATGCCGTAATGCTATTCTTTAGACCAAGGAGTTTTTCTTTTCTAATGTTATTATAGTGTGTGTTTTACAAAATACATGACTAGAGACTAATTTTCAACATGCTATACTAATCATTTTTTTTTGATATCATATTTTGCGAATGTGGTTGTACAAGCCCAATCCTTGCATTCCATTGTCAAGGTTGACTTGTATTTTAGGTAGTTGTATTGGCCATGGTAGAGACTCGACGTATATCCTACTGTTATAAACTTAAATTTTAGATGAAGATATTTCCAAATCTGAATATTCTCAACTTTTTTTACCAAGTTGATATATCATACATAAAACAATTACGAACTCATCAAATTAAACAAAATGGATCACACAATAACGCCAATAATAGTAGCATAAGATCTTGCCTGTCAAGAATACCATGTAATTGGAAATACTCATAGATATATCTCAAATTAAGCCATTTTGTTTTGTTTTTGGTTAATAAGATGTGAAAACGCTCATAGATTTATCTCAAATAAATGTTTCCTATTATCAAATCATGAAAATCATCATTACTTCTAGCCGTGGCAAGATTGTGACGAATTAGATTTCAGCATTTTAAAACAAGATTAGACTGCAAAATAAAATCAATCCATTGAGAAAAAAAAAAATTGAAAGTACAAATACTTTTTCTTGTAAATTTAGGTTGAGAGTTCTTGAATTCCATCTGATTTCCATAATCATTTTCTAAGGAGGAAGCAGTTTCTGAAGGCATTTTGAGCACAAGCAATTTAAGCATGTGATATTGTCAAATTTCACACACCTGCTGATGGAGTTTGAAGCATTCAGGGGTAGGGGCGAGAATAAGTGGATCCAGGGCCAGTTCTTGGCTCCGTCATATTCAAAATTTTAAATTAAAAAAATTGAAAATCTCTTTTTTAATTTAAAAGTTTGAATATCCCATAAACCTGCCTATTCTTAGTTTTAATTTAAAGTAAAAATGTTGGTGATGGCAGAGCATGGCAACAAGCTTACCTATCTGCTTTGGCAATATCAGATGTTGCCTGTCATTCTTTTGCATGTGAGTTTGTGTCCTAACTTGTGCTCACTAGTAGATTATACAAATGACCACCCTTTTCTCTCCAAGCAAGTGACATTATCACCAAGAGAATGTGATTTAGGATTTGTCTTGTTTTTTGTAATTAGGTGTTGAACAAGGATGCATGCTAGCACAAATACAAACTTGCAAGCTGCTGCCAGTGGACTGTTTTCTGCAACTAATGAACTCGCTTCAAAGGAGTCAGCTTCAGGTGGAACCTTTGTCTTCTAAATTTAATTTATGCAGCATGATGTTTACTGTTAATCATGTGGTAGCATTTCATTTAAAATTTTAATAAAATTGAAATGACAATTTTATTTTTATTCTTTTTTGTTGACAAATTAACCCTAAACTACCAGATGGAAGGAGACCCAGGCTGAACCACTAATATGGGCTTCCACAATATAATAGCGTAGGTCCATGGCAACAATTTAAAGGCCCAATTACAAATCATCAGTCGGACCCAAAACAATTTACAACTCCGGACTCCCAAGTCCAGAACCCAGAGTCCCAGACCGGCATTTAATCCTCTACCTCAACATATAAATTTGGAGAAATAGAAGAATTTAAGAAATAAAATGATTAACTTATTTAAGAAAATGAAAATTGATCATCTTTTGTTACAAACATTACATTAGAAACAGACGGAGTTAAATAAAGAAGGACTATCTTCAAGCCACTGTCTGATTTGAATCTCATCGATTTCCCAGTGAGGGATTATTGTGTGTCGTGGGTCCTCTCATCGGTGCAGGAGGGGGACTTCCATATCTATAGCCAAGCTTTCTTGATATCACATCTATTTAAAAAAAAAAAAAGTTGAACAAAAATATGAATACCATTCATGCATAGCTAAAAGATTTGGAGGGAAGAAAATTTCATAATTACAAATTAAATTTGTAGTCACGTCCAAACTTAATGATCTAGAAAATTAACTACAAGGACAAGAACTAATTACCTCCATAGGCTAGTTTGAATTGGAAAGCATAGGTGGTAGCAATCAACAACGCAACCAAAAGTGATCGGATGAAGGAATGATAACACATATTATATTTCTCTATATTGCTTCCCTTTTACTTCAATGGTTTCTTAATGTATGATATCCATTATATAGATGATGAGTTACTTTCGATTTTATTTTTAAAATTATATATTTTTTTCTCCATGGAGTTTTTTAAAGGGGGTTTCCCCCTCCCTGTAGAGTCTTTGATGTGCAAGTAATAATTCTTTGACCTGCCCAAGTGGGTAAGTAGGGTTTGAACGCTGACCAAATTCCACATCGCACTTACTATGTGATGTTGTTCTCTCTGACCATGAATAAATGCTTGTCTATGATATTTAAAATATATCTTTCCGGAGACTTGCCCTTAATCAGGAACCCGCTCGCCCCTAATGGGGAATGAAATCTCTTTTCTCCTGCGTAGATAGACAGACAATTTTCTTCGAATGTTGTTATTCTCTACCAGCTTTTGAACACATCCCGAGTCTTTATGTCTTCACGAACTGTTAGTTAAACTTTGTGATTTTCGAAAATTGTATTACCGTCACCAGTGGCTTGCAAGGTCAAATTGCTTATTATTCAAAAAATCACCCCATAAATTATGGGTGGAGTGCTTGAATCCTCTCCCATTCAAAGGGAAGAGAGTGATGATGTGACTGAAGCCGATGCTCATTTTACAGAAAGTATAAAATTCCAATGGTATGAAAGTACATTTTGTCCACGCTCATAATCTCTTAGCCAAAACTTAGGTTTTCATTTTTGAGATTATAAAATTAAATTAAAGAAAGTAAATAACTATTTACTGCTTTATTTTATTTTTTCCGTTTTCTGTGAAATCCGCGTCCGGTTCTATCGTGACCTCTTGCACACTTGCTAAAGCGATTTTACATCTATGCAATAGTGACACCGTTGTTTTCTTTTCCTTTATAGGAGAGAACATTTTCACTTTTTTTTCTTTCTTTTTTAATATTCAAATAATTACTTGGCTTGTAACTACCTTTTTGAGCAATAAGTGGTTATTTATACTGGAGTTTTAAGCAACTCTTGGATTGCAATCCTAAATAATTCAAGGAATATAATGCAATTCAAAGGGTTCTAAATCCCAAAGGATTTTAAGCTTAAACATGCAAACCAAGCCGTATTATTTTTGAACTTGCCTACTAAATTTATGATCTCCTGAGAGAAAGCAAACATCGACAACTTTCTTTGACCAATGTAGGAAGATGAACTGACATATTCTTACTTTTTCACCCATTTCTATCATATCAAAAATCTTATGGATAAGCTGAAAAAAACTGTTTTAGAACATTGATTGGTTTATGTAACTTCAGCTTAAATAGTTCAACATCGGATATCCAAAACAAGAGTTAGTGTGGTTTATAATGTTTTTCATGGGTTCATAAAGTAACAATAACTAGCTTTTTTAAAGGAGAAATCCGTGGATGATTATAAACTATATCAATTCTTGTTACTGGCTTAGTATATTCAAACCAAGTATATTGCCAATATCTTTTATACATGTTCATATATCGTTATTTTGTATGTATCTATATACCATATATCGAAAATGAGTATACATAAATTTTGTACGTACTTGTTCCTTTTAGGGAAAAGAGCCTTAGCATAAATTTATTTATTGAGATTATAATAGGTAGACCGACAACATATTTAGTTTGAATAAACTAAAACTTCTGGTAGAATAATAAGAGTTAAAATAGTTTTTAATTGGGCATGGATTTCTCCCTCAAAAAACCTAATTAAGATTATTTTATGACTTTATATGAATTATTATAAGCTATTCTAGCTCTTACCTCACATCGATGTGGGACTATTGAGTTAGGAGTATTACATTCTCCCTGTTTTAATATCTAATGTCCTCGTCAGAGGTGTTACTAGTAACATGTTAATACTAACATCCTCGATAGAGGAATATATAGTAATATGTTAACACTTCACCAAATGATGAGGGATTTTAGAGGTGGTTTTCATGGATTTCTAGATGTGGTGAAGTAGGATTTTAGAGGTGGCTCCCACGAATTTCTAGAGGTGTTTTTTTTATAGATTTAAGAAGTGGTCCTCACTTTTATGTGTCACTTTGTTCTGTATAACATTTAACTCTGACTTTCATGGGTTTGTAGAGGTGGCTCCCGTAAATTTAAGAGATGCTCTCATTTATATGTGGCACATATGGCACTTTGTTTCGTGTAGTACTTGGCTCCATATGAAAATTAGTTTCGCATACTTCCTGCTTGTGTTCGGCTTTGATCCACTGTAATATCTATCACGTCCTGTTTCCGATATACGAATACGTACAATAGTTACGGCCTACATATTCGATTTGAATGTGTTTGAAAAGGCTAATAGGTATTGATAATATATTCGGTTTGATTATATTTTGAATATATTAGAACCTCCTGTGGAATAAAAAAAGTTAAAATAGTTTATAATTAGATTCAAATTCCTCCCTCAAAAGGGTAAGTTACGATTACTTTATTGTTTCATGAAAATTATTATGAACTATTTTTGCTCTGGTCTTACGTTCGATATGGGGCCTTAAGCTTAGGGTATTACAACAATAATCAAAGATAGAAGTGGATGGGGTAGAAAAAACAAGCATCTTTCAGGAATAATCCTGCCAAATCAACTATTAGTTAGAAGTGGCTGTAAAAGTACTTGACCGCTGGCTGGTAAGGTAAACCTGCCTCCTTTGATTGTGTAGTTTAGGATGATACAACAAAAAAAAAAAAAAAAAATCTACAGATTCCCCAAGGTTAGGAAGGAGATAAGAAGGGTAAGTTTGCATTATCTGTGATAGGTAATACTCATCTGTTGCTGTTTGCAAAAAGTTGTTTGAGAAAGTTATACAAGCTTACAAACTGGTTATTTAACCATAAAATTTATGCGTCAGCTCTACTTCTCATATTAGATGCCTTTTATTGAAGAACCAGCGCTTATAAATTTAATATCAGAGATGTTTACAGTTCGCTCATCTTTTCTTCTTTCTCAGATAATATATTAATATTATCACCACATAGTGACAGGAAAAGAAATCTTTGAAGAGTCTTTTTTTTGTTATTATATCTTCTTTTTCTGCTTCTGCCGCTGCTGCTCCTTCTTCTTCTTCTTCTTCCTCTTCTTTTTCTGCTTCTGCCGCTGCTGCTCCTTCTTCTCCTTCTTCATCCTCTTCTTTTTCTGCTTCTGCCGCTGCTGCTCCTTCTTCTTCTTCTTCTTCCTCTTCTTTTTCTGCTTCTGCCGCTGCTGCTCCTTCTTCTCCTTCTTCATCCTCTTCTTTTTCTGCTTCTGCCGCTGCTGCTTCTTCTTCTTCTTCTTCTTTTTTTTCTGCTTCTGCATCTGCTGCTGTTGCTTCTTCTTCTTCTTCTTCTTCTTCTTTTCTGCTTCTGCTTAAGCTTTTGCTGCTTCTGCTTCTCTCTCCTTTCTCTGTTTGGTTGTAGTGCAGGAAACTTTTAGTAAATTCTAAATGCGCATATATTTTACTAGTGAGCACCATTTCCCCTATGTTGTAACTCACTTTAGTATAGGGTGTGCATTTAGAACTGCTACTTTTCTTCTCCTTTTGGCTCCTGCTTTTGCTGCTGCTTAGCCTTCTCTTCTCCTTTCCCTGTTTGGCTGCAATGATAAGTCAACTTTAGGAAACTATAAATGCACACATATTTAGTAGTGAGCCTCATTTTTCCTATATTGTAAATCACCTTATTATACATCATATTGGAAATAAAACCCGAAAAGATACCGTATAAATGCAAATTGTTATTGTATAAAATTGGTGATAGATAATTAAATTACCGCAACGTTATATTGTCACTGATATTGTTACTGTTCACTGAACTCTAATTATTATCACCGATCTACATACTGAACTGAAATTCACTGAAATCATAAATTATATTGAAATTGATAATTAACACTGAATTTGATATACACTGGGGATTCGGGGGAAAATTTAGGTTTGTATGAATTAGATGGCTGAACGTAACTGTACTGTGCCACTGTTTCCCACTTGTGGGAGGTTCGGGATAGGCTCCGATCAAATTACTGCACCACTGTTTCCCATTTTGGGAGGATCGGGATAGGTTCCGATCAACTACTGTTCCATTTTCCTGGGGGTAGACGGGGATGCGTTCAGCTCAGCTATATTCATATTTTCTTAAATTTTCAAATACCATAACTAAAAGACATTAATTGTAAAAATTTAAAAGACATCGATTAAAGTAATAGTGATGATAAGTATAAGTACGTAAAATCTCCCGTCCTTCATTTGCATGATTGTTCCTGACATTGAGATATTATTATTCATTATTTTTTGTTGTTCTTTAATTATTGAATATTGGGTCGCTTTGCTGACGATCCTGGTTATGCATGACCAGATGCAAGCCTCTATCAAGAGGTAGATCCACCAGTGGTAGAACATGATATGTTGTACTTCCAGGAACAAGCAGATCTGCAGGATTGATTACTTCCTTTTGTTAGCTGCTTTCTATTTAGAGAAATGTAATAAGTGCACATGGCGCTATATTTAGTTTCATATGAGACAGTCCTTTTCTTTTCAGAAAGAATTTATCTGTGGTGACATTGTTAATTTTATTTTGAGGGAATTTATTATTGCTTTGTTTTGATAAAGAAAAAAAAAATTCATTTAGTTTCTGCATGTTATTCATATTAAATTGCAAATGGTGACTGTAATATTTTGTTTAAGGCTCGTCGAGTTATCATTCGACACCGAACGTTTCAACTTTCCACACTACTGGAAGTTGGGGCGTTACAGGTGGTATCAGAGCCAGGTTTCTTTAAGTCTGTTCAAGTGATTTGAACAAACTTGAATATCATTACAGTCGGCAAATAAATAAATAAGTATAATAATTTAAATTTACTAAACTATTTAAGGTTCGATACGACTATACACATATATGCATAAATATGATTTTCTACGTATATCTATTTACTTTTATTATGTTTATTTACGTAATACTTACGTTATATTGTTCCTCAGAAGGATGGCCCGTCAGACTAATAGGAATAGGGGAAATTCCGGTTCGACCTCAAACTCCGTTAATGCCAATGAAATGTTGGGACTGCTTAGCAAGATGGTTGACGCGCAACAACAGCAGGCCGAAGCCTTTCAAGCGGGAGTGATGGCAACCCTAGATCGTGTGGCGGAACCGAGGGACCAGCGTCCAGGAGGGATATTGGATTTCAGACGTCTTCATCCAGCAACTTTCTCAGGAACGGTAGGAGCCTTGGAGGCTGAACAGTGGCTCATGCAGATGGAAGACTTATTAAGGGCCGCTCGGATTCCTGAAGCCGACAAAGTAAATGTCGTCAAAATCCAATTGACGAATATTGCAAGGGCTTGGTGGCAAACAGAGGAGAGCAGACTATTCCAACCAATCTCGTGGGAAACTTTCACAATGAGCTTCCTTGCAAGGTTCTTTCCGAGAACAGCCAGGAGGGAAATGGAGCACCAATTCATCAACTTGAGGCAGGCCGGGATGACAGTAGAGGAGTATGCATCAGAGTTTGTCCGTCTGAGTCGATTTGCGCCGTACATGGTGTCAAATGAGGCAGATCGTGCTCATCGCTTCCAACAGGGATTGAGGATAGATATCCAGAAATATTTAGTAACCTCCAGAATAGAGACCTATGCTGAGGTTATTGATGCAGTTCAGGATGTAAAGCAAGTAATAAATAAGGAGAGGAGGATTTAATCTTCTGCGCCCAAGAGGTCGACCAGTCAAATGTTGGGTGGAACTTCAGCTAGGAGTGCGGAGAAGCGGCTGGTTACTTCTTCACAACAGAAGGTCACTTGCACACACTGCCAGAAGTTAGGACACACTATCAAGGAGTGTCGGTATGCCAACAACTTATGTCTAGCATGTGGATCAAGTGAACACAGGATCGGAGATTGCCCACGAAGGAGCAACAGGGGGCCAATACCTCGTCTTCCAGCACCCCAACAACAACAACCACCCAAGGATCAAATCAGCAGTCAGAATAGGCGACCGCTTCCACCTCAAAATAAAGTATACGAGCAGGCCAAGAAGAATATGACAGTGGATAAAGGACGTGGGCAAGTATATAATCTAACTGCGGAGCAAGCGGAGAAGTCAGATGATGTGGTGACAGGTATGATTCTAGTATATCATGTACCTGCATCCATTTTATTTGACTCGGGAGCATCATATTGCTTTATTTCTTCTACATTTGTGACACGACATGCCATTCCTTGGGAAAACCTGAACATTAGATGGAGAATTAGTACGGGTAATGGGAGTATTGATTCTACTCAAATGTGTAGAATGTGTCCTGTAGTGATTTGTAAAAGGGAATTTTATGCTAATTTCCTGGTCATCGATACTCACGGATTTGATGTGATACTGGGAATGGATTGGTTAAGTATCTTCCATGCAATTATTGATTGTCGGAGGAGGAGCGTTGTCTTCAAGATACCGAATCACCTGGAGTTCGAATTCATCGGGGGCAGCAGTACCAAGGAGCCAGCAGAATTCAGAGCTCAACCTAAGGAGGGAGTAATAATCCAAATGGGTGTCATATCGGCGGACATCCCAGTGGTGTCGGAGTTCTTAGATATTTTTGAGGATTTCTCAGGACTACTACCAGACAGGACAGTGGAGTTCGCTATCGAGCTTCTTCCTGGCACCACACCAATATCTCAAACACCATATCGAATGGGTCCAGCAGAGCTAAAGGAAGTTAAGCTACAATTAGATGAGTTGGAAACTAAAGGTTTTATTAGACCAAGTACTTCCCCTTGGGGTGCACCAGTACTTTTGACTGGGAAGAAAGATGGAGGCAAAAGATTATGCATTGATTATAGGGGATTGAATAGGGTCACTATCAAGAATCGGTATCCACTACCGAGAATTGATGATTTGTTTGATCAACTTGGCGGTGCTAAGGTATTTTCCAAGTTGGATCTTAAGTCTGGATATCACCAAGTGAAAGTGAAGGAGTCAGACATTCCTAAAATAGCATTCCGAACTCGATATGGGCATTTTGAATTCTTAGTGATGCCATTCGGAGTAACAAATGCACCTGCAATTTTTATGAACTTAATGAATCGAATTTTCCTTCCATATTTGGATAAATTCGTTGTGGTGTTCATAGATGACATATTGGTGTATTCTAAGACCCAAGAGGATCACACTAAGCATTTAAGGGTAGTCCTGGAGACGCTAAGGATGTATGGGAAGCTCAGCAAATGTGAATTTTGGCTGAAGAGTGTTTCATTTTTGGGACACATTATTTCTCAAGAAGGAATCTCTGTTGATCCTGGCAAGGTTTCAGCAGTGAAGGATTGGCCGATTCCGAAAAATGTTTCAGAAGTGAGGAGCTTTCTGGGATTGGCAGGTTATTATCGAAAGTTCGTTCAGGACTTTTCTAAGATTGCAGGGCCTCTGACCAAACTGCTGAGGAAAGGAGAGAAGTACGACTGGACAGTTGAATGTGATGCAGTTTTCAATGAGTTGAAAAGGAGGCTCACAACAACACCAAATTAGCCGTTCCGGAAGGGACCGAAGGAATGGTTGTGTACAGTGATGCGTCCGGCAAAGGGCTAGGTTGTGTGTTGATGCAACGGGGACGGGTCATAGCTTATGCTTCTAGACAATTGAGGCCACATGAGAAAAACTATCCCACACATGATTTGGAGCTTGCAGCTGTGATTTTTGCATTGAAGATTTGGAGACACTACTTGTTGGGTAGTAGAGTAGAGATTTATACAGACCATAAGAGCCTTAAGTATATCTTCACACAGAAAGAACTTAATATGAGACAGAGAAGGTGGCTTGAATTGATGGCAGATTATGACATCAACTTGCAGTATCATCCGGGTAAGATCAATGTGGTACCAGATGCTTTAAGCAGGAAGCCAATGGCAATGGTTCTAACTCAGCAAAAAGAGCTACTTGAAGAGATTATAAAGTTAGAATTAGAAATTTTCTTACCCGGTGCTAAGGCTCAAATGCTGGTTTTGCAACTTCAACCTTCATTTGTAGAGAAAATTAAAGAAGCTCTGTTCGTCGCAAAAGTTTCTTCGCTTCCTTCCATTGAACACATCTTAGATTACAACGGAAGTGAACAAGATATATAAAGAGAACAAACGAGAGGATTTATACTTCAATCTCTCTCTTTTACAATATTGTGGGATCTGTGGCGATGGGATCATAGTAGTTCCTTTGGATGATCGGTACGTTGAAATCTTCTCTTTTAAAGATATCGGCCGAATATAGACGATCTTCTCTGGTTTTGACGTGTTCAAGGCTCTCTCGCGTAACTCGAACTTCTCAAGAACTCCAGAAAAAAGATGGTGATTCTCTCTGATCTTCACGAACTCAAGGCTCTGTGCGTAACTCGAATTCTCCAAGATTTCAGAACATGATCAGCAAAGGCTTCAAGGCTCTTTCGCGTACTTGAATTGCCAAAGGATCGATAGGAAACTTCCGATGCCAAAAAAGAAGACCCTTAGGGTTTCACCAGAAAGGTATTTATAGCCCCAGGTTAATGCAAGAGTTTCTATCTAAATAGAACTCGCATTCATCAAGGATTCCAATCAAATATCTTAGTTTTGATGGAATTCTGATTAGACTTGATTCGGGTATTTGGATAAGCCCAGAATCATAATCTCAATCAATTTGAGATTCTGGTTATCTGCTTACGCGGAGCTTTAATCGCATCAAAACGCGACGCTAAATAACCAAAACGCGGAGCTAACGCGGAGCTATTGATCATCTCCGCGTTTTACTCAAACGCGAGGCTAATACAAACCAAACTGCGGAATCAACGCGGAGCTATTAAACATCTCCGCGTTTTATTCAAACGCAGGGTTAATGTAACCAAACGCGGGGCTATTAAATTAGCTCCGCGTTCTGTTGTGGAAAATCCTTTTAACTTAGAAATTTTCACTGCCAACAGAACCCCCTCCAAAGTTTTCAAAATGGCTTAGACTTCAGCAGATTTTGAAATACTTTGGATATCTAAACTGAAACGCGGAGTTAGAATACCAAGTCTATCTCGTGTTATGCTAACTTACGCGGAGCTAATCAGCTTCACTTCGTCTTCAGTGAAATGAGTAATTACGTCATTAATTACCCCGAGTTTCCACGCCGAATACCAACCGACGGAAATTCTGTTTAAATAGAGCTCCCGGCTCATCTTCTTCTTCTCTCATCCGAAGAATTTCTGAGAACTCGAGTGACTCACGAATGATCTTCAACTGATCTTCGTTCAATTCTCCATAGATTTTCATCATTAGGATGTCTCTCCAGAGGAGTTTGGCTTTTCGCAAGTTGGCCGGCGTTAATGGCAGCAGCAGTGAAGGTAAACGCAACAGCGAACCAGTCTATGCAGCGTCTTCCGAAGGTAAAAACCTCATCTCTTGGTTTTCTAAGAACCATTCTGAGATATTTTGGCTTGGTTTATTCTGGACGATTGCTTATCTTGTCGGCGAGATCGCCGTTTTATTGTGTCGTCCCTGCGCTTGAAACGCGGGGCTTTACTAGTAGTCTCAATGAATCCGCGAGGCTATCTTTGATTAGCAGTCGCGATGAATTGCGAGGCTATCTTTGATTAGCAGTCGCTATGAATTGCGAGGCTATCCTTGATTAGCATTCGCGATGAATTGCGAGGCTATCTTTGATTAGCAGTCGCGATGAATTGCGAGGCTATCCTTGATTAGCAGTCGCGATGAATTGCGATGCTATCCTTGATTAGCAGTCGCGATGAATTGCGAGGCTATTCTTGATTAGCAGTCGCTATGAATTGCAAGAGAAGGAAAGAGCAGAAAGAAATCTTGTCCCCCTTTACGCGAAGTTATCGCGTCATCCTCTGCGTTTAAAGCGCGAGGCTATTTCTTCAACTGTGCGCGGAGTTAGCTTAGCTCCGCGTTTTCACTCTTTTGGAAACTCTGTTCCTTTTGCAGTAAGTCCAGTCCTTCCTGAAGAGGAATGTATGCGGGTCTATCGATCTTCATCAGCAAGAGTAACTCTAAGGAAGTCAGAAGCATATACTTTACAATATAGTTGCAGGTTTTAAGCTCTGGCTCCGAGAGATAAACTCCTGAAGGGGTTGTAAATGAGGAGCTGCAGCACTTGCAGTGCAGAATTGCAGCACTTGCAGTTCAGAATTGCGCTTCAGTGCAGCACTTTCCTTTCCTCTTGTGCTTCATTTCGGATGACAGATCCTAATTGACATTTGCAGAGGAGATCTTTTGCATGTGAACCAAGGAACTGAGCTTCAATACCCCGTAGAGAAGTCTGGAGTTCTTTTGTATGTGAACCAGGGAACTGAGCTTCAATACCCCGTAGAGAAGTCTTACTGTTCAGTTATTGATAAATTGATCATGTAAAAGCTTTTGGGAGAGTTATAACTCCCTCTTTGTAATATCTTCTTTTATGAATAAAGAGCAAATTATTTTCCTCTCTATCTGTTGGCTTCAATGATTTGGCTTGCACAACAAACAGATGGTCAATAATTTTGGTAAAATAGTCTAAGGCACTTCTGCGTAACTTAGATTGATAATACCCAAATGATCGGATAAGGATCGCTTTAACTTAGATGGAAGTGCCTAATTGCACTCGTCAAAAATCTAAGTTTTTTCCATGAAAACGCGAAGCTAAGGCACAGGCTATCCTCGCGTTTTGTATAGTTGTGCGGAGTTAAACAACTTCGCATTTCCATAGTCGCGCGAGGCTAATAGCTTCGCGTGTTGGAGAGTAACTGACCAGTCACTTTCTCCGAAATTCGCGCCGAATTCCAAGAGGCGGTTTCTTTCATTTTAAATAAAATCTCTATTCCTTATCCTTCTCACTTTATTTGAGAATTTTCCAGAAACTTAGAGATTCATGCGATCAGAGTTCAGGCGACCCGATCTCCTTCCGACCGAGTTTCTCCAGATTTTCAGTCGATTTTCCTCAGCAATGGCACCCAAAACTCGTGCTACTTCTCGAGCGGCTCCATCATCGGCGACTGGCGCAAGCAGTGGTGGCGGCGGCCAAGGCAGCGACGCGCCAGCCCACATTTCGCCTATCGGGGGTAAGAATCCTTCCATCGAGACTCTTTAGAACATTTCTAGAGTGATTTGGCTTAAATTTAACTGATCAATCAACTCTTTTACCGGCGAGATCGCCGTACTCCTGCCGTAAGGCTTGGAGAAGAAGAAAAGTCTCTGACTGCCTTCTCACGCGAAGTTATCTCGTCATCCTCGCGTTTAAAGCGCGAGGCTATTTTAAGTAGCAGTCGCGCTGAAAACGCGAGGCTATTTCAAGTAGCAGTCGCGCTGAAAACGCGAGGCTATTTCAAGTAGCAGTCGCGCTGAAAACGCGAGGCTATTTCAAGTAGCAGTCGCGCTGAAAACGCGAGGCTATTTCAAGTAGCAGTCACGCTGAAAACGCGAGGCTATTTTAACCTCTGCGCGGTCTAATCTTTAGCTTCGCGCGGCGCTATTCTTAGCTTCGCGCGTTCTTATTTTTAGCTTCGCGCGTCCATACTTAGAGAAATTTTCTGCCCTAGAGAAACTTCTCTTACTCTGGTGTTTCTTTTGCGCAGTAGGGTATTCGATGGAATCTCTTCCCCACAAGAATTATTTCGGCTTTGCTGGGGGTTCCGATCCCTCAGGCGAATTTCACTTTACCACTATCTTGGCTTCATATAAGCCAGACCCGAAGGATCGCAAGGAGAAGTTAATCAAGTACCACCCCACTACTGTGCGAGAAATCATAACTGACGCAGCCTTCGAAAACGTGAATAGAGGGGCGATGGAGAAACCCGCCTTCCTCTTTGGAGACCAGATGGATCAATCAGATGAGATCCTTTCTGAAGAGGAACGCGTTTGGTTATATAACTCAGGCGAAATGTTGATGTTTCTGCCTAGAATGGACCGTAGCTATCCTTTGGTCTATCTTCAGAGGTTGGCGATACCTCGGGAACTAAAGTGGGGATTGACTCAAGAGCAAGATGGCGTCCCAACAGGCAAATTTGGTGCAAAAGGGGTTTATCAAGACGGTTCCCCCAGATGCATTACCGGCTTGCTTCCAGGCCGATTTGGCAAGGAGCTTCCTATAGGAGAAGTCCCATCTCGTGCCCGAACTTTCTTAAGTGAGTTCCTGGCGAAGGATGGTCAGTACCCGGCTAGCGACTTCAGGATGCCTGGCTGGGTTCATTCTTCTAACAATATGTGGTGGGCACGCCTTGTTCAGTACATGCTGGACTCCCACGAGCCCATTTTAAAGGATATTGGCTTGTATAGGGCCATCAGGAATGTCCAATTCGGGTTTCCCCAGAGTGCTTATCACTTTTACTGCCTCTTGGAGATGTATAACCCTGAGACCTGTACTTTCTTTACACCAGTGAGTGAGTTAGGATTCGCTCTTCACGAGATGTTCGAAGTTTCTGGGCTCTCAATGGGCGAAGTCCCTTACGAGGAGTATATCCCCACGACCGATGAGTTGAACATGCTATTGACGAGGGATGAGCGCATCTATGTCACGTATTGGGAGATGATGTGCCATTATCATATCTGCGCTGACCAGACAGGTGCACGTAATCATGGTATTGGCCACAAGAAGTGGGCCGAATACCTTTTTGCCAACCTAAATTTTAAGGATAGCTCGGCCACTATCCATGGTCATTCTCCTGTCCCCATTTCAGAGATCGACCAACGTGTAGCCAGGGGCCATTACCGTTTGTTCTATACCACGGAATCCAATGAGAATAGATACGGTCCCGGTACTTCATTCAAAAGCTATCACTATCAAGCCCAGTTTCCGATCTCCAATAGAGGTCTCATTGCCGGGTTTTTGATGCTGTGGCTCAAAAGATGCGTTGTGCCGTCATTGCCCAAGGAAGCGATTGCAATGACCGTGGTATATCCAGCGGTTCTTCTTGCATACGGCCGACCCCTTGGACTCCTTCCCGCCATGGTATGCAATTTGCAATATGGACTGAGGGTGCTCTGTCGTGATTTCCTCCCTACTATCAAAGTTAAGGGGAAAGGAAAGGGCAAGTCGAAGGAGACTGCCCAGCCGAAAACTCCAAACCCTAGGGTGGAGATGGCCTACACCTATTTGATGGCGTGGCTCGTCTTGCACTGTCCCTCCTTAATGAGTGCACCAGAGCGTCGTTCGGGCGAAAAGTGCTTCCTTGTAGAACTGTATGAACGTTCTTCATGGAGGCAGAATTATATGTCCCAGATTCGGAAGACTCTTCGTAGCTTTCAGAATTACGAGATCTTCCGGTGTTTTCCTGACTTTCCCGGCGGAGGATATGGGACGAGGCTGAAGGATGCCGTGGGAGCAGATAAGTTCACTACTTTATCTACAGGAGCGTTCTGGTGGCTTCTCAACATCCGTCCCGGACACTTGGTGTATCGTCAAGATCTCAGGTGTCAGATCGAGCCATATACTCCGAGTCGCTTTGCTCGCCAGTTTGGATATTCTCAACTCTATGTGGGCAATCCAAATAAAGATCTCGCTCACGAGGGAAATTTATACGAAGGCGCTCGTGGCTGGTTCCATTTTGCAGCGAGCGGGACCGAGGCTGAATTCTCTTTGCCCCAGAAGGTGCCAGAATTGGCCATGACCCTCAGCTCCTGCAATTGGTTCAATATTGCGAATGCTGACGTGCCCGGCTTCTCTCTCAATCGCAGTTGTTGCAAAGAGATTGAAGCCCTCTATATTAGCCGCCAGGGTGCTTCTAGGGTAAGGATAAAAGGAATGGAAGAATTCTTTGGCGCTGCGGCTGAGCCTTCGGATGTCAGCGAATCAGACAATGAAGCCGGTGATGATGACGACAATACTGGTGCTGGTGGAGTTCCTCAGCCTGTTGTCAGTCATTCCCTGAGTCCAACTCTCAAACGCCGCGGCACTTTAAAGAAAAGGCCAGGTAAGAAGCAAAAACTGGCACAGGAAACTTTGATAGCCCCCCAAGAAGTGGCTATCAAACTTGCTTCCGACTTGTTGGCTTCAGCTGTACCCCCAGCGTTGGCAAGGGAGGATGAACCTGCTAAAGTTCCAAGTGTTGCTGAGGTTTCGGCTCCTTCGGCCGTAGAGCCTGTGGCAGAACCTGGGGCGCAATTAACGGGTAGCGAGACGGGTACATTGCTGGAAACGACAATGGCTCCCCCTTCAAGTCCGACAACTGGACTTGTATCGCCTGGTATGGCCTTTAACATTTTTTCTTTTGCCCGTTATTATTTTAACGTAACACTGCTTTTCTGGTCTTCTGAAATGCAGGTGATCAACTTCTCTCGCCAATGCACTCGACTACCCAAGTAGAGTCTGACGATAGAATGGAATCAACTTCTCCTGCCTCTGTTTCCTCTTCAATTCCCCCAATTGACGAATTGGGAAGTGACGAGAGAACTGAGATTATTATCGCAGCTGCTGCTAATGAGGCTACACCTTCTCCTAGCATGCCCTCTCCATCCTAGCATGCCCTCTCCAATGCCAGTCTGTTCCACTGAGACATTTCCCACAGTCGTTGGCGTGCCCTCTCAGTCAGCGATTTTAACGTCGTCTGTTGTCGTGGCTGCTGAGATACCTGTAACTCTTCCGACTTCAAACCTTCCAGTAGGGGAGGAGAATAATTTGAATTCTCGTTCGAAGATGCTTCTCCCACCGGAGGAGCTTCAGGCGAAGTGATCCCATCTTCTCTTCCTGTTGGTGGGGGTACCCAAGCGATCTGTACTGGCGGTACTTCGTCTGGGGTCTCCAACTCTTCCAGATCTGCACTGGCTCTACTGGTCCCCCATATTATGAATTTAATGCAGGGACGGGCTTCTTCTTCTCCAATTACTGCTCCTTTACTTACGACACCTTTCTTGGCATTACCTACTTTGCCTACCGACAGTGCAAATCCTCTTGAAAAACTTTTCGGCTTCACTGTCGAGGATTTTATGCATTTGTTAAGAAGATGTGTCGAGATGGTTCTTGCTGGCCACGATTTCTTCAACTTCGCACTTCCACTGTTACTCCGTTATTTATGAAATATCGAAGAATTCGGTGGACAAGATCGAGCAGCTCCATACCGGGCCCGCCTTGCAGCCTTAGAAGAGCAGGTGACCACGCTACACACACTCCGTCAGGCGGATGTGGAGGCGATCACTGAGATAGAGTTGGCGCGGCTTCGGGCAGAATCCTTATCTCGAAGAAATATTTTAAGGCAGCAGGAGGAGAGATGGTCTCAGGAGCTGACAGAGCTCCAGGCCAGTCGGGAATCCGTTCTTGGCGACCTGCAGAGGGTAAACTTTGGAATTGAGGAGAGTCAGGCGGCCATCTCTAAAGCCCAGGAGACGATTGCCAGAGCTCGGGCCACCTTGATAGAAAATGAACTCCGATTAGGAGAATCTGTCAAGAAGCGAGAGATGTTGTTTGTCCAGCAGGAGCAGATTCAGCAGGAAGAGATGGCCAGGAATCATGCCATAGAAGAATCTCGTCAGCAACAACTTACAATAAGTGATGATGAGTTGCGTAGGCAAGCTCAGCAAACTGTGGAGGCTTCTCATCGTAGAAATTTGGACGAGACAATAAACCAATTGAGACTCCTGGGAGGCCAATAGTTTCATCTCTCTTTACGCTTTTATCTTCCTTGTAATAAGAACTTCGTAAACAGGAGAGAGATAACCATACGATGTTTCTTTGAAATTCTTTTTGTATCTTCACCTTTTTAATAAAGATGATTCTTTTGACTCTTTTATTTGCCGGCTTCAAAACAGATTTGCTTACCCAACAAATAACCTGTCGTCAAAACGATTTATCTCGGTATCGTTTATGCTCAATTTCTCGAGCCGAAGTAAAAAATTAAAGTTTAATATGGGATTTTTAGCAAACCCCCAGCTATTAACGGATTTGATTAATCTTTACCAACTACCGTTTGAGTTGGGCTAGCCATGTTAATCCCCTCAACATGGTGAGTTGTCGAGGAGTACGTTTGGGCTTAAATGCCAAACTTTTCATCTTCCCTTTACTTTATCGGTATTGGGCGATTCATACTTTTTTACCCCCAGTATGAAAGGGTTGGCGAGAAATTTAATCTCTTTCCATTGCCTAGTCGGCGTTGGGCAATTCATTCTTTTACCCCAGTATGATGGGTTGGCGAGAAACTCGTTCTCTTCCCATTGCCTAGTTGGCGTTGGGCAATTCATACTTTTACCCCAGTATGATGGGTTGGCGAGAAACTCGTTCTCTTCCCATTGCCTAATCGGCGTTGGGCAATTCATACTTTTACCCCAGTATGATGGGTTGGCGAGAAACTTATTCTCTTCCCATTGCCTAGTTGGCGTTGGGCAATTCATACTTTTACCCCAGTATGATGGATTGGCGAGAAACTAGTTCTCTTCCCATTGCCTAGTTGGCGTTGGGCAATTCATACTTTTACCCCAGTATGATGGGTTGGCGAGAAACTCGTTCTCTTCCCATTGCCTAGTGGGCGTTGGGCAATTCATACTTTTACCCCAGTATGATGGGTTGGCGAGAAACTCGTTCTCTTCCCATTGCCTAGTCGGCGTTGGGCAATTCATACTTTTACCCCAATATGATGGGTTGGCGAGAAACTCGTTCTCTTCCCATTACCTAGTTGGCGTTGGGCAATTCATACTTTTACCCCAGTATGATGGGTTGGCGAGAAACTTGTTCTCTTCCCATTGCTTAGTTAGCGTTGGGCAATTCATACTTTTATCCTAGCATGATGGGTTGGCGAGAAACTTGTTCTCTTCCCATTGCCTAGTTGGCGTTTGGCAATTCATACTTTTACCCCAGCATGATGGGTTGGCGAGAAACTTGTTCTCTTCCCATTGCCTAATTGGCGTTGGGCAATTCATACTTTTACCCCAGCATGATGGGTTGGCGAGAAACTTGTTCTCTTCCCATTGCCTAGTTGGCGTTGGGCAATTCATACTTTTATCCCAGTATAATGGGTTGGCGAAAAACTAGTTCTCTTTCCATTGCCTAGTTGGCGTTGGGCAATTCATACTTTTACCCCAGTATGATGGGTTGGCGAGAAACTCGTTCTCTTCTCATTGCCTAGTTGGCGTTGGGCAATTCATACTTTTACCCCAGTATGATGGGTTGGCGAGAAACTTGTTCTCTTCCCATTGCCTAGTTGGCGTTGGGCAATTCATATTTTTACCCCAGTATGATGGGTTGAAAGGTCAGAGGCGCTTAATTACACATGCCTAAAAGAAGATTGGGGGCTGTTCAAACTTGAGAACTAAGCACACCAGGTTTGGGTCAGAGGCGCCAAACTACGCATGCCCAAGAAAAAAAAGATGGTGGTTCAAACTTGAGAACCAAACTGGAGGCGGTTCAAGGCTCTCTCGCGTAACTTGAACTGGGTACTCCAAACACACCAGGTTTAGGTCAGAGGCGCTCAATGCGCATGCCTAAGAAAAAAACTGGAGGTGGTTCAAACTTGAGAACCAAACGCACCAGGTTTAGGTCAGAGGTGCACAATGCGCATGCCTAAGAAAAAGAGAAGATGCATATCTCCAGGGGTACTAAGAATAATATTTCTTTAGAAATTTGCCATTGATCGGCATCATCATCCTGTCGCCGTCTTGATTCATTAAGCGATAGGCTCCACTGGAGTATACTGTCTCCACAACAAACGGTCCTTCCCACTTGGGTTCAAATTTACCCTTAGTCTTGTGGGTTAGCACCATTGGCCTCTTAACAGCCAGAACCAAGTCTCCTTACTTAAAGGTCCTTGGTTTGGCGTTCTTATTGAACGTTTGAGATATTTGGGCTTGATACAACTCAATTTGTTGTTGAGCCCTGAGACGTTTTTCATCTAACGCCTCTAGTTCTTGCAATCTTTGCTGATGGCGCTCTTCTGTCGTCATCTTTGTGGCTAAAGCCACTCTTAATGATGGTATCTGGATTTCAAGAGGCAGAACAGCCTCACTTTCATAAACCAAAGAGAACGGGGTAGCTTTAGTCGGGGTGCGAACGGTGGTGCGATAAGCCCACAGGCATTCTCCTAGCTTTTCATCCCAATCTCGTTTATTAGAAGAGACGAACTTCCGAAGGAGTTTAATAATCGTCTTGTTGAAAGCTTCAGCTAACCCATTAGCCGCAGGATTATATGGTGTAGAAGCGATATCTTTGATTCTGAACTTGTTGCAGAATCTGGAGAATCCCTGACTAATGAATTGCGGACCATTATCATGAATGATCCGTCGAGGGACGCCAAATCGGTAAATGACATGATGCTTGATAAACTTGATCACATCTGCCGTTTTCACCTCTTTCATGGGCACGGCTTCGGCCCATTTTGAAAAATAATCGGTTATTGTAAGAATAAACCGATGTCCTCTGGATGACGGGGGAGTTATTGGCCCTACAATGTCCATTCCCCAGGCTTCGAATGGCCAACTTGCGACGGTATTGTGCAAGTATTCTTGGGGTTGATGAATAAAATTGGCATGTATTTGGCATGCATGACATCGTTTAGCGTATGTCATTGCTTCCGTAACCATACTCGGCCAGTAGTACCCTAGCCTTTTTATGCGGTCTCCGAGTTTTGGACCGGGCTGATGAGCTCCACATATTCCATCATGCGTTTCTCTCAGCATTTCTTCTGCTTCTGCTTTTGATATGCAGCGTAGCAGTAGACCATCTCTTGACTTTCTATACAAAATCTGAAGTTTATGGTCATAATAAAATCTCTGGGCCTTTCTCTTTATTGAGGTGGCTTCCTTAGGATCTTCTGGTAATATCCCATGCAAGGCATAATCCACAAACGGAAATCGCCAATCACGGGGTTCTAACTTTAAGCCAATCTGGCATACCTCTTCGGCTTGAGATACAACATCTGGGTGGAGGAGTTCTCTACTACCAATGGTGATGCTTTTAGCTTCACCTGGCGGGATTGCCAGAGTTGCGGCTAATGCGGCAAGAGCATCTGCATAAACGTTCTCGTTTCGAGATACGTGATATATGTAGAATTGTTCAAAATATCCTGCTAACTAAATAGCTAGCTGATGATAGGGGATGAGGGATTCATGTCTGACTTCATACTCACCTGTCATCTGATTGACAATGAGCTTAGAATCTCCATATGCCTCTAGATGGTTCACCCCCAGTTGCAGAGCTATTTTTAAGCAGATAATAAGCGCGTTGTACTCCGCTACATTATTAGTGCACGGTTCTGTTAATGAATAACCGTTGGGCAATATATGTTTATGTGGGGATATTAGCACAACCCCCACTCCAGCAGCAGATCGTCTCGCGGCACCATCAAAGAACATTTGCCAAGGTTGCTCTTTGGTAACTGTGTTGACTTCTGATGTCTGTTTTAATTGGGACCAAATTGGATGGTCTGCAAGGAAATCAGCGATTGCCTGTCCCTTCATGGCCTTTTGAGGGACAAAATGTATGTCATAGGGCGATAGTAAGAGCGCCCATTTTGCCAATCGGCCATTTAAGGATCCCGGTTTGGTCATTAGAATCTTCAAGGGGTTAACCCGTGATATAACATGAATTGTTTGCCCTGAAAGGTAGTGTCGCATTTTCTGAACAGCAAACACTAGGGCTAAACATTCCTTTTCAATTGGGGTATATCGCTGTTCGGCCCCAATCATTATTCTACTTAAATAGTAGAGGGCATGTTCATGACCGTGCTCATTATATTGAGCAAGTAATGCTCCTAAAGCATTATCCATGGCCCTTACATATATAAGGAAGGGCTGCCCAGGGGCTGGTGCCATTAGTACAGGAGGCTTAGTAAGGTACTCTTTGAGGTCATCAAATGCCTGCTGACATGCCTCATCCCATATAAAAGACACTCCCTTTTTCATAAGTTTTGAGAATGGCTGGCATCGTCCAGATAGGTTGGAAATGAAGCGTCGAATATAGGCGAGCTTTCCCTGTAATCTCCTTAATTCCTTAAGATTGCGGGGAGGCGGCATTTCGCTAATCGCTTTTACCTTTTCCGGGTCGAGGAAAATTCCTTTTGAAGTTATTACGAACCCTAGAAACTTCCCGCTGGATACCCCCATGAACGACTTGGTAGGATTCATCTTCAAGTGATGTTTCCGCATAAGATCGAAGACCACTCTTAAATCATGAAGATGATTTTCTTTGTCTTTGCTTTTAACTGCTAAGTCATCCACATAGCACTCCACTGTTCTGCGTAGGTGTTCTTTGAATATGGCGCTCATTGCGCGTTGGTAGGTGGCACCTGCATTCTTTAATCCGAATGGCATCACCGTATAACAGTATACCCACTGTGGCGTTCTGAAAGCTGTATGCTTTTCATCATCCGGGTGCATCTTGATTTGGTTATAACCTGAGAAGCCATCCATAAAGGACATCCTCTCATAACCGCAAGTATTATCGATCATCACGTCGGTGATGGGGAGTGGAAATTCATCCTTAGGACAAGTAGCGTTCAGATCTCGAAAGTCAATGCATATCCGGATTTTGCCATTCTTTTTGAGAACTGGCACTATGTTTGCCACCCAGTCTGGGTGTTGTTCTTCACGGATGAACCCGGATTGTATAAGCTTGTTGACCTCAGCAACTATTGTCTCCATCAATTCCGGTCGAAAACGCCTCTGTTGCTGTTTAACAGGTTTGACATCTTCTTTTATATTTAACCGGTGTGTGGTAATTTGAGGGTCAAGCCCAGGCATATCTTCATAACTCCATGCGAACACATCTATATACTCTTTGATAAGGGATATAAGTTCCTCTTTTTCTAAAGGAGTTAGTGTGTCGCTTATGAAAATGGGTTTCGGATTTTCTTCCGTTCCCATGTTAACCTGTATTAATTTGTCTTCTGTGGGCGGGTCACGCTGTTCAAAGCGGACATCCCAGAGAGTATCCATATGTCTAGCCCAAGCATCATCTTGAACGTCAATTGGTTCCTCGTCGCTTTCTGGCGCGGCTGAAACCATATTGATTGTCAAAAATTGAAACCAAGCACCGGTGCTTATATCTGAATCATGATCTGGTGAAAATGTTTCTTCTTTGGCCGAAAGACTCTCTTCATCATTTAATGGTGACGAGGGTGGAGTGGATACATAACCCAACTCCCTGCGGGTCTTCTGATAATAATCAGGGCTCTTTCCTCTCGGCCTAAACGAGAGTATGAGATTCCGCCGTCCTTTTTCAAAGTTTAATCCCGGCTTCTGGGTAAAATTATATCCCATTTTCTCCATCATCTGTCGGGACCTTTGCTCATATAAGTGAAATTGAGGTGATGTTTGTTCATCACTTTCACTACTTTGTCTCTGTCGAGGCGACGTGGCCACTTTGCCGAACATGATCGGCCTTTGGGACTTCTGTCGGGGAGGCACTTCAAAGAAGTGCCCTTGATCCTCGGTTATTTTTAATTGAGAGAGGAGGGAAGACCTGAGGGGCAAATGGTATGCCGCAAGAACTTCAAGTTCAGTCAGGCCATCCGCTTCGGTGGAGGTACAAGAGGGCTCAGACTCAGTAGCTACAGCATGCTCATAGACTAACTTTACATTTTCATTAATAACCCATTCACTTTCCGTTACATCCACTATATTATCAAGACCTAAGCTAAGATCTAGGTGAGGGTTGATTTCGTAATCACCCCCATCATCTTCTCCAAGGAGCTCGTACTCAGTGTCGGCTTCATTGCCACTGTCGTCGGGCTTTGGAGACTTGCTAAGACTGTCATTGGAGGCTTCATGTGCTGGCTTGTAGAGTGCAGCATCTGTGAAGTAATTTTCCAACCCTTTGAATGGCTGCTTGTCAGCAATTAGTGTCCGGACCTCTCCTTCCTCATCGCAATATTTCATGCACTGGTGAAGAGTCGACGGAACTATCATATGAGAGTGGATCCAAGGTCGCCCCAATAAAATATTGTAGGAGGTATCAGCGTCAATTACATAGCATGTAACCTCCATTTTCAAGTCTCCAATTTGACACCGCAATCGGATCTTACCAAGAGGATGGCTATTATTAGCGTTGAATCCATAGATGGTAGTGTGTGTAGGTGTCAAGCGATGAAGGGAAATCCCCAACAGCTGCATCAATCTACTGGGCACGACGCTGAGTGCAGAACCTGGATCAATCTGAATTCGGTCCACTTTTGTGGACCCGACATATCCAGTAAAATATAAAGGCCTATTATGCTTTATATTCCTCACCTGCATGTCTTCTGGAGAGAAGATGATTTGTGGGACTTGCCTCCTCACTTGATGACAGTAGGGGCAAGAGTCCCGCTCTTCGATGGTCGGCTCGACAATCTGAGCTAGGAACGACTCAGAGTCTGCCAAGGCCTCTCTTAGAGCTTCACGTGTTGATTTTGATAATCTCAACAATTCGTAAAGCGTTACTCGCGCTGAGATGTTAGCCAACTGCGCAATTATGTCAAATTCGAAGGGAGTTTCTTTGGCTCCTTCATCTCTGGTAGGATTCTTCTGGAAACGAAGTCCTTTCTGCTTCGCAGGCTTTGCGAGTTCTGCATAGATATCTTTTGGATCCACTCTAGTGTAGTCCTTAAGATATGTCTTTCCAGATCGAGTACCGGAAGGGCCTGCCCCATCTTGATGAGTGGTCATAGTTTCGGGTTCTTCTTCAGAATCTGTGAAGGTTCCCGAAGCTATATATTCTTACTTTATATCTGCAGAAATGGCATTAACAGTCTGCTTCTTCCCTTGACTTCTTGAAGTAGTCCATTGTTCATCTTCCAGCAAGTCGGGGTGAACCCACATAACTTCCCCCTTTTGGGTTGTTACGGGGACAAGTCCCTCTTGGGCTTTGTTGTGCGGATCAAGATTCTTCGTGACCATCTTACCCTTAGGGATTGGGGTCACTCCTACGGGAAACTCGTGGGTTCCGACCATTATGGTTGCCATATTGGCAGTGACTTTCTTCTGCTCTTCCTTAAGCGTCAAAACTCCAGCCTCTATTAGTGCTTGGATTCTGTTCTTAAGGGGAAAACAATCCCTGGTAGGGTGTCCAACATTCCGGTGATAAAGACAGTAATTGGGGTCTTTAGTCTTACCCGCATCTTCTGGCTTCTTATTCTCCGGAAGTTTTAGCATTCCTTTCTTCTGGAGCAGGTGAAAGAGGATATGTATCTGTTCCGCCTTGAAAGTGTAATTCCTTTCTTGTTGCGGTCTGATTTGCCTTGATCCTCGCTGTCCTTGAGGCTTTGGCTCTGGCGGAGGACCGATTTTCTGAAGAGCAGCTTCTGACGACATGACTGCTTTCCCTTTATTCTTATTGCTGTTGTTTTGGGTATATGGCTTACTACCCCCAGCGTTTCTTGATCCGCGGGATTCCTCGACTCGGCGAATCAAGTCTTCAGCTTGCTCTCCTTGTTTGAGCAGGTCCCTCCACGTCTTAGACTCTACGGCCCCCATTTTGAGGAGCACATTGGTCTTAAGGTTGTGTCGACAGGTCTCGACTAGAGTTTCCAGGATCATTCCGTGTTTACAATGTACGGACTTCTCCCGGAACCTTTCTATGAAATCTTTAACCGTTTCTTGTTCTCCTTGCCTAGTTGCAAGGAGGGAATGAACCGTAATCTCGGTGTCATCCTCGAAGAAACGTGAGAGAAATAATTTCTCAACATCTAACCAGGTATTAATAGTACCTGGGGGCAACTGCATGAACCAAGTAAAGGCAGGCCCTCGCAAAGTACTTGCAAATACTTTGGTCATGATGGGATCATTACCCATTAAGTGTCCTGCTTGGGACAAAAAGTAATATATATACTGACTGGGCGATCCCTTCCCGTCGTATGGCTCTAACTTGAGCGGCTTATACTTTGGTGGGTAAGCTATTATATCCCATTCAGGAGGATACGGTCTAGAGACCCCAGCTTCTTTCAACTCCTTTTTACGCATTAAAGCTTCGAGTTGACTCTGCAGCTTTTCTATCTTTTCGCCATGCGGATCATGGAAAGAAAATCTATCCTCTTTCTCATGCATCGAGTGGGCTTTCTCTTCCTGTTCTTCTTCATTCAGAGTTTCTTTGCCCTTTTTGGTGTTATCTTCAACAAACCTCGATAGCATGACTTTGAGTCCTTCAATCATTTTTTGCTGCTCTCGAATCATCTTTTCTTGAGCTTCAAATCTCTGATTGATATCGTCAGACTTATCTGCCATATGCGATGCTGACTTCTGTAGCCGAGACGATATAGAGGATGGAGGCGAGGCTATAGCGGAATTATCGCTGTCCTCGTCGTAAGAACCCCCTACGAGCTTCTTATAATTTCGGGGCGGGACGGCTCCTGATCTTAGTCGAGTAATACGATGAGGTTCATCATCGCTCGATTCTGAATCATCATCCGTCTCTGCAATTTTCTTCCCTTTTCCTACCATGTTGGAAGTTACAGCTCTCCCTTGTTTCAGGGGAGTGGTTCTTGTCTTCTTAGCAGGATTCTAGTTTGACTCGTTTAATCGGTCGAACACAGATATCCTGTTCTTGCTGCAGCCACAGTTATCCATCACGGCTGATACTGCTGTCACAAGTTGCTGGCAATGGCAACTATGTTCAACTTGAAGTTGGTCTATGCCTCTCTTCTTAGAGAGATGTTCCCTGAGGTCAGTGCCTCTAGCCATGGAATCAAGAGGTCCATTCAACTCTTGAGAATGTTTAGGAATCCACTGAAGCTTCTTTGATTGATCAACCCTGACTCTGGGGTCGGACCGATCCTCGCGTGGCTTAGGAATAGCCTCGCGTTTCACATTGCGGGCCTGAAGAATAGCTCCGCGCTTATCCACACTAGCCTCGCGTTTCTCGCTGGCTTGGTGTGTCCTTGGAAGTTTAGCTTCTGGAATAATAGCCCCACGTGAAGGGAAGTTCTTGCGCGCTGGCTTATCTTTGCGATTAACGCAGATCATAGCTTCGCGCTTAGCGCGGTTTTTACGACTGACAACCATCTGCCAATCATCTTCCCGTTCCTTGTGGGTGTCAGAAGTCTTGCGTTTATTGCAAGTATCACTGGCTTCGCGTCTCTCGCTAGGCACAGTAATAGCCTCGCGTGGAGAATCACACACTGGCTTTGAATAATTTTTATACTCGCGTAACTCGCGAGTGTTGGGTATTCTGCGACTAGCGCAACCCTTACTGGCTTCGCGTCTCTCGCTAGGCACAGTAATAGCCTCGCGTGGAGAATCACACGCTGGCTTTGAATAATTTTTATACTCGCGTAACTCGCGAGTGTTGGGTATTCTGCGACTAGCGCAACCCTTACTGGTTTCGCGTCTCTCGCTAGGCACAGTAATAGCCTCGCGTGGAGAATCACACGCTGGCTTTGAATAATTTTTATACTCGCGTAACTCGCGAGTGTTGGGTATTCTGCGACTAGCGCAACCCTTACTGGCTTCGCGTCTCTCACTAGGCACAGTAATAGCCTCGCGTGGAGAATCACACGCTGGCTTTGAATAATTTTTATACTCGCGTAATTCGCGAGTGTCAGGAATCTTGCGTAACTCGCCAGTATTACCAGCCTCGCGTGGAAAATCACACGCTGGCTTTTCCTTGCTTTTAAGGCAAGTTGTATCTTCGCGTTTAACGCGGTAGAGATTGGTCTCGCGGGTAGCACGAGCCAATTTGCAAGGGACCATAGCCTCGCGTCCTCTAGAGTTAGCTCCGCGTCCAAGGCGGGCTTTGAGGGCTCTTCGCCTCGCTCTCCGGTTCCTGTTCCGGAGTTGGGTCCTGGTCAGTCCAGTTCCCAAGTCTTCTTCGGCAATCGGAAGCTCATCCTCGGCTAGGATTTCTTGTGTGAACTCCGGCTCTATAGCCGCAGTCTCCAAGGATCCCCGTCTCTCGGTGGATACCTTTCTACCCGTCACTCGGGCATTTGGAGTACATACGACGATAGTGCCGTGTCTCATCCAAGTCACCTGATCCGGAGGAGAGGAACTCCTCGTACTTCTGCTGGTCGATTTCAACGACCAGCGTGTCTACTTCGGATCCGATCAAGTCAACGTCCGATTGCGCCACAATCTCTTCATCAGTGAAAGAGACGGCTCCCACTGTGGCCGCCAGTTTGTTCGTCACAAAAGTTTCTTCGCTTCCTTCCATTGAACACATCTTAGATTACAACGGAAGTGAACAAGATATATAAAGAGAACAAACGAGAGGATTTATACTTCAATCTCTCTCTTTTACAATATTGTGGGATCTGTGGCGATGGGATCTATAGTAGTTCCTTTGGACGATCGGTACGTTGAAATCTTCTCTTTTAAAGATATCGGCCGAATATAGATGATCTTCTCTGGTTTTGATGTGTTCAAGGCTCTCTCGCGTAACTCGAACTTCTCAAGAACTCCAGAAAAAAGATGGTGATTCTCTCTGATCTTCACGAACTCAAGGCTCTATGCGTAACTCGAATTCTCCAAGATTTCAGAAGATGATCAGCAAAGGCTTCAAGGCTCTTTCGCGTACTTGAATTGCCAAAGGATCGATAGGAAACTTCTGATGCCAAAAAAGAAGACCCTTAGGATTTCACCAGGAAGGTATTTATAGCCCCAGGTTAATGCAAGAGTTTCTATCTAAATAGAACTCGCATTCATCAAGGATTCCAATCAAATATCTTAGTTTTGATGGAATTCTGATTAGACTTGATTCGGGTATTTGGATAAGCCCAGAATCATAATCTCAATCAATTTGAGATTCTGGTTATCTGCTTACGCGGAGCTTTAATCGCATCAAAACGCGACGCTAAATAACCAAAACGCGGAGCTAACGCGGAGCTATTGATCATCTCCGCGTTTTACTCAAACGCGAGGCTAATACAAACCAAACTGCGGAATCAACGCGGAGCTATTAAACATCTCCGCGTTTTATTCAAACGCAGGGTTAATGTAACCAAACGCGAGGCTATTAAATTAGCTCCGCGTTCTGTTGTGGAAAATCCTTTTAACTTAGAAATTTTCACTGCCAACAAGCTCAGAAAGATGATCCTAAGTTGCAAAGATTTCGAAGACAAGTAGAAGAAGGACGGAGAACAGATTTATGTATTCACGCAGATGGGTCTCTTCGATTTGGCAACAGGTTGTGTGTGCCCAAAGGAGAAATTCGGCAGGAAGTATTATCAGAGGCTAATAGTTCAGTCTATTCAATCCATCCCGGAGGAACAAAGATGTATCAAGACATGAAGCAATATTTTTGGTGGCATGGAATAAAGCGTGAAATCGCCAAGTTTGTATCCAAATGCTTGACTTGTCAATAAGTTAAAGCAGAGCATCAAAGAATGCCGGGACTCCTTCAACCTCTACCCATACCTGAATGGAAATAGGAGAGAGTTACTATGGATTTTGTTACCGCATTGCCACGTAGTCCCAAGGGTAATAATGCAATCTGGGTGATTGTGGACCGCCTTACTAAAGTAGCGCATTTCATACCATTTCGTGTAGGACAGTCTACCGAAATGTTGGCAGAGAAGTATATGCGTGAAGTGGTAAAATTATATGGTGTGCCAGTCAGTATTGTATCGGATCGAGATGCTCGATTCACTTCTCAGTTTTGGAAGAAATTGCAAGATAGTCTGGGATCAAAATTAGAATTCAGCACAGCATATCATCCAGAAACAGATGGTCAATCAGAAAGGACTATCCAGACATTGGAGGATATGTTGAGGGTCTGTATGCTTGACTTCGGGGGCTTATGGGAGGATTACCTGCATCTAGTGGAATTCGCCTACAATAATAGCTACCAAGCAAGTATCAAGATGGCACCATTTGAGGCTCTGTATGGGAGGAAATGTAGGTCTCCGTTATATTGGGATGATATTGGAGAAAGAAAATTGCTTGGACCAGAGATAATTACCCAGGCAGTAGATAAAATTAACTTAATACGGCAACATCTGAGAGCAGCTCAAGATCGACAGAAGAACTGGGCAGACCAACGACGACGGTTTCTGAAATTTCAAGTTGGGGACTCAGTCTTCTTGAAGGTGTCACCCACACGTGGAGTCATTCGCTTTGGCAATCGTGGAAAGTTAAGCCCAAGGTTTATCGGACCCTTCCAAATCTTGGAACGGATAGGCAAAGTCTCCTATCGCCTGGCACTACCGTCTACACTGGAGCAAGTACATAACGTTTTCCACGTCTCGCAATTAAAACGATATGTTCATGATGAAAAGCATATCGTGGACTATTCAGAATTGGAGGTTGGACCAGACCTCTCCTATCCAGAGGAACCAGTCTCCATACTTGACCGAATGGAGAAGACTTTGAAGAACAAAGTAATTCCACTTGTGTTGATTTCTTGGAATCGACATTCTAATCAGGAAGCAACCTGGGAGCGAGAGGAAGACATTCGAGAACGTTTTCCATATTTATTTGAATAAAGGTATAACCCCTCTCCATCATTTAAGTTTAAAGAAATTTCGAGGACGAAATTTTTCTTAAGGGGGTAGAATGTAACGACCATTTTTTTTTCAAATTTCTTTGAAATAAAAAAAAAATCTGAAAATAATAATAATAATAAATATAAATATATATTGGGATTTGTTTGGATATAAATCTGAATAGTTGAGAGAAAATCGGATAGAAATCTAAATAGTTGAAAGGAAATCAAATCTTAACCAAAAATATATATTTTTATTGGATCTCAACTAAATAGGCTATATCTTTATCCAAAACCTCATTCTCATCCCTCTTCTGGAACGCTGAGAAATTGGAACGTTTGCAGGACGTACGGGAAGAAGAAGAGTGGAAGTAAGGAAGGGGAACGACTCAGCCAAAAGTGAGTTCTTTTACTCACTTTATCATGCTATTCCTTATATTTATTTTTATAATTTGATATTAACATCACATCTGTGGAAATCAAATCCATATTGAACATCAAAAGAACCTTTTTTTTTTTTTGTTGGACAATTTCCCTTATTTCTTTCAACTGATTTTAACATGGTCGCAATGTGCTAAGAACATTATACTAATGGAATTTAACCTACTTTGTAAATCACAATATTTGTTACATGTAAAACATCTTTTGAGGGGAATGCTTGTAAATATCAAATAGTCTCTTCATTGTCTGCCATTTCAAAATGTGGCGTAAAGTGAGTTTTAGAACTTAATACTGTTGGTTTGTAATCTTTAGTTTATCTGCTACTATATTGATAAACAACTTTAACGTTAAATTTATTTATTTATTATAATGTGTGATCGATTCTTGTTTAAGTTAAATCACTGAATTCTAATTAAAATCAGTGTAATTTGTAGCATTTATTTGTGGAAGGCTAAGTGGGTCTTACTCACATTCACAACTTAATGGTTTGTTTGTCCAATATTTTGAGATGTAGGAAAAAGGCTGTTACATTTGAAAACTAGGATTAGGAGTTTGCATGAACATTGACTTGGAATGACACGTCCATATATAATCTATCTTTGCTTTGTTCTCATATTAAAGTCGTGCCCTTGCTTAGTTATCATCTTCTTGGGGTCGTTGTAGATCTCACGTTAAGATTGTGAAGGTTTTGTGTATGAATTGAACAGAGCTTACTATGAATGGATGTCATCTGATGCCAATTGGATTTGCCTATTAATTGGTGCCATATTCCTGCCAAATCAACTATTAGTTAGAAGTGGCTGTAAAAGTACTTGACCGCTGGCTGGTAAGGTAAACCTGCCTCCTTTGATTGTGTAGTTTAGGATGATACAATGAAAAAAAAAAAACAAATCTACAGATTCCCCAAGGTTAGGAAGGAGATAAGAAGGGTAAGTTTGCATTATCTGTGATAGGTAATACTCATCTGTTGCTGTTTGCAAAAAGTTGTTTGAGAAAGTTATACAAGCTTACAAACTGGTTATTTAACCATAAAATTTATGCGTCAGCTCTACTTCTCATATTAGATGCCTTTTATTGAAGAACCAGCGCTTATAAATTTAATATCAGAGATGTTTACAGTTCGCTCATCTTTTCTTCTTTCTCAGATAATATATTAATATTATCACCACATAGTGACAGGAAAAGAAATCTTTGAAGAGTCTTTTTTTTGTTATTATATCTTCTTTTTCTGCTTCTGCCGCTGCTGCTCCTTCTTCTTCTTCCTGTTCTTTTTCTGCTTCTGCCGCTGCTGCTCCTTCTTCTCCTTCTTCATCCTCTTCTTTTTCTGCTTCTGTCGCTGCTGCTCCTTCATCTTCTTCTTCTTCCTCTTCTTTTTCTGCTTCTGCCGCTGCTGGTCCTTCTTCTTCTTCTTCTTCCTCTTCTTTTTCTGCTTCTGCCGCTGCTGCTCCTTCTTCTCCTTCTTCTTCTTCCTCTTCTTTTTCTGCTTCTGCCGCTGCTGCTCCTTCTTCTCCTTCTTCATCCTCTTCTTTTTCTGCTTCTGCCGCTGCTGCTTCTTCTTCTTCTTCTTCTTTTTTTTTCTGCTTCTGCATCTGCTGCTGTTGCTTCTTCTTCTTCTTCTTCTTCTTCTTTTCTGCTTCTGCTTCAGCTTTTGCTGCTGCTGCTTCTCTCTCCTTTCTCTGTTTGGTTGTAGTGCAGGAAACTTTTAGTAAATTCTAAATGCGCATATATTTTACTAGTGAGCACCATTTCCCCTATGTTGTAACTCACTTTAGTATAGGGTGTGCATTTAGAACTGCTACTTTTCTTCTCCTTTTGGCTCCTGCTTTTGCTGCTGCTTAGCCTTCTCTTCTCCTTTCCTTGTTTGGCTGCAATGATAAGTCAACTTTAGGAAACTCTAAATGCACACATATTTAGTAGTGAGCCCCATTTTTCCTATATTGTAAATCACCTTATTATACATCATATTGGAAATAAAGCCCGAAAAGATACCGTATAAATGCAAATTGTTATTGTATAAGATTGGTGATAGATAATTAAATTACCGCAACGTTATATTGTCACTGATATTGTTACTGTTCACTGAACTCTAATTATTATCACCGATCTACATACTGAACTGAAATTCACTGAAATCATAAATTATATTGAAATTGATAATTAACACCGAACTTGATATACACTGGGGATTCGGGGGAAAATTTAGGTTTGTATGAATTAGATGGCTGAACGTAACTGTACTGTGCCACTGTTTCCCACTTGTGGGAGGATCGGGATAGGCTCCGATCAAATTACTGCGCCACTGTTTCCCATTTTGGGAGGATCGGGATAGGTTCCGATCAACTACTGTTCCGTTTTCCCGGGGGTAGACGGGGATGCGTTCAGCTCAGCTATATTCATATTTTCTTGAATTTTCAAATACCATAACTAAAAGACATTAATTGTAAAAATTTAAAAGACATCGATTAAAGTAATAGTGATGATAAGTATAAGTACGTAAAATCTCCCGTCCTTCATTTGCATGATTGTTCCTGACATTGAGATATTATTATTCATTATTTTTTGTTGTTATTTAATTATTGAATATTGGGTCGCTTTGCTGACGATCCTGGTTATGCATGACCAGATGCAGGCCTCTATCAAGAGGTAGATCCACCAGTGGCAGAACAGGATATGTTGTACTTCCAGGAACAAGCAGATCTGCAGGATTGATTACTTCCTTTTGTTAGCTGCTTTCTATTTAGAGAAATGTAATAAGTGCACATGGCGCTATATTTAGTTTCATATGAGACAGTCCTTTTCTTTTCAGAAAGAATTTATCTGTGGTGACATTGTTAATTTTATTTTGAGGGAATTTATTATTGCTTTGTTTTGATAAAGAAAAAAAAATTCATTTAGTTTCTGCATGTTATTCATATTAAATTGCAAATGGTGACTGTAATATTTTGTTTGAGGCTCGTCGAGTTATCATTTGACGCCGAACGTTCCAACTTTCCACACTACTGGAAGTTGGGGCGTTACAGTATGTATTATGAAAGTTATCAAGTCCTGATCTACTACTTGAAAGGAGGAGTGGGCGTTGGTGCGGGATCGTACATCGTCTTCTGTGGTGGTCGGCTGGGCGATCCTGGTCGGGTCACTGGTACTCTGTTACCTAAACAAATATCAAAGGCTCAAGTGAAGAAATGCTCTTCATATATTTGTCTCAACGGGAGACCATTGACTAATGGAGGAGAAGTCTTTAGGGAGCATTTGATATAATTCTTTAATTAGCTAAAATAATTTGATATATTTGTCTCAACGGGAGACCATTGACTAATGGAGAAGTCTTTAGGGAGCATTTAATATAATTCTTTAATTAGGTAAAATAATTTGATATATTTGTCTCAACGGGAGACCATTGACTAATGGAGGAGAAGTCTTTAGGGAGCATTTGATATAATTCTTTAATTAGCTAAAATAATTTGATATATTTGTCTCAACGGGAGACCATTGACTAATGGAGAAGTCTTTTGGGAGCATTTAATATAATTCTTTAATTAGGTAAAATAATTTGATATATTTGTCTCAACGGGACACCATTGTCTAATGGAGGTGATGCACTTGCGTTCCGTTATCAAATTATGAAAGTTGCAAATCGTAGAGCGTTCTTGTTATCGAAGAACAGTTAGGGATGAGAATGGATCCATCCTATTTAAAAATTTGAATTTGAAAATTAAGTTTTTTTTTTTTATCTAAATTTTGTGATAGGACGGGTTAAAGGTTTACTTGCATACTTAGAATTCCCTCATAAGTGGGCATGAATACTTAGAATTCCCTCATTTACAAAATATAATGGATTCTCGAATAAATTCACAAATTAGTACCGAAGAGGTATACTTGCATACTTCTAGAAATCACTGGCATATAGAAACTAAACTATTAGGCCTGACTATCGATTCGTAGGGACGTACTTACATCTTGTATGCGATTTTGCACTATTTATCTTTTAAGTTGTGAGTTTCTTTTTTCCATAATCTTTGGATTTCTTTCCCAATTATTCATTTAAGTATTTAAGCTATTCTCGAAAAAACAATCTTCAGAATAAAAGCTTATAAGTAGCCTTTTTCAATAGAGCTCTACGGTTTGTGTGATCATTTTTGGAAAAATGAATTGGACTATGAAGGAGAGGGAAGATTTTTTTATTATGTAATAAAATAATAATAATAATAGTAATAATAATAATTCATTTGTTTCTTACCCTAGATATAAAAAGTAATTATGAGAGTTAAATAAAATATGAAAATTTAACCTTGTTTCTATATCTACATTATCTGTTCCATAAAAAATAAAGTAAATAAAAATCTTATAATTGAATTGCCATATAGAATCTACATCATTAATTTAGTTGAAATAACTTTTCTAATTCTCTTGTTAACCAGATAAATATATGGAAAATAGTTTTATTTTCACTACTTTCGCTTTACTTCCATGTTGGTAAACATACTCTGAGGAACTGTCTGGCTGGGGGAGGAGTTGATGAAATTCCATTTCCAAGAGAAGCCCACAAGACTTCTCTTTTGTATGATATGTTGCAAAATTTGATGTAATTGTCGTTCAACATTTGCTGGAATTTAGAGTTTACCAAATAAGGAAAATACCTGTAGACGAAATATATTCTATTTTCATTTCCACACCTTGCAACCAAACAAGCCCCCAGAGGAAGAGAGGTTTATTTGGGAACAAAAATTTTAAAAATAAAAATAAAAATAAATTAACCGTGTCAAAGTTTCCAGCGACTCTCCCATTTTTTTTCAAATTCGAATTTCTACGAACAAACAGTTACTTGTTGGAGATTTGATGCATGTTCTATATCCAATTCTCCCATACAGACAGGCACTTGACCTCTTGCATTACATAAGTGTGAATATATTTGATTAAGATGCCATAATGTTTTTTTTTTGTTTTTTTTCTCAAAATCAATAAACATTTATGAATAATATTGTATATATTTTATTTATTTTCATGCATGCATGTTTACACGTATTGACAAATCTAGTTTAGTAAAGTTTATATGGTATTGCAATTTTATTGCGGCGGCACATCAAACGTTTTGCCTTCTAGTCTCCACTGCATTCTTCTTATGTAGTTCTTCTTCACGGACGGTATGGTGGTCTTGGCCGAGGGGGCGGAGGGGGGCTTGGGTAAGGTCTAGGACTACGCGCTGCCTCCAGCTGGTCTGCCGGATTCGCAAGAGGAGGATGGGCCAGAAATCTTGGTGAACTGGAGTGCACAGATTGAGATAATCAGTAGGAAACCAAGAAGAAGGGAACGGATGAACGAAACACACGAACCATTAACGCCTTTTATCCTCTGATTTATTATCTCTCACTCTGCTGCAAACTCATCCAATATCTTCTAGCTAGCTCCTTATATGGACGTGATTGTTGTACTTTTGAAAGTGCCATTTCAGCTTTAATACAATTCTCTGACTAGCTAGGCTAATACTAAGACCACCTTACGTACGGATGAATGTTTGATATGCTTATTGATTAATTCATTATTCCAAATGACAGCAATGCCTTGATTTAACAAAAATGTATGCGTGTTGAGTTTGTCCTGTAGGTCTGGCTAAGATTCATTGGAAGAACAAATTTCGTTGAAGCTGCATATGCGAAAATGTAGGATTCATTTGAAAGAAATGCAATGTAGTTGAAAATCTTGTAGCTTTTTTAATTCCCTGGGGGCCACAAAAAAAAAAAAAAAAAAAATCCAATTTCGATATTTAGTTATGTATATTTAATTTAATTAAAGAACAATCTTTTTTAATAGGATTTTACATATATAACCAAAATATCTTGGACTAGAAATTCAAACAAAGACCAAGTGACCAGCCTCCTTCCCTTGTTATAGAAGGAGGGAAGGAGCTTCTAGCGTATTGGAAATGACCAAGACAATTAAGTCTTTCAAGTACTTAGAGTACGCTAATCAAAAAGAGAATTAGGTCGGACCAAGCACACAGGTCATACTTCTTCACTCATTTACATCGAGTAGTATGTGTTTGTTAGGGCGGTTAATATTTATATCTTTTCTTATCAAGCACACGGGTACTTTCACCCTTTTAACTTGTCATATGTTAATAAGTTTCACTTATCGAATTGGTGCATCCGTTATCAACATTACACCTAACAAGATTATCGTAGACAGTTTTCACGCATCTGCTTATCTATGGGGACTACGCCAACTTATTAAAAGTAATATCATTTCTCATATTGTCTCCCTTAATGTTATTATACATCTATTGAAACATGCATATTTATGCTACATGCATCTTCAACGCATGATGTCTCTTTAAAACCTCACATTCATTACCATATAACAAATGATATAATGGCAGTTCGATAAAACATTTTCTTCAGTTTTAACGAGATGTTATGGTCGCACAAAATTTTTGTGACACTCATCCATTTCAATCAATTCTATGGTTGACATTTTTATCGATTTTCTTATCCTTTTAGATTATAGAACCTATATATGTACACTGATTATTCATCAGTAACTCTCACTCATCTAATATCACAATACTATAATCTCGAGGTCTCTATTTACTGAATTTGCAAGCTATATACTATATTTTGGACCTGCTTAATTTAAAACTCCAAGATTATAACAAGGCTTGAAAGCACTTAGTGAAATACCACACGATTATGTTGGAATAGATTAATTAAAGTTATGTTAGAATTACTTATTTGCAAGCTATGTTTTATTAGGAAATACCACACAAGGAATTTCGCTACCTTAAGAATTTCACTACTTTGGGACTGTTATAGTTACGGTCGTCATTCACCGAGACTTCGGTCGTCAGCTCCTCTGTCATTAGGTCATTAACTTCCTTGACGCACTGGATAGGCGTCAGTCCCCATATATAGTCTTATGACTTTGTAGAGACCTGTGTTTTTGGTAAACAGTCAGTCAGACCTGGTCACTGCGACTCCCTTTGTGAGGAGGCACTCCGTCTCACGAAGTTACAGAACTATTTTATCAAGTTCTTTGGTATTTTGTCAAGCTCTTTGGAGAGAGTTTTCTTGCGCCCATAGATACGGCCACGGACACAAGTTCCAACATGACAAACCAAAAATGTTAAATATTTAGATTGCATTCTAGACATTAAGCATGCTGATTAGTCTGGGCCAAAATTATCTTAGAAAACAGTTCTGTTGGTACCATCTGCAAAAAAAAAAAAAAAAAAAAAAAGCCAAGTTCCTCAATTCATGCTTTACATTTATAATTAACTTGTTGGCTTTTTTTTTTTTTGTCCTAACAATTTTATCTCTAAATTTATAATAATAGCCGCTTCTCTCCCTTATAGCTAGGTGTTCATGGGCTAGAATCTTTTTATTAGCAATATACGAGGGATTCTTGAATAAATACCCAAAAAACATATTTGTGCACTTTCAAAAATCACATTGTATGGAATTTTAGTAGTAGATCTGACCGGTGGTTCATGGAGATATGCTCATGGCGTACATAAGTTACGTACGTATTAAAACTTGTATGAAATTCTACACAATGAAAATATTTTCTCTCTTAAATTGGAGATTTTTTTTTCCCCCACAATAAAGGATTTCATTTCAGTTAAGGATCATTAAACTTCTGTGATATTCTAAATAGATAATAAAATAAAATATTCACAAGCATGCAGTAGTCAGCTAAGAGAAAGAGAGATCTTTGAAAAAAAAAAAAAAAGACGGTATCAAATTTGGTGCATGACGCACCAAATCGTGCTATTCTGCTCACTTTATGCGTCCAATTCCCTCAAATAGGTATATGGTTTTGACCTCTTGCTTAAGGTAAATATATTTCAATAAGATGCAATAATTAATTATATATTTTTTTCCTATACATATTTTATTTATTTTAATGCATGATCTTGTTCTCCGCAAAAATCTTGTTTTTTTCTATTGATTACGATAATTACAACAAAAGATGAACAATAGAAAAACAAACGAAAAGATTTATATTTTTATTGCTATCTTTTACAATAAAAGTGGATTTTAATGTGACGATGTGATCTATCTAGTAGAACCTGTTTACGATCCGACGTGAAGATCTCTCTTTGAAGAAGATGATGGCCGGCCCTAGCTCTCTCTGCTGATCTCAATAAATTTAAAGCTCTCGCACGTAACTTGAACTTTCAAAAAGATCTCTAAGGCTTTAAGACTCTCTCACGTAGTTTGAATTGTTTGATATGATACTATCTTACATACGAATGAATGTTTGATATGCTTATTGAATAATATATTATTTGAAATGACGACAATGCTTTTATTTAACAAAATATACACGATCTACTTGCAAAAAGAAAACAAAAAACAAAAATGTAAATGTGTTGAGCATGTCCAATTCTGCCTAAGATTCTTAAGGAATAAAATAAATAGGTTTAAGGACTAACTGTTAGAGCGCATCGTATATAAGTTTTTTTATTAAAAATGAAAAAAAAATATTTTTTTAAATTTAAAATTTGGAGTAGGACGGGGTAAGAAGTGATTCCTTTGATCAGCTCGTTTCGTCTCGTTCAGTGAAGGAATGAAATTTCTTTGGAGCTATATATATGGGAAAATGGAGGATTCAAAGTTGAAAGAAATGTGCTGTAGTTGAAAATACTGTTGCGTGTTCAATTCAAGAAAAAAACAAGAACAAAATTGATATTCATTAAAGTATATTATTTGATGTAACAATCATTTTCAATAAAAGAGACACAAGGTTGAATAGGAGTTCACATGTTTAGCTAACCATATACCTTGGATTTTCACAGTAAAAAAAAAAAAAAAAGGAAAAAAAATAGACTTTACCAAATGACTAGCGTCCGTACCTTGTTATAACAGAAGTGAAGGAAGTTCAAACTTCGGACCAAGAGAAGATATTGGAAACAGTTAGTGAAATACTACATAGTTATGGGGGAATATATTAGTTATATTTTTGTTAGGTTTACTCCCCCCAAAAAAAAAATAAAAATAAAAATAAAATTCCTAAGCATTTATTCCTATTGAATAAAAAAAATATACAGATTTTCTCTAAGTATACACCCATACACTTCCAACCATTATCTTTTCTTCCTCCATCCACTATCGACCCACGCTATCCATACCCACCAAATTGGCTACTTGCACATCATCTGGGCCTGCCTCCTCTCTTGCCTAATATATCCTCTTTTTCATAAAATTCGAATCAACTAAAGATTTCAAATTGTTTATTTGCTTAATATGGAGATGTAAAACATAAAAAACATTTTAATAAATTATTTTACTTATTATTCAAACTTTATTTTTATTTTTTTGCAAAAATTAAGTTTTATTTATTTATAATAATAAGTTTATAATAAAAAAGTGATCTTTTTGAAGTGATACTTAGAAACTTGGTGGAAGAATTTAGACCTACTTATTTACAAGCTATGAGGGGGGGGTGGGGGGGGTTACAAGGTGCTTGACATGACAAACCTAGAATAATAAGATATACTAACATGACTATATATATATACATGTACTCTATGTGTGTTTAGATATTATAGTTATACCAAAAAAGCAAACCTAAGGAATAATAAGCTATAATTTTTTAGAACAAACTAAATTAAAATGTGGCTCCAAGTAAAGACGGATAGTTCATTTGAATTTCGACTTGAGTTTTATCCTTTTAGGAAATTTCTTTACTAAATTTTGACTTTAGTTTCTTTTTCATAAGAAAGTCTATGTAGTAATCTTAATCAATTTAATATTTATTTATTTTTATCAGAAATAATTATATTAAATTCTGAGTTGTGTTTAGTGTTTAAGAACAAGCTCTAAGTAGTAGTGAAATAGTTTTCAGTAATTATTTATTTTTAGAATAGTAATTAATAAATATTTGGTTTTAAAAATATACTTTTCTGGGGTTCTCGGAGCGGTTGGAGTTATGTAAATGGATTAGATTTGAAAAATGAAATAGAGACTTTTATGAAGGGCTGTTTAATTGATTTAACTTTTAAAAAAAAAATAATTAGACCGCTTAATTTTTTTTAAACAATTGACTACCGAGATAATTTTTTTGTAGGAAAATAAATAAATATGGATTTATCACCAGGGTGATTAGTCTTTTTTATTTTCTCTTGAAAAAAGTGATTTCCAATATGACTTTTGTTGGAAACAAGGAAATACGGGAGACAAATAATATATTAATACTTCATATAATATATGTTAAAATTAAAAAATAGCTTATTTTATAGCACTAGTTAGACTGTATTAAAGCTTAATTAAGCAATACACTTGCACGATTCATCTAAAAGCAATGGATAAAAATAAGAAACTATATACAAATAAATATTTATAAAATAAGTTTGATTAAAAAATAAGTTAAATTGATTATTGTTTAAATTTGGGTATGAAAATAGTTTACCTATAAAATAAAGATAAAAAATTAAAAATCTTTGAATGGATTATTACCACATTTAAGAGTTATGTTATAGAGTAAGAATCCACCTCACTATAGAATTTTTCTTAAGCTCTACCATTAATGAAAAAAAAATTTACATCACGCAAAATTGACCGACAAAATATAGTAAGTGTGTAAGATAAATATAAAGTAATATCCATTTTAGACTAAAATATGATATTTATTTCATTTTAAGATAAGGATAAGAAAATTATACTTACCCTGAAATCAAATTTATCAAATATCTAGTGTTTATCTCAAAGGAAAATATTTATAGAGTACAGATCAATGTTTAGTATTCTAATTTATTTATGAATTTAAGTAAGAAATTATCCAATTATTCTTTAAGCTAATTATACTCTACTTTATTGGGTATCGCTCAAAACATTTATAAGGATGAGAGGAATTATCCACTACCGTTAAGAAATATCCATTAAATTTTAATTTACAATCTAACAAGTGAAAGATTATTTTAACCTTCAAGTCAATATGCTGACACCAAGTAAAAATTTAAAATTAATATTTAGAATTTATTTATCTGTATATCTTTTTTTTGCCAACTTTCCTTCACAGTTTTGTTATTCTTTTTACGTCTAATTGAAATTTTATATTTTCTCTATTTTTCTACACCATATTTACATTATAGGAATAAATGAGGTCACCAAGTAACTCACTGTAAGTTGTATTAAATATTTCCCTCTTTTTTTCTTTCAAATTTTTTCCTTTTTTTTTTATAATTTTTTGGTATGTTTTGTTTGAATGATTGAATCTCATGTAGAACTTATTTAAGAACTAAATTGATAAAAGAGAAAATAGATTAGCAGTAGGGCACTTTTTTTTTCCGACCACATTAAAAAATTTAATTTACATGGTCCCACTAACAAAATACAAATTTGATAAGATATCATTTCTTATTAATTCCTTGCCACTCAGAGGCATGATCATTTCCAGCATCAAACTTTTGCAACATTTCTGCTCAACTGCTTCATGGTTGTTCAGAGCTGACATTGGAGGGGAGAAATCACGCACAGTGGGCCCTTGCACTATGCCCATAAACTCGACAGGCTCAATTTGAATAACTTTTGGCGAAATATTATATATATATATATATATATATATATATATATATATATATATATATATATATGAGAAAAATGGAAATGAGCTGACAGCTTACGCAAGTTACCTGAGTTGCAGTTCATTTCCACTACTTTCAATAATATTTCTAATTTTTTTTTTTTGAGATTACGATCTTGACCCTGTAGGGTTCACTCATACCCAATTTCTTGGGTTTTAGTTTTGATTTGGTCCTCCATCAAGTTAACACAAAATTAACGGTTTCATAAAATAAAAGATTTTGTATGCACTTGATGAAAGGATGAAAGGGTAAATGAACTCTAAAATTTATGAAATTTAATCTGAAACAAGTTAAGAAGTAGAGATAGTAATTGTAAAAAAAATGAGAAGAAAAATTATTGGATCATTACAGTTTTACCGCTAGCTCACATAACTTTTCCTGAGCTGGCAGCTCACCTACAGTAATCCCATATATATATATATATATATATATATATATATATATATATATATATATATATATATATATATATATATATATATATATATATATATTTATATTGTGATTTCTGTATGTGAGCCGTCAACTCAGGAAAACTTACGTGAGCTAGTGGTAAAAATATGGCGATCCAATCATTTTTATTCAAATTTTTTCTAGAATTAGAATATCTTCCTTCTTTTGGAGTTCATCTGTCCTTTCATAAGTGGATATAAAATATTTTATTTATTAAAAACCATTAATTTTGCATCAATTTGATAGAGAAACAAATCAAACTAAAAGCCTTGAAATTGGGTATGAGTTAACCCTAGGGGTTCGAGATCATAATCCAATAGAAAATTTTTAAAAATAATTAAAGGAGAAAGTAGAAATGAACTACAGCTAAAATAATTTTTTTTGAGTTGTATGCTCATTATATATATATATAGTGATTACTGTAGATGAGCCGCCAGCTCAGAAAAAGTTACGTGAGTTGGCGGCAAAACCATAATGATCCAATAATTTTTCTTCAATTTTTTTCTTTAATTACAATTTTACTTCCTTAACTTCTTTCAGATTAAATTTCATAAATTTTGGAGTTCATTTATCCTTTCATTGAATGCATATAAAATGTTCTATTCATTGCAAACTGTTAATTTTGTATTAACTTGATGGAGGACCAAATCAAAATTAAAACCCAAGAAATTGGGTATGAGTGAACCCTAGGGGATCGAGATCATAATCCAAAAGAATTTTTTTTTTAAAAATATTGGAGATAGTGGAAATGAACTGCAACTCAGATAACTTGCGTGAGCTGTCAGCTAATTTCCATTTTTCTCATATATATATATATATATATATATATATATATATATATATATATATATATAGGAAACGGGAAATACACCGGCGGTGAAGGGAGTTCCTTCACCACCGCTTCGGTGGCCCAATAAAATTATTACACGTGGCATTATTCAAGATAACAATAAATGAATTCTCTTAACTGCTCTTTGAGTGGTGCCACATGTAATAATTTTATTGGGTCATCTAAGCGACAGTGAAGGAACTCCCTTCACCGCCCGTGAATTTTCCGTTTACTCATATATATATATATATATATATATATATATATATATATATATATATATATATATATATATATATATATATATATATATATATATATATATATATATATATATATATATATATATTACTCTAGGTGAGCCGCTAGTTCAGAAAAAGTTACATGAGCTATCGGCAAAACTATAGTGATCCAATAATTTTTTCTTCAAATTTTTTTAATCATTACTATGTCTACCTCCTTAATTTATTTCGGATTAAATTTCATAACTTTTTGAGTTTATTTACTTTTTTATCAAGTGCATACAAAATATTTTATTCATTAAAAACCGTTAATTTTGTATTATGTATTAATTTGATGGAGTACCAAATAATCAAAACTAATGACACAATGTAAAGGAATCTGTCAGCATCCCCCGCTGAAAGAGTAAAGCAATTCAGTCTCCAATACTCAGGAAAAAAAGGAAAAATAATAATAATTAAAAATAATTAGTAAATGGGTCTCTCTCTATTTCTTTTTTTTTTCTTTTGATAATGAGATTTAGAAGCTCTCTAGTTTTCTAGAACCTGCCATGAGATGAAATCAATGGGACCTTAGGAAGCCCGTCATTATCGTCGCCTCTCGCCCGCGCCACGAGCGATGCTCATCTGCTTGCCCACACGTCCACACTCCACTCGCAGACACCGCTCGCCTCAAGCAGTCGGCCACTTGTGTCCTAATTTTTTTCCCCCAATTTCTAGCTGGACAATTAAACTAAGTTACTATAGTTCTACAAAATCACCATTAATTGGATCTCAATTGGAACATATGCACACTTATAATAAGTTTAAGGCATAAAAAGAATTCCCTTCATATGGATATTATTCAGGAGTTTTCAAAGGAGCACGACATTTTTCCTAGTGAGCACTTATTTAGTGTGCTTATCAGGAAAAATGCTTTGCTCCTTGGAAACTCCCTATTATTCTCCTCGTCAATAAGGGATACTACCCTAATTATTTAATGGAGTAGGCGCAGCACAGAGAAAGAAAACCCACATGTTGGATTCGGGTCAGATTTGGCACTTTCTGAACATTATTGCTCAATCAATTACCAACATTTGTTGGGATTCGCAAAATGACTTGAATTTTTTTTTCTTTAAACGATGAAGAAACAGAATGACTAAGAAAAACAAACTGCAATCCAGTGACTCCGCATTTGGTGGATTTTTAGGTTGTAAAAATTTAACTACTGCACTTCTTTTTATTATTATTTTTTCATATATTCCGATACCAGATACAAATTTTCATACGAAGAATGAGGTAGAAATGAACGTTTTTATTGGATAATTTTTGACTCGTTCTATTCGAAATTTTAAATTAAAAAAATAAAACAAAATTTTCATTTTTAGTTCAATATAAATTGGGCCAAAAATTGACCAGTAAACGCGTCCACCCTATTCCTGGCACTCCATGGCTAATAATTTCTGAAAATTATCAAGAAATTCATTCATCACATATGATCTTTTAAAGTTGTTTACTTTTCCATTTCCTCAAAAGCCAAAAAAAATAAAAAAAATTAAAACACGGAGAAGGAGAGGCAGAAGGGGGAGAGACGATTAGAAATCGTCAGAATGGGAGGGGTATTGGAAAACTCTGATCTCTTCTTCTTCTTCTTGTTCAAGTATCAAGAGATTAAAAAAGATCAGAGATGTGCAAACTTTTCCAAGCCAACCCCACCTCCCAACAACTCCTAACCGTGACCTCCCCTCCGACAGTCCTCGAAAGCAACTGATGTTTGCTGAACAAGATGGAGAAAATATAGGGCGCAATTCTAAAAAATAATCTTTAGACCCATGTCCACTTTATCTCAAGTTTTTTTCTATTGAATTATCTCACAAATTAAAGTCAAAAATTGACTTTATTCATCCTGTGTAAGGGTGGCAAATGGACCGGACGGTCCGTTGGACATGCCCGCCCGGCACGTGCCGGACACGACTCGAGTGAGCCGAGCCATGCCTAGCATGGTCCGGTACCCCGGCTCGGGTGAGAAGGGTTAGAAAGGTGTTTTTTGGGATGAGTTGTGTGCTCACTGGGAAAAATCAATTTCTTTTTAAAAATGGAGGGTGTGCGCATGTGGGCTCACTAAGAGAAATGGTGTGCTCCTTTAGAAACTCCCCTTAATTGAGAGGAGTGCGATTGTAAAGCGAGTAAATTTCCTCTTTATTTCGATTTCTGCGATTCTCAAGAACCTCGAGGGTTCCAGCCCCGTTATCGTTCTCTAAAGTCGCTGGCGAAGGAACGGAAAAGAGAGCGGAAATTATGAAGACTTGCCCAAATTCGGAGCGGGGAAATTCTAAAATTGGTAAAATTTCCCTTTTTTTTCATGACTTCTGCGATCTTTCTAAACCCTAAAGTTTCCAGCCCGATTTTCGTTGTTATAGGTCGCGGTCGAAGGAAAGAGAAAGAGTGCAGAAGTGAAGAAAGTTTGCCCTAATTCGGAGGAGAAAGAGCCTAAAATCGGTAAAATTTCCCCCCTTCTTGTTGATTTTTGTTCTTCTCCTCTCATTTGATAGAAACCCTAGAAAATTTCAGCCCTAATTTCCGTCAACCTCTTTCTTTCATTTTTTTTTCCCCCCTTCATACCTTCCTTTTTTTTTTTTTTTTTGAAGTTTGGTCCAAGTGGTTCTCTTTTTTTTTTTCTCTTCTTCCTCGTGGGCTCCAGTGAGTCTTGGCTATTATTAATATTTGTCAGAATGTAGAAATGCTTATGAAGGTTTTAAAATATATTGTAGTCTAGTATTTCATTCTTAATACTCGTCCTTAACATCCTGAGTGTTCTTCTAATGATATCTTCTTTAGAAGTTGGCAACTGTCCAAACTGAGCTTAGAGACAGCATGAAAGCACCCATTATTTTAGAACTGAGCCTTGACACAACGGAAATACCCGTTAGTTTGATAGAGTGGTGCGGTATAAACATAGCGTATACCCATTAATATTGTTTAAAATTCTAAGCCTAACTGATGTGCAAAAGGCAATGAGAAATTGTAGCCAATCACTAGTTTAAGGGTTTATTGCTTCTAAATCAATGTTTTCTTTTGTTAGTTGTCGGGCACAAGCTACTCCCTTATAATTCAGCAATCTTCATGAACATAGTAAGAAGGGATAGGTTTCTTTAATAACTTATTAGATTGTCAAGGATAATAATAATACGAGTGAACCCATAACCTGATATGAATTTGTTCAAAATTTAATCTTAACAAATATATACTATATACTATGAGTCTACATTCAGGACCTTACCAGCCGCATAAAAAATTGTTTAGAAGCCAACCTTATGCACTCCATACCTTTTATGATTGAATAGTTGTATGCTGTTGTATGTAACAAGACCTGTCCGTTTTATCTTTGGATTACAAAAATACCAAACAATAACCTTTTGATTTGAGAAGCCACAGTGCCTTGCTTTATCCTTGTATGGTGAAGTTTTTGAGTTTTTATAGATAAAAAGCTTAACAAGACTTGTATATCAATTTGACAAACTATTCATTATGTGATCGATAACCATTACCATTATACTCATAATCATGACGTAAACCTTTTCCCATCAAAATGGGATTGCATGTAGACTAAAGCTTATGGAGAGATTTGACAGAGTTTTATGGGCCTCAGTCATGTCACCCATCCTAATAATACCAAAGTTCTGACCAAGGGAACTACATTCGAGATAGGCTTCCTCCAATCCTATAGAGAAGTTGGCATCGTTCAAAGTCTATGTTCTCTTAGACTAGGAAACAATGTGGAGGAAGGAGAAAGATGATAACTTTGTTATATGGAACTGTGTTAAACTCTAAGATGCATATGAAGCCAAGTGTAAAAAAACACTTCCCAACACCACAAAGGTTAAAAAAAATGACAAACAGCTAGAAAGAGTATGATATGCTGAATATGAGCTTTAATGCATAATCAAATGATTCTTTTATCCACCATCTAAAACTAAATTTTTGTTGCATTCTTCCTATTTTTAGCTTACCTCAGTTTGAATCTATTAGTATTCCTATTAAAAATCTTCTGTAGTGAATGAGTTTGGAGTTAGATCAAGGTAGTTGTGGTGATAATAATTTATTTACTCCCATGAAGTCGCATATCTTTGCTTAAAAATTTGCGTATGAAAAATATTGCTACCTCTTCTATACTACTTTGTATATATCAAGTAAGTCCTTGCTGCATATAAATTTGTGTAGAAGTAAATTTGTTGTATGCTTAAAGTCTATATCAAGTAATGCTGATACTCCAACTAATGCTTATCACCCTTTCATTTCTAGATACAACTCTTTTCTCACTGCAAATGTTTTCATCAATGAAGAATGTATGCATTAGTGCCTCATGGTATAGCAGCAATTGACCCATGATGAGGTATTGCTCTATAGAGCCTATAGAGATAAATAAGTGCTTGTAAGATAACATGCTTCCTAACTAAATGTGTACTGCAATAGAAACTGAATTCATGATACCATACGGAGGAATCATTTGCAAATTTTGTCTTGGGGGGTTTGTTCTAAACCACTACAGTGGATGAAAGTTATTGTTTCATTGGGTAAATTTTGATTAGTCAGGCTTAAACAGGCGAGATGGAAACCAAGAGCCAACCCCGCTTTTAAATTGTATAACAATGAATAATTTAGACCAGCAAACTTTTGGACCATTTGGAGGAAGTATGGTCGGATATAAATAGTGCATAATCCAGTATGAGGTTGTTTATTATAGATAGCCAATAGGATATTGTATGTAATTCCAGCCGAAGTAAAACCATTTGAGAATTGATTTTTATTAATGTATATATGAGGAAGAATGATAGTTTATTCAAGCTCCTATGCTAAGAAATAAGATTAAGGATAAAATAATAACAACATGATACAGACTGGTCAGTTAGATCGTGTAATGCGGCTAACGCCCTCGTTTTTAAGCTGCTTCCCAAAATCGAGGACGTTACTTATTACTTACACTAGACAACCCAACAGTCACAGGATTTTGGAATAATCGTAACTACTGCCACATCAGATAAGTAAATAACATGTTTGTAACTGAAAAAAATTTCATTTATACAAAAAGTTTATTGCATAAATGGCACACTGCTCTAAATATGAACACGAAAGAAGCAAATGAGAAAAGCAGTGTCTAGACAAAAATATACAAGATTCTTCGAAAAGTACTTCACTACTTAATATAGCTCGGTCTGATCGATGAAGTACGGATCTTTAGTCGAGGCTGGTTCTCCTTCTTGGTCCTCTAAACCTAGGTTCGAAACTTAGGGGATTAAACCCAGCAAGTAACACAGGGAAAATATGTATACTATTACAGTACTAAAGATAAAAGTATGCAAATGAATAAAATGCTTTCATTGGAAATATCCCTTAATAAACAGAAAAAATGCAATTAAATCGTGATAGTGTTGAATAGTCACGTGAATAATGAAAAATATAACAGTAAGATTATATATGTCATTTGCAAATAACATGTAAATATCATGTAAAGATGCATATCTTGTAAAAATGTCAAGTCTAAGTCAAATTTTTGTTAGCATTTGAAACTAAATAATGGATATGATGGCGCGCAGTTTCTGTATTGTACAAGTGCCCGTGCATATTCGGGACCCGGTCTCAGACCCATGGCGCCGAATCATGGCACACCACTAGGTGTTCAAGACAAATCCCGTATTGTGAAACAGCAACGGACATCACTCTTATAGTGATTCATGTATCAGACGGTGGCCCAGTACCATCCAGTGCTGCTGCAGTAGAAATCCTCAACACCTCAATCAAGAAGTTGGCCAACAAAATCCTTGTACAATACAGTTCTTGTCCATCATGTAGTTTCTCTCATCCCCGTATTTATAATGAATTATGCACATGAAAATTTTATAATCTTTTTTTAATTGTTTTTCAATTCATGATAACATTCTTGTATTTCCATGACTGTATATGATATGTAGTATCATAACACATGATCTGTAATATTAAAATACATGACTTGTAATATCAAAACACATGACATGTAAAATACATGACTTGTAATATCAAAGCACATGAAATGTAGTAGGATAGATGTTAGTACACAATTGTACTACAATATCATTAAAATTATTTCAATAATCTGGTTCATTTTTAAATGTCAATTAATAGCCAATTTGTGAATTAAATGCATAATGTAATAGTATTGCATATATATTTATTAAGTAGATTGCATTTTCATTTACTATGGCCCAACCACACATTTTATTTATAAGGCTCACTGCATTTTATTTATTTAGGCCTATAGTGTTATTATTCATAAAGCCCACTGTATCAAACATTCTCTTTTCTCTCTTAGACATTTATTTATTTATTATTACTTTTTTTTTCTTTTGTACGCCCAAACATTTATAAGGCCAAAACATTTATTTATTTACTTATTTCTCTTAGCATTTACTTATAAAGTCTATGAAATATTTCAGGCCCAAGCCCATGCGTAAACCCAAGCCCACTGGAGAATTTTTATTTATTATTATTATTTTTTTTTGTTACTGGGCTGGGCCAGTCCTGATGTCTCATTTTTTTATTTTCTTTTTCTATTTCTTTTCTTTTCCTTTACTGTTATAGCCCAGCCCACTAAGCCTCACTAATCACTATTATTAGTTTCTTTTTCTTTTTCTTTTACTGGACTGGGCCAGGCCCAGTTCTTTTTTTTTTCCTTTTTCTCTTTTCTCGGCCCAGTCCACCAAACTCTCTTTTCTCTCTATTTTTCTCTCTCCCTTCTCTCTCTCTCTCTCTTTTTCTCTCAGCCTATTCCCTGCATAATATAGCCCAACTCACTATTTTTTTTCATTTTCTTTTCTCCTTTTTTTTTTTTTCTAGGCTGGGCCAGGCCCAGTTTATTTGTTATTTTTTTTCATTTTGGCCCAAACAGTTTGGCCCATAATTTTTTTTTTATTTTTTTTCCTTTTTTCTTTTTCTTGTATACAGTGAAGGCCCAAGTTTTATATCCTAATACAAAACCCACTCAACCCATATCATTAACCAAGTATTATATCCTGGGCCACATCATTTTATTTATTTATTTATTTTTGCATGACTTATTTTGCATGTCCATATGCCACAGTTTGCATGTCCACACAAATCTGGCTTTACATATATATTTTTGCATGACCCTTTTTTTTTGCATGAATATACGTACTGTTAAGTATTTGCATAATGTAAATTATTTTATTTTATTTTTTTGTAAAATCAAAAAAATATGTAAATATCACAATATTTATATATATCAAAATTGACTAAGTAATTTGCTTCAGTGCTCAATATCAATCAATCGATCAAAATGTGAATCAAGTATTTTTGCAAAATAAATACGAACACAAGTATAAATTAAATAAATAAACGAACGAGAAACGAACGAAAAATAGTAGTGTTACTTGCCTCGGGTTGACCTCGAATATTCGGTTCGAATTCTCGGTTCGGTTTGATTTTTCCTTTTCTTCTTTTTCTCTCTTTTTTTTTTTCTGTCTGCTGTTGATTTTGGCCGAGAGGAGAAGAGGGGGTGAGAATGGAGTTGGTGCAGCAAAGGGAGTGAGGGAGTGATGGAGGGAGATATGGGAGAAGTTTTTATATATATTTTTTATATATTTTTTTATTTTTTTCTTTTCTTCTCAGTTTGCCACCTAACTGCCACTCCCTTTTTGTTCGTCACGACAGCACAACACAAGAACACAACACATGAACACATGATTCACTGTTTTATTTTTAATTAATTAATTTATTTAATAATTTAATAATTTTGGTTTCGTGTAACATTCTCCAAATACTACCAAATTTATGTAGGACGCAGTGCTCGACGAGAAGAACACTACAAAATTATCCGTTTGTTATTTCGATGTCCGGAATAAATGAACCGAAATTTCGAAATAATTAGAAGGATAATTTTAATTTTATTAAATTAGCAATTTTGGGAGTATTTTTCGGCCTCGTAAGAAAAATCTCCAAAAATCCTAAATATTACAAAATTAATAATCGCGAAGACTGAATATCATCTGGGTTTGTAGATTTAAAGTTATGTTAACCGAAAGTTATTTCAGTATCCAAAATTGACTTCGATTGGCTTATTCGGCACCACTAGCAATACAAGTAGCTCGAAATTTGGGGTATTACATCCTACCCACCTAATAAAAAAATTTCGTTCTCGAAATTTAATTGGTGTTTTTGATCATAAGAAAGGGTATATGTATTTTATGTTGATATCCTTTTCAAGCTCCCAAGCTAAATCTCTTGGTGATTGTATATCCCATAAAATAAGAACTAATAATATTACTTTATCCTTCTAGACTTCTACCATTGGTTAATAATCCTTACATACCGCTTCTCATATTTATGTTTATTTCTTCTGGAACAATCATAAAAACTTTAAGCCTTTTCTCATGTCTATTTTTGATATATTCACTATTTTGTACTTCTAACTAAGCGCTTTCTCAATTATGATATATAAAATACATCATGAACGACTTCCATTTTTGATGAAAATGATAATGGATAGTCAGGATTCCCAATTTATTCTTGAAGTTTTATTTGGGAGAAAGAATACAAAAGTAAGATAGAGTTTAATAAGGAATAACTGCTACCAATTCGGTGTGCCACGCCATCATGATTAAGTAATGGAAAAGATACAAGTGACAAATATTTTTATAGAGTCCATTCCTAGGGTCCTATTACATATTGTAATGAATTTTATAAGAGAGAATAAATCAGAATTATTACAATACTGAAATAACAAGACTATAAATGGTGGGGATATAAGATAAAAGTGAATTCATGACTACAGAATTCAATTACACACGATGTTCTTATCAAGCGACTGCAATTGCTGGCGCTAGAGAATATCTCTCTACAATTGCCTCACCGACTCAATAAGACTTGTGATGTATAAAGGCTCAGGACATGAATCGTATTATGATAATATTCAGATAGAAGATATAAAATATCAAACGGGAATGATCAACAAAAAGTAATGGAATTGAACGATTATTTGGAAAGATAAATTTAACTTGAGTAATAAGATATAATGTCATATTCTAGTTTGAATTTTTTTTTTTTTCATTATCAATTTCTTGTCATCTACCTTCTACTTAACTAATTCTATAAAATTCTCAATTCTAAGATTTTTTTTTTCTAATTCATTTGACTAGTTAATCTCGCCAACTATAATTACTCAGTCAAGGCTGCAAATATTGATTATTGTAATTCATCAACATTTATATCTCCTCAATCTTCAAGAAAAAAATACAAGTAAATTTTTTTTTTTTTAGGGAAAATCATCTTTCCATTTTATGTCAATATATCATATCCCTATCCATTTATACTTAGCAAGCTGGCGTAAAATTCTCTATCATTAGTCACTAAGGGACATATGGGTTGAAAATTAGATTGATATTATTCCATAACGAAGAAGATATAAATCAATAATGGAATTCCAAAGATAGACATTTCAAATAAATTTGATATGTTGGGATAGGCACTATACTAGAGCAGATAGATATCAAAGAATAAGGAACAATTATAAATAATGAGTCACAGACATGTTCATATGTGGCAGTAGTCATATGGTCTTCCACCTAAACATAGGCTCTGATACCATCCTGTAACGCTCTCGTTTTTCAGCTGCTTCCCAAAACAGAGGACGTTACTTATTACTTGCACTAAACAACCCAACAGTCACAGAATCTTCGAATAACCTTAACTACTGCCACATCAGATAAGTAAATAACATGTCTGTAACTGAAAAAAAAATTTCATTTATACAAAAAGTTTATTACATAAATGGCACACTGCTCTAAATATGAACACAAAAGAAGCAAATGAGAACAGCAGTGTCTAGACAAAGATATACAAGATTCTTCGAAAAGTATTTCACTACTTAATATTGCTCAGTCTGATCGATGAAGTACGGATCCTTAGTCGAGGCTGGTTCTCCTTCTTGGTCCTCTAAACCTAGGTTCGAAACCTAAGGGATTAAACCCAGCAAGTAATACAGGGAAAATATATGTGTACTATTACAGTACTAAAGATAAAAGTTTGCAAATGAATAAAATGCTTTCATGTAGTTTCTCCCATCCCCGTGTTCATAATGAATTATGCACATGAAAATTTTATAATCTTTCTTTAATTGTTTTTCAATTCATGATAGCATTCTTGCATTTCCATGACTGTATATGACATGTAGTATCATAACACATGATGTATAATATTAAAACACATGACTTGTAATATCAAAGCACATGACATGTAAAATACATGATTTGTAATATCAAAGCACATGACATGTAACAGGATAGATGTTAGTACACAATTGTAGCACAATTCATATCATTAAAATTATTTTAATAATCTGGTTCAGTTTTCAATATCAATTAATAACCAATTTGTGAATTAAATGCATAATGTAATAGTATTGCATATTTATTTATTAAGTAGACTGCATTTTCATTTACTGTGGCCCACCACACATTTTATTTATAAGGCTCACTGCATTTTATTTATTTCGGCCTATAGTGTTATTATTCATAAAGCCCACTGTATCAAACATTCTCTTTTCTCTTTTAGACATTTATTTATTTATTATTACTTTTTTTTTCTTTTATAAGCCCAAACATTTATAAGGCCAAAATATTTTTCTATTTACTTATTTCTCTCAGCATTTACTTATAAAGTCTATGAAATATTTCAGGCCCAAGCCCATGCGTAAATCTAAGCCCACTGGAGAATTTTTATTTATTATTATTATTTTTTTTTTGTTACTGGGCTGGGCCAGGCCTGGTGTCTCATTTTTTTATTTTCTTTTTCTATTTCTTTTCTTTTTTCCTTTACTGTTATAGCCCAGCCCACTAAGCCTCACTAATCACTATTATTATTTTCTTTTTCTTTTACTGGACTGGGCTAGGCCCAGTTTTTTTTTTTTTTTTTTCTTTTTCTCTTTTCTCGGCCCAGTCCACCAAACTCTTTTTTATCTCTATTTTTCTCTCCCTTTTCTCTCTCTCTCTCTCTCTCTTTTTCTCTCAGCCCATTCCCTGTATATTATAGTCCAGCTCACTACTCTTTTTTTTTTTCATTTTCTTTTCTCCTTTTTTTTTTGCTCTGGGCTGGGCCAGGCCCAGTCTATTTGTTATTTTTTTCATTTTGGCCCAAACAGTTTGGCCCATAATTTTTTTTCTATGTTTTTTTTTCCTTTTTTCTTTTTCTTGTATACAGTGAAGGCCCAAGTTTTATATCCTAATACAAAACCCATTCAACTCATATCATTAACCAAGTATTATATCCTGGGCCACATCATTTTATTTATTTATTTATTTATTTATTTATTTATTTTTGCATGACTTATTTTGCATGTCCATATGCCACAGTTTGCATGTTCACACAAATCTGGTTTTACATATATATTTTTGCATGACCCTTTTTTTTTGCATGAATATACTTACTGTTAAGTATTTGCATAATGTAAATTATTTTATTTTTTTGTAAAATCAAAAAAATATGTAAATATCACAATATTTATATATATCAAAATTGACTAAGTAATTTGCTTCAGTTCTCAATATCAATCAATCGATCAAAATGTGAACCAAGTATTTTTGCAAAATAAATACGAACACAAGTATAAATTAAATAAATAAACGAACGAGAAACGAACGAGAAATATTAGTGTTACTTGCCTCGGGATGACCTCGAATATTTGGTTCGAATTCTCGGTTCGGTTTGATTTTTCCTTTTCTTCTTTTTCTCTCTTTTTTTTTCTTTTCTTTTTTTTTTTCTTTTCGAATTCTCAAATTCTCGGTTCGGTTCGAATAACGAGAAATAGATGTATGAGAGATCCAATGACTTATCTAGGGGTTGAACGATAATCTAAGTGAAGCCTAAAAGGCTCTCAAAGATGGCAAGAATAAAACTGGTCAAAAGAGTAATGTATTAAATTTTATACAGCTTTCACAGAAGAATAGAAAAGTGAAAAGCTGCTGGTGACATGATGCAGTTCCAAATGAATTTTGTCACTACTTTTGCTACAATTATGGGTGTTTGATACTTTTATCTCAATACAGGAATAGAATAATCTGTGTAATTATGCTTTTATATGATGTACAATCTGTTTCTGATTGTTGGGCTGTTGTCATTTATATTCTATAACATTGTGCTGTATTAATTTCATCGTACTACTTCTTCTAGACTTTTTATTATGAGCATGTTTTGACTCTTTTGTCCTGAGATATTCCAGCAAGTATGTGCAAAAGGTACTGAATGCCTCTCTGATGGTTTGGTTTCAAACATATTGGGCAAGCTGCCTAGTCATTCAACTCGGCCTGTGAAGGGGTTCGCCAGGTAATGATCCCGTGGCACCCACCCTTTTGAATTACTTTGAACCTGATTTCCTTTAAAATATAAATTAACCTCCACCTTACACATTGATGTGTTCCATTGCAATTCCTCCATGCCTGAGCATTCCATCTGAAGTTTGCTGCCTTTTTGTTGTAGGACAGCCCAATTGGTTAGGAAGTGACCCGGGGATCTGAATATGCTTTAACAATCCAAAAAGTGTGAAATACCTTGAAGTTCTCCATTTTAACTTGTTTTTGGAACTACTTTGTTGTCACTCAAAATTGTTCTCTCTTAACGTCTTAAGCAAAAGAGAATGCTAATGCTCTGTAAAATTTGTGAGACAATACTGGAATCATTGAATATATTGGATATGGTTAAGCATTTATATTTTACTTCTTCAAAATCAATTAGGTAAAGATCATACACAACAAATTTTGCTAGACATAAATACCAGGTAGTGGAAAAATGTTAAATTTCATTCCATGTGATGCACATGCATACTAGTTAGAACAACAGGTAATCTACAATGGATAATAGATGCCATACTGCAATCAGTGATTTTTTTTTTATATTTAATAATATTATTGTTTGAATAATTGAAGAAATTTTTTTTTTTTTTAAAGAACATAATTAAAGAAAAAATTTGGAAGAAGATATTTGTAAAATATAGATCTATGATATGTGGTGTATGCCTTAGTGCCATTCTCTAAACCAAGGAGTTCTTTTTCCCTAAAATTTATGTACTATGTTATTTACAAAAGCATGACTAGAGAGTAATTTTCAACATGTTATATTAATAATTTTTTAATCATATTTTGCGAATGTGGTTGTACGAGCCCAATCCTTGCATTCCATTGTCAAGGTTGGCTTGTATTTTAGGTAGTCGTATTGGCGATGGTAGAGACTCCACATATATCCTACTGTTATAAACTTAAATTTAAGATGAAGAAATTCCCAAATCTGAATATTTACAACTTATTTTAGCAAGTTGATACATCATATAAAAAAAAAAATTTACAAACTCATCAAATTAAAACAAAGTAGATCACACAATAACACCAATAATAGTAGCATAAGATCCATGCCTGTCGAGAATTCCAAATAATTAGAAATACTCAAAGGTATATCTCCAATTTAGCATTCCTATTACCTAACCATAAAAATCATCATTACTTTTAGCCATGGAAGGCAAAATTGAGAAGAATTATATTTCAGCATTGTAAAACAAGATTAGGTCTGTCGTTTTTAAAATTTTAAATTTAAGAAAAATAAAAATTTCATTTTTAATTTATAAGTTTGAATATAACTGTCAATGACTGGCCCATGAACCTGCTTATTTGTATTTTTATTTTAAAATGAAAATGTTGGGGATGACGGAGCATGGTAACAAGTCTACCTATCTGATTTAAGTAGTTTAGATGTTGCCTGTCATTCTTTTACACGTGAATTTGTGTCCTCATTAATAGATTGTACAAACGGTCACCGTTTTTTCTCCAAGCAGGTGACATCATCACCAATAGACTGTGATTTAAGGATTTGTCTTGTTTCTTGTACTTAGGTATTGAACAAGAGTGGACCCTAGCACAAAAACAAAATGCAAGCTGCTGCCAGTGGACTGTTTTCTGCAACTAATGAACTCTGCATTGCCTCAGTCAGCTTCAGGTGCGACCTTTGTCTTCTAAATTTAATTTATGCAGCATGATTTTTACTGCTAATCACACGGTGGCATTTCATTTAAAATTTTAATAAAATTGAAATGACATTTTTTGCCCTCTCTCGTTGAGAAATTAATCCCAAACTAGGGGAAATTCTAAATGTGCACCACATTTTACTAGGGGTTAATTACACTCAGACCTCTCTGTAGTACGGGGGGTATATAACATATCACTCCTAAAATTTAAAACTCTTACTTAGATTTTCTGGGGTATGAGTGCAATTAAAACACGATGACTTAGATAGTGCAGGGGGTCTAAGTAAGAGTTTTAAACTTTATGGGTGGTAAGTACACTCCCATACTATAGGGGGTATGAGTGTAATTAACCATTTTACTAGTGAGCACCGCATACTATATAGTAAAGTGATTTACAACATGGGGAAAAATGGTGCTCACTAGTAAAAAATGGTGCGCATTTAGCATTTCCCCTAAACTAGTTGATGTAATACGGAGATGGTCCCAGGCCGGACCACCAATATGGGCTTAAAAGGCCCAATTACAAATCATCAGTCGGATTGGTTTCCCACCAGACTTCCGAGTCTAGAAGCCAGAGTTCCAGACCAGCCTTTAATCCTCTACCTTGACATATAAATTTGGAAAACTAGAAGAAATTAAGAAATAAAATGATTAATTTATTTAAGAAAATAAAAAATGATCATCTCTTGTTACAAACATTACATTAGGAACAAATGGAGTTAAAAAAAGGACTATCTTCAAGCCACCGTCTGATTTGAATCTTATCGCTTTCCCGGTGGGGGAATATGGTGTATCGGGGATGCTGTCTTTGGTGTAGGGGGGCTACTTCCATGTCTACCGCCAAGCTTTCTTGATATCACATCTATTTTTATAAATAAAAAATTGAGCAAACACATCAGTAACATGCATACATAGCTAAAAGATTTGAAGGGAAGAAATTGCTAATTACAAATTAATTTTGTAATTACTTTGGAGCTTTATGATCTAGAAAGCTAAGTACAAGGGCAAGAATAAGTTACCTCCGTAGGCTAGCTTGAATTGAAAAGCGTGGATGGTAGCAATCAAGAGCCCAAGCAAAAGTGATCGGATGAAGGAATGATAACACATTACTATTTCTCTATGTTGCTTCCCTTGTACTTCAATGGCTTCTTAGTGAATACTATCAGTTATATAGATGATGAGTCACTTTCACTTTTATTTTTTAAAATTATATATTTTTTCTCCATGGAGTTTTTTAAAGGGGTTTTCCCCCCTCCCTGTAGAGTCTTTGATGTGCAAGTAATAATTCTTTGACCTGCCCAAGCGGTTTAGTATGGTTTGAACGTTGACCAAATTCCAGATCCCACCTACTATGTGATCTTGTTCTCTCTGACCATGAATAAATTGCTTGTCTATGATATTTAAAGTATATCTTTCCGGAGACTTGCCCGTAATTATGAACCCGCTCGCCCGTAATGGGAGAATGAAATCTCTTTTCTCCTGCGTAGATAGACAAGACAATTTTCTACGAATGTTGTTATTCTCTACTAGCTTTTGAATACATCCCGAGTCTTTATGTCTTCACCAACTGTTAGTTAAACTTGGTGATTTTCAAAAATTGTATTGCCCTCACCAGTAGCTTGCAAGGTCATCTTGCTTATTATTCAAAAATTCACCCCATAAATTATGGGTGGAGTGCTTGAATCCTCTCCCTTTCAAAGGGAAGAGAGTGATGATGTGACTGAAGCCGATGCTCATTTTACAGTCAAAGTATAAAATTCCAATGGTATGAAAGTACATTTTGTCCACGCTCATAATCTCTTAGCCAAAACTTAGGTTCTCATTTTTGAGATTATAAAATTAAATTAAAGAAAGTAACTAACTATTTACTGCTTCTTTATTTTATTTTTTCCGTTTTCTGTGAAATCCACGTCCGGTTCTATCGTGACCTCTTGCACACTTGCTAAGGCGATTTTACGTCTATGCAATAGTGGCACCGTTGTTTTCTTTTGCTTTATAGGAGAAAACATTTTCACCTTTTTTTTTTAATATTCAAATAATTACTTGGCTTATAACTACCTTGTTGAGCAATAAGTGGTTATTTATACTGGAGTTTTAAGCAACTCTTGGATTGCAATCGTAAATAATTCACTCCAAAGGAATATAATGCAATTCAAAAGGTTCTAAATGTTAGCAAAAAATAGCGGAATAATACTAATACAACAACCAGCGGAATTAAATAGTTAACCAAAGAGAAAAATAGCAGAGATAAAGAACACACAGATTTAACGTGGTTCGGCAATATGCCTACGTCCATGGGAACCCGATCGAAAAACTTTCACTATATCAAAATATGATTACAACTTTCAATTTCTCAACCACAAGAGAAATCACAAAGAAATCACACAAGATTTTGAGATCAAATCCTAATCTCTTGTTGCAGTGATTTACCTCTTTGTTTCGACCACAAAAAAATCAAAGGAAGCCAGCCGCCTCTGCAAAATATTTGCTTCGGCCACAGAACAGAAACCGCCGCACCAAATTAATTTTTCCCTTGGCCAAAAAATCAATTGCAGCCAAGCAACTTGATTTCTTCTTTGCTTCGGCTCAAGGACAACAGCACTTCAATTATTTTCTTGCCAAATAATTTCTTTCTTGTAGCCGTCACTTTTCTCTCTCCTGGCCAAAACACAGCCGCCCTGTAAAATCAAGAGAAAAACTTTCGGCTCCTTTGTTTTTTTTTTCTTTTTGGCTCGTCCAAAACCCTAGCACCGTACCCCATATATATATATATCATATTATAACGGGTTTGGACCTGTTTTAGACTCGTTTCGGTTGATTGAAACCCACTGCGGTAATGGGCTTCATTAGCAATAATCTCCCACTTGGAGACCTATTGCAAAAATTATAATTTCTATGCATGATAATTCTAGTGTCCAATGCTTTTACCTCGATCGTTTAAGGTCCGGATTTCAGCATTCAACACAAATGCACTAAAGTTGAGCAATAGCTCAAATTTTTTCCATCAACCGGTTTTGTCAACATATCTGCAGGATTCTTTCTGCTCTCAATTTTCTCCAACTTCAATTGGCCATTCTCAACCAAGGATCTAATGAAGTGATAAATCAAGTGAATATATTTAGTTCGTGAATGATACACCGAGTTCTTAGCAAGATAATTTGCACTTTGACTGTCACTGAATAACCTGCAATCCACTCCATCAAAATTCAACTCACTCATCAATCGTTGCAACCAAATAAACTCCTTACTTCTGCAGTTTTAACATACTCAGCTTCTATCGAAGGTAAAGCAACAATTGATTGTAATCTTGAAACCCAGCTTACCGCTATCCCTTCTACAGTAAAAACATAACCTGTGGTGCTCCTGCCATTGTCTCTATCACCTACATGGTCCGAATCTACGAAACCTTGCACATCAATGTTATCACCCCCAAAACACAAACAATAATTTAAAGTACCTTTCAAATACCTGAAAATCCACTTCACTGCTTGTCAGTGTTTATTTCCAGGATTTTTCATGAATCTACACACTACTCCCACTGCATGTGCAATAACTGGTCTTGTACTCATCATTGTATACATAAGACTCCCAACGACTGATGAATAAGGCACATTCTCCATGTGTTTCGTCTCCTCATCTGTCTTAGCACCTTACTCTTTTGACAGTTTGAACTGACCACCAAGAGCTGTAGTTACCGATTTTGCATTATCCTTGTTGAATCTCTCCAACACCTTCTTGATGTACCCCTCCTTAGATAACTATAATTTCTTGTTTTTCTTATCTCGGGTAATTTGCATTCCAAAAAGTTGTTTAGCCTCACCCATGTCCTTCATAGAGAATCTCCCTGCCAACTTTCTCTTCAGATCATTGATTTTCTTCATGTCTGTACCTGCTACAAGTATATCATCTACATACAAAGTAAGTATAATAAAGTTACCATCCTTAAACTTTTGTAGATATACACAATGATCTGAATTGCATTTGGCAAAATCCGAATTCAATATAAACTTGTCGAACTTCAAGTACCATTGTCTCGGCGCTTGTTTCAACCCATACTAACTCCTTTTCAGTCGACATATCCAATTCTCTTTTTCTTTAATTTCATATCTCTCCGGCTGTTCCATGTATATTTTTTCCTCCAAATCACCATGAAGAAAAGCAGTTTTCACATCGAGCTGCTCTAAATACAATCCTTTCACAGTCACAATACTCAGTATTGCTCTGATAGAAGTCATCTTGACAACAGGTGCAAATATTTCATTGAAGTCAATACCTTTTCTCTGACCGTATCCTTTCACCACAAGTCTAGTCTTGAACCTTTGTGTCCCTCCTGCCTCATATTTCACCCTGTATACCCACTTGTTATGTAATACTTTCATCTTTTCCAGTCGCTTCACAATTTCCATGTGTGATTCTCCTCCAAAGAAGACATCTCATCACACATGGCTTGCTCCCACTTAAGACGAAATTTATCTTACATAGCCTCTTGGTAACTCTCTGATTCACCTGCATCAGTATACAAAATATGATATAAAGGAAGACAAAGTTTTTGGGTTGACTTATCCTCGTGCTTCTCAAAGTGGGAACACTCTCTAATGAAGTACTGGAACCATCTACTTCAGTCAATGACCCTCTTTCCTGTTCAGTCTCATATGAACCTTGTGTATTCTCAAGTGTAGCCATTTCTTCTCCTTCACATGCAGATATTTCTTCTTTTCTTTTATCCATGGGATCCATCCCATCCTGTGGCTCATCCTGCTCTAGGTGCTCTTTCTCAACCGTTTTCTCACTCTTATTCTCCATTCGGTCTTTATACGTACAACCCTCATTGAATACTACATCTCTGCTACGAATCACATTGTTATGCTCATAATCCCATAAGCGGTAACCATATTTGTCGCCACCGTATCCAATGAATGCACACTTTTGAGATTTAGAATTAAGCTTCTTTCTCATCTCATGATCCACATGTGCATATGCTATACAACTGAATACTTTTAAGAATGAATAATTCACAGTCTTACCAGACCACACCTCCTCTGGAATTTCTCCATCTAAAATACTGGCTGGACTCCTATTGATCAGATAGACTGCCGTATCTACAACGGCTCCCCAAAGTTGCAAAGGCAAACCTGCATGTAGTCTCATGCTCCGAGCTCGCTCCAAAATGGTTTTATTCATCCTCTCAGCCACGCCATTTTGCTGCGGTGTCCTCGGTACAGTCTTTACTCTCCTGATCCCGTAGGTAGAGCAATAATCATCGAACTCTCTATTGCAAAATTCCCCACTATTGTCTGACAACAGACATTTTCACCTTCAAACATGTTTCATTCTCAACAAGAGCTTTCCATATTTTGAAGATTTTGAAAACATCGGATTTCTGCTTAAGTGCGAATGCCCATGTTTTCCTGCTTGCATCATCTATGAAAGTGACAAAATAAGAATTACCTCTAAGAGACTTTGCCGGAAAAGGCTCCCATACATCTGTATATACCAACTCCAATCTCTCGATTTTCTTCTCCTTGCCATCTTTCATAAAACTAACTCTTTTCTGCTTTCTAAACACAGTTATCATAGAAATCAAAATTAGCATCTTTCATATCTGTCAACATATCTTTAGATTGCAATACCCTCATGCCGCTCTCGCTCAAGTGACCGAGCCTCTGGTGCCATAAGGTAGCCTTCTCATTCTTCACGGTGGTAAAAAAAACAACGTGATCCACCGAGCTTGAGAGTAAATATAGAGTTCCTACTCTCTCACCCTTGACCACTACCATTATTCCTTTGCTGATCTTCCACTGTTTTCTCTCAAATGAGATTTGATAATCTTCACCATCCAGCTTGCTAACAGATATTAAATTCTTCTTTAAATCTGGTATGTGCCTGACCTCTTGTAAAAGTAACTTTCCACCATTGTGCAATTTCAATTGAATTGTCTCTTTACCGACAATCTTGCATTCCTGTCCATTACCAACAGTCACATGCCCAAAATCACTTTAGACATAATTCTCAAATCATTCTCTGTGAGCAATGCAATGAAACGAAGCCCCTGAATCTACAAACCATGGATCTGACCTTAATTCAAACCACGGATCTGACCTTGATTCTGTATGAGCAGACAAGCACAAGTCATCATACTCTTTACTTGGATTTACCACATTTGCTCATTCCTTGTATTTGTTTGGACAATCTTTCTTCATATGACCCTCTATCTTACATTTCTAACACACTAACATTTTCTTGAACTTCTCCTTAGATTTTGATCTCCCTTTTTGGTTCGACTCCCTGCTTAAATTTCTATCTCTTTTCTTTCTTCTGTCATTATCAACCGATAGAACAATACTTGTAGAAACTGTACTCTCACCCATGCTCTTTTTCATCAATTCATCATTCATGATTGTACTCACAACATCATCAAATTTAAGAGCAGTATTGGAAGTATTGCTGATGACCACAACAATATTACTCCAACTATCCGGTAACGAATACATAAATATCAAAGTTTTAATGTCATCAGCAAAGACAAATCTAAGAATTCAAGTTGTGCCCATAATGTATTAAATTCGTTCAAATGATTAACAACTGACTTATCAGAAGGCATTCTCAAGTTGAACAATTTTTTCATTAGAAACAGTCTATTTGAAGCAGACGGCTTCTCATAAAATTTAGCCAACGCTGACATCAAACATGAAGTGGTTTTCTCCTTAGAGACGTTGAGCACAACCTGCTTTGTCAGGCACAATCGAATCTGCGCCAAAGCCCTCCTGTCCAACAATTTCCACTCCTCATCTGTCATCTTTTCTGGTTTTTCTCCAAACAGTGGTTGATGTAAATTCTTTTGATATAAATATTGTTCCATCTGCAACTTCCACCATTGGAAATCTGTCCCATCAATTTTTTTAATCTTTCCCTTCTTATTTTCCGCCATAACTCCCACTCAAAATCAACACCGATCTGAGTGAAATCTGACCTGAATCAGGGCTCTGATACCAATTGTTAGCAAAAGATAGCGGAATAATACTAATGCAACAACCAGCGGAATCAAATAGTTAACTGAAAAGAAAAATAACAGAGACATAGAACACGCAGATTTAACGTGGTTCGGCAATATGCCTACGTCCACGGGGACCCGATCGAAAAATTTCTACTATATCAAAATATGATTACAACTTTCAAGTTCTCTGTTGGATAATCTTGTTGCATTGTCTCAGCATTTTTAGATAAGAAGACTAGTTCAGTTAGGTTTTGAATTAGTCAAGATAAGAAGATTAGTTCAGTTAGGTTTTTGAATTAGTAATCCTATTGTTATTTGAATTAGTAATCCGATTGTTATTTGGATTGGATTGGTTTTTGTACTCTCTGTATATATAGATGAAATAATCAAGAGGAAAAGCCTAGCCCTCTTGAAAAGAAAATCTTCTTCTATTGCTGTTTGTTTTTTTCTTTCTCTACAATTGGTATTAGAGCTCGTGTTGTATGCTAAAGATCATGCCGCGAAGCATCATCACCAGCGGAGTTGACGGGGCTGCCTCGGGTGCGCTGGCGAAAGAAAACACCGGCGTCTCTCTCCACTACCCGATACTGACGAATACGAACTACACAACCTGGGCTATCAAGATGCGCGTGTACCTACAAGCACAAGGTGTGTGGGACGCCATCCAGCCCGGGACCGACGTGGAGACAAGGAAGGACAAGATGGCACTCGCCGCCATCTATGAAGCTATCCCCGAGGAAAACCTTCTTCTCATAGCAGAGAAGGAGACGACAAAGGAGGCTTGGGAGACGCTCAAGACAAAGTACGTGGGTGCTGATCGAGTGAAGCAGGCGAAGCTCCAAACTCTAAAGAGTGTTCGCAACAGAAGTTCCTTTGCTTCCTTCCATCGAATTAACTTGAATTACAATAGAAGTGAACAAGAGATATGAAGAGAACAAACGAGAGGATTTTATAGTTCAATCTCTCTCTTTTACAATGTATACGTGGGATCAGTGGCGATCGGATTTGTCAAGCAGTTCCTGTTGACGATCGGTACGTCGAACTCTTCTCTCTTGAAGAAATCGGCTGACTGTAGACGATCTTCTTCTCTGTCTTTCCCGAACTTAAGGCTCTCTCGCGTACTTGAATTCTCCAAGACAATGATGATCACAAAAAGGCTTCAAGGCTCTCTCGCGTACTTGATTTGCCGAAAAGAAGAAGACCAAAGCCGAAAAGAAACGAAGACCAGGGTTTCACCAGGAAGGTATTTATAGCCCCGGGAAGATTTGAGAGTTTCTATTCAAATAGAATTCGCTCTCATCAAGGATTCCAATCAAATATCTTAATTTTGATTTAAATCTCTTGATTTAGAATTCTGATTGGACTTGATTTAGGTATCTTAGATAAGCCCAAATCATAATCTCAATCAATTTAAGATTCTGGTTATCTGCTCAAGCGGAGCTTTAATCGCATCAAAACGCGGCGCTAAATAACCAGTGCGCGGAGCTAATGCGGAGCTATCGAACATCTCCGCATTTACTCAAACGCGAGGCTAAAAATAGCCAGACGCGGAGCTATGGATTAGCTCCGCGTTCTGTTGTGGAAAATCCTTTTTACTTAGAAATTTTCACTGCCAACAGAACCCCCTCCAAAGTTTTCAAAATGACTTTAAACTTAGCAAATTTTGAAATACTTTGGATCTTCAAATTGAAAACGCGGAGTTAGAATACGAAGTCTCCTTCGCGTTATGCTCGCCTACGCGGAGCTAATCAGCTTCACTTTATTTTCAGTGAAATGAGTAATTGCTTCTTTAATTACTCTGAATTTCTGCGCCGAATACCAAGCGACGGAAATCTTGTTTAAATAGAGCTTCTCGGCTCATCTTCTTCTTCATTCGAAGATTTTGAAGAGTTCCCAACTCCTGCAACCGAGTGAGCGATGTCAATGAGCGATCTTCAATTGATCTCCCTTTAACTCTCCATAGATTTTCATCATTAGGATGTCTCTCTAGAAGAGTTTGGCTTTATGCATGTTGGCCGGCATTAATGGCAGCGGCCGTGGAAGTAGACCAGCCTATGCAGCGTCTTCCGGAGGTAAAAAACCTTAACTCTTGGTCTTCTAAGAACCATTATGAGATATTTTGGCTCGGTTTAATCCGGCCAATTGTTTGCTTTACCGGCGAGATCGCCGTTCTCCAGCCATAAGGCTTGAAGGAGAAGGAGAAGTCAGAGAGGAACTCTGATCTTTCTCTACGCGAAGTTATCGCGTCATCCTCACGTTTGAAACGCGGGGCTATTTTAATTAGCAGTCGCTTTGAATTTGCGAGGCTATCTTTGATTAGTAGTCGCAATGAATCTGCGAGACTATCTTTGATTAGCAGTCGCGAGGAATCTGCGAGGCTATCTTTGATTAGCAGTCGCGATGAATCTGCGAGGCTATCTTTGATTAGCAGTCGCGATGAATCTGCGAGGCTATCTTTGATTAGCAGTCGCGATGAATCTGCGAGGCTATCTTTGATTAGCAGTCGCGATGAATCTGCGAGGCTATTTTTGATTAGCAGTCGCTATGAATTGCGAGGCTATCTTTGATTAGCAGTCGCGATGAATTTGCGAGGCTATCTTTGATTAGCAGTCGCTTTAGAAAGAGAAGGAAACAACATAGAGAAACTCTGTCCCTCCTTTATGCGAAGTTATCGCGTCATCCTCTGCGTTTGAAGCGCGAGGCTATTTCTTCAACTGCACGCGGAGTTAGTTTAGCTCCGCGTTTTCACACTTTTAGAAATTCTGTTCCTTTTGCAGTAAGTCTGATCCTTTTTAAAGAGGAGCGTATCCGGGTCCATCGATCTTCATCAGCAAAAGTAACTCTAAGGAAGCCAGAAACATACGCTTTACAACATAGTTGCAGGTTTCAAGCTCTGGTTCCAAAAGATAAACTTTTGAAGGAGTTGCAAGCTCAAGTATGGGCTTGCAGCACTTCTCTTTCCTCTCGTGCTTCATTTCAGATGACAGATCCAAGCTGACATTTGCAGAGGAGATCTTTTGCATGTGAACCAGGGAACTGAGCTTCAACACCCCGTAAAGAAATCTCACCGTTGAGTTATTGATGAGTCGATGAATATGTAGAAACTTTTGGGAGAGCTATAACTCCCTCTTTGTAATTTCTTCTTTTATCAATAAAGGTAAATTATTTTCCTCTCTATCTGTTGGCTTCAAGAATTTTGCTTGCTCAACAAACAGATGGTCAATAATTCTGGTAAAATAGTCTAAGGCTCTTCTGCGTAACTTAGATCATTAATACCGATTTGATCGAATAAGGATCATCTTAACTTGGCCAAAAATCCAAGTTCTTCATGAGAACGCGAAGCTAAAATACCAAGTTATCCTCGCGTTTCACAGAGTTGCGTAGAGTAGCGTGGAGTTAATATCTTCACTTTTTTCTTTATCACGCGAGGCTAATAGCTCCGCGTTTTGGAGAGTAACTGACCAGTCATTTTCTCCGAAATCCGCACCGAATTCCAAGAGGCGGTTTCCCTTATTTAAATGAAATCTCTATTCCTTTTCTTCTCACTTTACTTGAGAATTTTCTAGAAACCCTAGAGATTCAGGCGATCAGAGCTCAGGCGATCCGAGCGTTCTCCGACCGATTTTTCCCAATTTCTCGTCGATTTTCCTCGACTTTTCTGAGAAATGGCGCCCAAGACTCGTGCTACTTCCCGCGCAGCTCCGTCATCGGCGGTTGGCGCGAGCAGTGGTGGCAGTGGCCATGGCGGCGACGCGCCGGCCCACATTTCGCCCATTGGGGGTAAGGATCTCTCTACCGAGACTCTTTAGAACATTTTTATGTGATTTGGTTTGATTTTAACCTGTTAATCATCTCTTTCATCGGCGAGATCGCCGTACTCCGGCCGCATGGCTTGGAGAAGAAGAAAAGCCACTGGCTTTCTTCTCATGCGAAGTTATCGCGTCATCCTCGCGTTTTAAAACGCGGGGCTATTTGGAAGAGCAATCGCGCTGAGGCGCGAGGCTATTTTAAGTAGCAGTCGCGTAGAAATGCGAGGCTATTTTAAGCAGCAATCGCGTAGAAATGCGAGGCTCTTTTAACTAGCAGTCGTGCTGAAACGCGAGGCTATTTTAAGTAGCAATCGCGTAGAGACGCGAGGCTATTTTAACTTCTGCGCGGTCTAATCTTTAGCTTCGCGCGGCGCTATTTTTAGCTTCGCGCGTTCTAATTTTTAGCTTCGCGCGTATACTTAGAGAAATTTTCTGCCTTAGAGAAACTTCTCTAACTCTGGTGTTTCTTTGTTCAGTAGGGTATTCGATGGAATCTCTTCCCCACAAGAACTACTTTGGCTTCGCTGGAGGCTCTGATCCTTCAGGTCAATTCCGTTTCACTACCATCTTTCCCTCGTACAAGCCAGACCCGAAGGATCGCAAGGAGAAGTTGATCAAGTATCACCCTACCACTGCGAGGGAGATCATAACTGATGCGGCTTTTGAAAACGTGAACAGAGAGGCGATGGAGAAGCCTGCATTCCACTTCGGAGACCAAATGGATTAATCAGATGAGATCCTCTTTGAAGAAGAGTGCGAGTGGCTCTATAACTCGGGCGAAGCTTTAATGTTTCTGCCCAGAATGAGTCGTAGCTATCCTCTGGTTTATCTTCAGAGGCTGGCGATGCCTCGAGAATTAAAGTGGGGCCTAACTCAGGAGCAAGACGGCGTCCCAACAGGGAAATTTGGCGCACAAGGGCCCTACTAGGATGGTGCCCCCAGATGCTTTACTGGATTGCTTCCAGGCCGGTCTGGCAAAGAGCTTCCAGTAGAAGTCCCCTCTCGTGCCCGAACTTTCTTGACCGAGTTCTTGGCAAGAGATGGTCAATACCCGGCTAGTGATTTCAGAATGCCTGGCTGGGTCTACTCCTCTATCAATATGTGGTGGGCCCGCCTCGTTCAGTACATACTGGATTCTCACGAGCCCATCTTAAAGGATATTGGCTTATATAAAACCATCAGAAATGTCCAATTCGGGTTCCCTCAGAGCGCTTACCACTTTTACTGCCTGTTGGAGATGTATAACCCTGAGACTTGCACTCTCTTTACACCAGTGGGTGAGCTAGGGTTCGCTCTCCATGAGATGTTCGAGGTTTTCGGGTTTTCCATGGGTGAAGTCCCCTATGAAGAATACATCCCTTGCACCGAGGAGTTAAACATATTGATGGCGAAGGATGAGCGCATTTATGCCACATACTAGGAGATGATGTGCCATTACCGTATTTGCTCCGACCTGACAGGTGCGCGTAATAATGGTATTGGTCATAAAAAATGGGCCGAGTATCTCTTCGCCAATTTAAACTCTAAGGATAGCTCGTCAACTATCCATGGCCATCCTCCTGTCCCCATTTCAGAGATCGACCAACGTGTAGCCAGGGGCCATTACCGTTTGTATTATACCACGGAATCCAATGAGAATGGATACGGTCCCGGCACTTCATTCAAGAGCTACCATTATCAAGCCCAGTTTCCGGTCTCCAATACCAGTTTGCTCTACTGAGACATTTCCCATGGTCGTTGGCGTGCCTTCTCAGTTAGCGATTTTAATGTCGTCTGTTGTCGTGGCTGCTGAGACACCTGCAACTCCTCCGACTTCAAGCCTTCCAGCAGGGGAAGAGGATAATTTGAAGTTCTCATTTGAAGATGCTTCTCCTACCGGAGAAGCTTCGGGCGAAGTTATTCCGTCTTCTACTCTTGCCGGCGGGAGTACCCAAGTGATTGGTACTGGTGGTGTTTCCCCTGGGGTCTCCAGCTCTTCCAGATCTGCACTGGCTCTACTGGTTCCCCATATCGTGAGTTTGATGCAGGGACAGGCTTCTTCTTCTCCAGCTCCGGTAGCTACTGCTTCCTTGCCTGCGACATCTTCCTTGGCATTACCTGCTTTGCCTACCGACACTGCAAATCCTTTTGAAGAACTTTTCAACTTCACTGTCGTAGATTTTATGTGTTTTTGCTAAGGAGGTGTGTCGAGATGGTTCTTGCTGGCCACGATTTCTTCAACTTCGCACGTCCACTGTTATGCCGCTATCTAGGGAATATTGAAGAAGTTGGTGGACAAGATCGAGCAGCTCCCTACCGGGCCCGCCTTGCAGCCTTAGAAGAGCAGGTGACCACGCTACACACACTCCAGCAGGCGGATGTGGAGGCGATCACTGAGATAGAACTGGCGCGGCTCCGGGCGGAAGCTATATCGCATAGAAATGTTTTAAGGCAGCAGGAAGAGAGATGGTCTCAGGAGCTGACAGAGCTCGAAGCCAGCCGGGAATCCATTCTCGGAGATCTGAGGAGGATGAACTCTGAAATCGGAGAGAGTCAAGCTGCCATCTCCAGGGCCCAGGAGACCATCGCCAGGGCTCGGGCCATCTTGATAGAAAATGAACTCCGGTTAGGGGAGTCTGTCAAGAAGCGGGAAATATTGCTTCTCCAACAGGAACAGGTCCAGCAGGAGGAGGCGGCCATGAATCGTGCCATTGAAAAGTCTCGTCAGCAACAACTTGCAATAAGTGATGATGAGTTGCGTAGGCAAGCTCAGCAAACCGTGGAGGCCTCTCATCGTAGAAATTTGGACGAGACAATAAACAAATTCAGACTCCTGGGAGACCAATAGTTTCCTATTTTTACGCTTTTATTTTTCTTGTAATAAGAATTCCGTAAACAGGAGAGAGATAACCTTCGATGGTTCTTTGAAATTCTTTTTTCATCTTCACCTTTTTAATAAAGATGATTCTTTTGACTCTTTTATTTGCCGGCTTCAAAACAGATTTGCTTGCCCAACAAATAACCTGTTGTCAAAACGATTTATCTCGGTATCGTTTATGCGCAATTTTCTGAATCATACTGTCAGAGGTAAGAATTTTAACATGACAGGATTTATGGGATTTTTAGCAAACCCCCAGCTATCAACGGATTTGATTAGCCTTTACCAACTACCGTTTGAGTTGGGCTAGCCATGTTATTCCCCTCAACATGGTGAGTTGTTGAGAATTTCGTTTGGGCTTAAATGCCAAACTTTTCCTCTCCCCTTTACCTTATCGGTGTTGAGTAATTCATACTTTTTATCCCCAGTATGAAGGGGTTGGCGAGAAACTGGTTCTCTTCCCATTGCCTAGTTGGCGCCGGGTATTGTTATACCTTTTAAGTCAGAGGCGCTTAATTGCACATGCTTAAAAGAAAGACTGGAGGCCGTTCAAACTTGAGAACTAAGCACACCAGGTTTGGGTCAGAGGCGCCAAACTGCGCATGCCCAAGAAAAGACTGATGGTGGTTCAAACTTGAGAACCAAACTGGAGGCGGTTAAAGGCTCTCTCGCGTAACTTGAACTGGGCACACCAAACATATCAGGTTTAGGTCAGAGGCGCCAAACTGCGCATGCCTAAGAAAGAGACTGGAGGTGGTTCAAACTTAAGAACCAAACACACCAGGTTTAGGTCAGAGGCGTCAAACTGCGCATGCCTAAGAAAAAGACTGGAGGTGGTTCAAACTTGAGAACCAAACACACCAGGTTTAGGTCAGAGGCGCCAAACTGCGCATGCCTAAGAAAAGACTGATGGTGGTTCAAACTTGAGAACCAAACTCACCAGGTTTAGGTCAGAGGCGCCAAACTGCGCATGCCTAAGAAAGAGACTGGAGGTGGTTCAAACTTGAGAACCAAACATACCAGGTTTAGGTCAGAGGCGCCAAACTGCGCATGCCTAAAAAAAGGCTGGAGGTGGTTCAAACTTGAGAACCAAACACACCAGGTTTTAGGTCAGAGGCGTCAAACTGCGCATGCCTAAGAAAAGACTGGAGGTGGTTCAAACTTGAGAACCAAACACGCCAGGGTTTAGGTCAGAGGCGCCAAACTGCACATGCCTAAGAAAAGAGAGACTCGTACCTCCGGGGATATTTAAGAATAGTATTTCTTCAGGAATTTGCCATTGATCGGCATCATCATCCTGTCGCCGTTTTGATTCATCAAGCGATAAGCTCCACTGGAGTAGACTGTCTCCACAATGAACGGTCCTTCTCACTTGGGCTCAAATTTACCCTTTGTCTTGTGAGTTAGAACCATTGGCCTTTTAACGGCCAGAACCAAGTCTCCTTATTTAAAGGTCCTTGGTTTAACGTACTTATTAAACGTTTGAGAAATTCGGGCTTGATACAACTCAATTTGTTGTTGAGCCCTAAGACGCTTTTCATTCAGCGCCTCTAATTCTTTCAATCTTTGATGATGGCGTTCTTCTGTCGTCATCTTCGTGGCTAAAGCCACTCTTAATGAAGGAATATGGACTTCGAGAGGTAAGACGGCCTCGCTTCCATAGACCAAAGAGAATGGAGTAGTTTTTGTAGGGGTGCGAACAGTGGTGCGATAAGCCCACAGGCACTCTCCTAGCTTCTCATCCAATCTCGTTTATTAGAAGAGACGAACTTCCGAAGGAGTTTAATAATCGTCTTGTTGAAGGCTTCGGCCAACCCATTAGCTGTAGGGTTATATCGTTGAAGCAATGTCTTTGATTCTGAATTTATTGCAGAATCTGAAGAATCCCTGACTGATGAATTGCGGACCATTGTCATGAATAATCCGTCGGGGTACACCGAAGTGGTAAATGACGTGATGCTTGACGAACTTGATTACATCTGCCGTCTTCACCTCTTTCATGGGCACAGCTTTGGCCCACTTTGAAAAATAATCGGTTATTGTAAGAATAAACCGATATCCTCTGGATGACGGGGGAGTTATATGCCCCACAATATCCATCCCCCATGCTTCAAATGGCCAACTTGCAATGGTATTGTGCAAGTATTCTTGGGGTTGATGAATAAAATTAGCATGTATCTGGCATTCATGACATCGTTTAGCGTATGCCATTGCTTCCGAGACCATGTTCGGCCAGTAGTATCCCAGCCTTCTTATACGGTCTCCGAGTTTTGGACCGGGCTGATGAGCTCTACATACTCCATCGTGTATTTCTCTCAGCACTTCTTTTGCTTCTGCTTTTGATATACAGCGTAGCAGCAGACCATCTCTCGACTTTCTATATAAAGTCTAAAGTTTATGGTCATAATAAAATCTTTGGGCCTTCCTCTTTATCGAGGTGGCTTCCTTTGGATCTTCTGGTAGTATCCCATGTAAAGCATAATCCACAAACGGAAATCGCCAATCACGGGGCTCCAGGGTTAGGCCTACTTGGTACACTTCTTTATTTTGAAGAAGAGTATCTGGGCGAAGGAGCTCTCTGCTTTCAATGGTGATGCTTTTAACCTCACCCGGCGGGATCGCTAATGTTGCTGCTAACGAGGCAAGAGCGTCGGCATACACATTCTCATTTCGAGATATATGAGAGATGTAGAATTGCTCAAAATAGCCAGCTAGTTCAATGGCTAGCTGATAATAGGGGATGGGGGCTTCATGTCTAACTTCATATTTACCCGTCATCTGATTGACGATGAGTTTAGAGTCTCCATATGCCTCTAGATAGTTCACCCCCAGTTGTAGGCCATCTTCAGGCCGATAATGAGCGCGTTATATTCCGCGATATTATTTGTGCACGGTTCTGTTAATGAGTAACCGTTAGGCAATACATGTTTATGTGGGGAGATTAGCACAACCCCCACTCCAGCAACAGATCGTCTGGCAGCACCATCAAAGAACATTTGCCATGATTGTTCCTTGCTAACTGTGTTAACCTTCGACGTCTGTTTGGAATTAGACTCGATTGGATGGTCTGCAAGAAAATCGGCGATTGCATGTCCCTTTGTGACTTTTTGAGGGACGAAATGCATATCATATGGCGACAACAATAATGCCCATTTCGCCAACCGGCCATTTAAGGATCCTGGTTTTGTCATCAGAATCTTCAGGGGATTAACCCGTGATATGACATGAATCGTTTGCCCAGAAAGATAGTGTCGCATTTTCTGAACAGCGAACACTAGGGCTAAACATTCCTTTTCTATCGGGGTATATCGTTGTTCGGCTCCGATCATTGTCCTGCTTAGATAATAGAGGGCATGCTCATGGCTGTGCTCATTATATTGAGCAAGTAATGCTCCTAAGGCATTATCCATGGCCCTTACATATATAAGGAAGGACTGCCCAGGGACTGGCGCCATAAGAACGAGAGGTTTGGTGAGGTATTTTTTAAGGTCATCAAAGGCCCGTTGACATGCCTCATCCCATACAAAAGAAACCCCCTTCTTCATAAGTCGAGAAAATGGCTGGCATCGCCCTGATAAGTTGGAAATGAAGCGCCGAATATAGGCAAGCTTCTCTTATAACCCCCTCAATTCTTTAAGATTGCGGGGAGGCGGCATCTCGCTAATTGCTTTTACCTTCTCAGGGTCGAGGAAAATTCCTTTTGAAGTTATTATAAATCCAAGGAATTTCCCACTCGATACCCCCATAAATGACTTAGTGGGATTCATCTTTAAATGATGTTTCCTCATGAGATCGAAGACCATTCTTAAGTCCTGAAGGTGGTCCTCTTTATTTTTACTTTTGACCGCCAAGTCATCCACGTAGTACTCTACTGTCTTGCGCAGATGTTCTTTGAATATAGTGCTCATCGCACATTGATAAGTGGCACCGGCATTCTTCAGCCCAAATGGCATCACCGTATAGCAGTATACCCCCAGCGGCGTTCTGAAAACTGTATGCTTTTCATCATCTGGGTGCATTTTGATCTGGTTATATCCTGAGAAGCCATCCATAAAGGACATCCTCTCGTAGCCACAAGTATTGTCTATCATCACGTCGGTGATGGGAAGTGGAAACTCATCTTTGGGACATGCAGCATTGAGATCCCGAAAGTCGATGCATATCCGGATTTTGCCGTTCTTTTTACGAACTGGCACTATGTTGGCAACCCAATCCGGATGCTGTTCTTCACGGATGAATCCGGATTTTATAAGTTTGTTGACCTCAACAACTATTGCCTCCATCAACTCGGGTCGAAAACGCCTCTGTTGTTATTTAACAGGTTTGGCATCTTCTTTTATATTTAACCGGTGTGTGGCAATCTGAGGGTCAAGCCCAGGCATGTCTTCATAATTCCATGCGAACACGTCTATATACTCTTTTATAAGAGATATAAGTTCCTCCTTTTCTAATGGAGTTAGCGTGTCGCTTATGAAGATGGGTTTCGGGTTTCCTTCCGTTCCCATGTTGACCTGTATCAATTTGTCTTCAGTGGGCGGATCACGCTGCTCGAAGTGGACGTCCCAGAGAATGTCCATATGCTTAGCCCAGGAATCATCTTGGACATCGATTGGTTCCTCGTTGCTTTCTAATGCGGCTGAAACTATATTGGCCGTCAAGGACTGAAACCAAGCACCGGTGCTTATATCCGACTCATGGTCGGGTGAAGATGTATCTTCTTTGGCCGAAGAACTCTCTTCATCTTTTAGTGGTGATGAGGGGGGAGTAGATACATAGCCCAAACCTCTGCGAGTCTTTTGATAATAATCGGGGCTCTTTCCTCTCGGTCTGAACGAGGGTATAAGATTGCGTCGCCCCTTTCCGAAGTTCAATCCCGGCTTCTGGGTAAAATTATAACCCATCTTCTCTTTCTGTTCATGCAGATGAAATTGTGGTGATGTTTGTTCATCACTTTCGCTGCTTTGTTTTTGCCGAGGTGATGTAATTACCTTACCGAACATAATCGGCCTTTGGGATCCTCTCCGAGGAGGCACTTCGAAGTAGTGACCTTTTTCCTCAACTATTTTAGACCGAGAAAGGAGGGATGACCTAAGTGGCAAGTGATATGCCGCCAGAACTTCAAGTTCGGATAGGCCATCCACTTCAGTGGAAGTACAAGAGGGTTCACACTCAGTAGCTACAGCATACTCGTAGACTAACTTATGTCTTCATTAATAACCCACTCACTTTCTATTACATTCACTATATTATTAAGACTCGAACTGAAATCTAAATAAGGGTTGATTTCATAATCACCCCCATCATCTTCTCCAAGAAGCTCGTACTCAGTATCGGCTTCATTGCCACTATCATCGGGCTTTGGAAGTTTGTCAGGATCGTCATTGGAGGCTTCATGGGCTGGTTTATAGAGTGCAGTATCTGTGAAGTAATTCTCCAGTCCCTTAAATGGTTGCTTGTCGGCAATTAGCGTCCGGACCTCTCCTTCCTCATCGCAATATTTCATGCATTGGTGGAGGGTCGACGGGACTATCATGTGAGCATGGATCCACGGCCGCCCCAACAAAATATTGTATGAGGTATTTGCATCGATGACGTAGCATGTAGCCTCCGTCCTCAAATCCCCGATTTGACATCGGAGTCGGATTTTTCCGAGGGGCCGGCTATTGTTGGCGTTGAACCCGTATATAGTTGTGTTGGTTGGTGTCAGACGATGGAGGGAAATCCCTAACAGCTGCATCAACCTTCTGGGCACGACACTTAATGCAGAACTCGGATGAATCTGAATTCGGTCCACCTTTGTGGATCCGACATATCCGGTGATATATAAAGGCCTGTTGTGCTTTATATTCCTCACCTGTATATCTTCTGGAGAGAAGATAATCTGTGGGACCTGCCTCCTCACTTGATGACAATGGGGCAAGGATCCTGTTCTTCATTAGCCGGCTCGACTATCTGAGCTAAGAATGACTCAAACTCTGCCAAGGCCTCACGTAACGTTTCACGTGTTGATTTTGATAGTCTCAACAGTTCATAAAGCGTTACTCGTGCTGGGATGTTGGCCAGCTGAGTAATTATATCGAACTTGAAGGTAGACTCTTTATCTCCTTCATCTCTGACAGGCCTCCTCTGGAAACGAAGCCCTTTCTGATTTGCGGGTTTCGCAAGCTCCGCATAGATATCTTTCGGATCTACTCTAGTGTAGTCCTTAAGATATGTCTTCCCGGATCGGGTACAGGAAGGGCCTGCCCAATCTTGATGAGTGGCCATAGTTTCGAGCTCCTCTTCAGAACTTGTGAAGGTTCCCGAAGCTATATATTCTTCCTTTATATCCGCAGAGATGGCATTAACAACCCGCTTCTTCTTTTGACTTCCTGTAGTAGTCCATTGCTCATCCTCTATCAAATCGGGATGAACTCACATGACTTCCCCCTTTTGGGTCATCACAGGAATAAGTCCTTCTTGTGCTTTGTTGTGAGGGTCGAGATTCTTCGTAACCATCTTACCTTTAGAGATTGGGGTCACTCCTGCGGGGAACTCATGGGTTCCAACCACTGTGGTCGCCAGTTTGTTCGCAGCAGAAGTTCCTTTGCTTCCTTCCATCGAATTAACTTGAATTACAATAGAAGTGAACAAGAGATATAAAGAGAACAAACGAGAGGATTTTATAGTTCAATCTCTCTCTTTTACAATGTATACGTGGGATCAGTGGCGATGGGATCTGTCAAGCAGTTCCTGTTGACGATCGGTACGTCAAACTCTTCTCTCTTGAAGAAATCGGCTGACTGTAGACGATCTTCTTCTCTGTCTTTCCCGAACTCAAGGCTCTCTCGCGTACTTGAATTCTCCAAGACAATGATGATCACAAAAAGGCTTCAAGGCTCTCTCGCGTACTTGATTTGCCGAAAAGAAGAAGACCAAAGCCGAAAAGAAACGAAGACCAGGGTTTCACCAGGAAGGTATTTATAGCCCCGGGAAGATTTGAGAGAGTTTCTATTCAAATAGAATTCGCTCTCATCAAGGATTCCAATCAAATATCTTAATTTTGATTTAAATATCTTGATTTAGAATTCTGATTGGACTTGATTTAGGTATCTTAGATAAGCCCAAATCATAATCTCAATCAATTTAAGATTCTGGTTATCTGCTCACGCGGAGCTTTAATCGCATCAAAATACGACGCTAAATAACCAGTGCGCGGAGCTAACGCGGAGCTATCGAACATCTCCGCGTTTACTCAAACGCGAGGCTAAAAATAGTTAGACGCGGAGCTATGGATTAGCTCCGCGTTCTGTTGTGGAAAATCCTTTTTACTTAGAAATTTTCACTGCCAACAAAGAGTGAGTTTGAAACCCTCCGCATGAAAGAATCGGAGACGATAGATGACTTCGCCGGGAGGCTGACAGCCATAGTCAGCAAGTCCGCCGGCCTCAGCGGCAAGATTGAAGAAAGCACCGCCGTCAGGAAGTTCTTGGTCGCCGTCCCCAACAAATTCCTACCCATTGTCACGTCGATCGAGCAGTTTGCCGATCTGACGACGATGATATTGAAAGAGGCGATTGGTCGCCTCAAGACTTTCGAGGAAAGGATTCGTGGTGCCGATGGCAAGGATGATGAACATCTTCTACTCACGAAGGCAGAGTGGAAGGCTCGCTGGAAGCAGTCCGGTGAGGGTTCATCATCGAACGCGTCAAAGGGGCGCGGCAAAGGAGCCGGGCGCGGCCAGGGGCGCGGTTCTGGACGTGGCCGCAGCACTCGGCCTGGAGAGGAGAACCGTAATGAAGAGCAAGGTGAGGAGAAGAAGAAGTTCGACCGGAAGAAGGTCAAGTGCTTCAACTGCGGCATTCTCGGGCACTACGCAAGAGAGTGCCGCAAGCCGCGGCAAGAGCGCAAGGAGCAGGTGAATCTTACACAGGCTCAGGACGATGAGCCCACGCTGCTGATGACGCAGGTCTACGCGCTCACGGAAGCCCCGACCATTGACATCATGCTCAATGAGGTTCACGCGCCGGGAGAAAGAGTACCACGATGACATCTGGTACTTGGACACCGGGGCTAGCAACCACATGTTCGGGTGCAAGGCGAGCTTTGCCGAGCTGAACTCCAACATCGGGAAGAAGGTACCTGAAGGAAAAATGTCTTTTGAAGCTGAAGGTGCACAAAAGATAGTGGTAGACAATGGGCAAGCAGAATCTTTAGAAAACAAAGAGGTGAAAGAAAGAGAAGGAAGGAAAAGGGCCTTGTCGCAGACTGATGCAACAGTAATTATTCAGTCGGCTTATCGAGGATTCGAGGAGAGAAGGTGGCAACTTCTGCAGAAACTTATGAAGATTGCAAAAATTCAAGAAGAAGCTGGCAGGATCAGGGCACAAGTACAAACTATTGAAGCTTCTCCTGAAGGATGGGATGCAAAGCAAAGGATGGTTATTGGCGAAGCAATAATGAATCTACTTCTGCAGCTGGATACCATACAGGGCTTGCATTCTAGTGTTAGAGATGTTAGAAAAACTGTAGCAAGAGAACTTGTCTGCCTGCGGGAGAAGCTTGATTTATTAGGCAGTCGTAATCCTGGAGAACATGGACCAGCCAAGATTGAAGGGGATTCTAAGGCTAAAGATAGTGAAGCTGACAACAGTCATAATGTTGAACAACATGGACCTGCCAAGATTGAAAAGGATTCTAATGCTAAAGATAGTGAAGCTGCCTTTGTCAGCTCTTCAGCAGCCACTTTGGAATAAGAGTCCGGTCAGGAGAAGCTTGATTCCTTAGGCAGTCATATGGCCGAAGAACCTGGGAATTTTGTAGAAGCCGCAAAGCACAAGTGCTGGCTGCAGGCAATGCAAGAGGAGATAAAATCCACGAGGAAAATGAGACTTGACATCTCACCGATCTGCCGAGCGGGCGTCGTCCCATAGGCCTGAAATGGGTCTACAAGATCAAGAAGGACTCGCATGGTGCTGTGGTGAAGCACAAGGCACGGCTCGTCGCCAAAGGGTACGTGCAACGGCAGGGCGTGGGTTGATTGAGGTCAAGAAAGTGCAACAAGATTAGGGAGTGATTGTTGGATAATCTTATTGCATTGTCTCAGCGTTTTTAGATAAGAAGACTAGTTCAGTTAGGTTTTGAATTAGTCAAGATAAGAAGATTAGTTCAGTTAGGTTTTTGAATTAGTAATCCTATTGTTATTTGAATTAGTAATCCGATTGTTATTTGGATTGGATTGGTTTTTGTACTCTCTATATATATAGATGAAATAATCAAGAGGAAAAGCCAAGCCCTCTTGAAAAGAAAATCTTCTTCTATTGCTGTTTGTTTTTTTCTTTCTCTACATTCTCAACCACAAGAGAAATCACAAAGAAATCACACAAGATTTTGAGATCAAATCCTAACCTCTTATTGCAATGATTTACCTCTTTGTTTCGACCGCTGAAAAACCAAAGGAAGCCAGCCGCCTTTGCAAAATATTTGCTTCGGCCACCGGACAGAAGCCGCCGCACCAAATTAATTTTTTCCTTGGCCAAAAAATCACAGTCAAGCAACTTGATTTCTCCTTTGCTTCGGCTCAAGGACAGCAGCACCTCAATTATTTTCTTGCCAAATAATTTCTTTCTTGTAGCCGTCACCTTTTCTCTCTCCTGGCCAAAACACAGCCGCCCTATAAAATCAAGAGAAAAACTTTCGGCTCCTTTGTTTTTTTTTCTTTTTGGCTCGTCTAAAACCCTAGCACCATACCCCATATATACATATATATATCATATCATAACGGGTTTGGACCGTTTTTGGATCTGTTTCGGTTGACCGAAACCCGCTGAAGCTTAACCATGCAAACCAAGCCGTAATATTTTTGAACTTGCCTACTAAATTTATGATCTCCTGAGAGAAAGCAAACATCGACAACTTTCTTTGACCAATGTAGGAAGATGAACTGACATATTCCTACTTTTTCACCCATTTCTATCCTATCAAAAATCTTATGGATAAGCTGAAAAAAAACTGTTTTAGAACATTGATTGGTTTATGTAACTCCAGCTCAAATAGTTCAACATCGGATATCCAAAACAAGAGTTAGTGTGGTTTATAATGATTTTTATGGGTTCATAAAGTAACAATAACTAGCTTTTTTAAAGGAGAAATCCGTGGTTGATTATAAACTCTATCAATTCTTATTACCGGCATAGTATATTCAAACCAAGTATATTGCCAATATCTTTTATACATGTTCATATATCGTTATTTTGTATGTATCTGCATACCGTATATCAAAAATGAGTATACATAAATTTTGTACGTACTTGTTCCTTTTAGGGAAAAGAGCCTTAGCATAAATTTATTGAGATTACAATAGGTAGACCGCCAACATATTTAGTTTGAATATATTAAAACTTCCGGTAGAATAATAAGAGTTAAAATAGTTTATAATTGGGCATGGATTTCTCCCTCAAAAAACCTAATTACGATTATTTTATGACTTTATGTGAATTATCATAAGATATTCTAGCTCTTACCTCACATCGATGTGGTACTGTTGAGCTAGGGATATTACATTCTCCCTGTTTAATATCTAATGTCCTCGTCAGAGGTGTATAGTAACACGTTAATACTGACATCCTCGATAGGGGAATATATAGTAATATGTTAACATTTCACCAAATGATAAGGGATTTTAGAGGTGGTTTTCATGGATTTCTAGATGTGGTGAAGTAGGATTTTAGAGGTGGCTTCCACGAATTTCTAGAGGTGTTTCTTATAGATTTAAGAGGTGGTCCTCACTTTTATGTGTCACTTTGTTCTGTATAACATTTAACTCTGACTTTCATGGATTTGTAGAGGTGGCTCCCGTATATTTAAGAGATGCTCTCATTTATATGTGGCACTTTGTTTCATGTAGTACTTGGCTCCATGTGAAAATTAGTTCCGCATACTTACTGCTTGTGTTCGGCTTTGATACCACTGCAATATTTATCACGTCTTGTTTCAGATATATGAGTACTCCGATATCCGAGTGCGTATAATAGTTACCGCCTACATATTCGATTTGAATGTGTTTGAAAAGGCTAATAGGTATTGACAATATATTTGGTTTGATTAGGTTTGAATATATTAGAACCTCTTGTGGAATAAAAAAAAGTTAAAATAGTTTATAATTAGATTCAAATTCCTCCCTCAAAAGGGTAAGTTACGATTACTTTATTGTTTCATGAAAATTATTATGTACTATTTTAGCTCTGGTCTTACGTCCGATATGGGGCCTTAAGCTAAATGTATTACAACAATAATCAAAGATAGAAGTGGATGGGGTAAAAAAACAAGCATCTTTCAGGAATATTCCTCTGTTGCTAGGGCTATCTTAGCATTGTTCGTAAAGGCAGCTGCAGTCAATTTATGCTAGAGCTTTGACAAGAAAACTCTTTATAAGAGCGTTGTTCGTGTGTTGAGTGAACTCGGAATTGTTCTCATGGGCTCGTATTTACTTTCCCTGCAGGGATATGAGGCTAGAGGTTAGCCCCACTTGTTTTTAACCCTAGCAAAAAAATATCCCACCAATGTAATTTAGCAAGAAAAAGAAAGTGCATAATGTTATTTTCTCGGAATGGAAAAATAGAGTACAATGTTGAGATACAGAGTTGCTTTTATTTTTGGACAAAAACAAGACGAACCAAGCAGCAGAGTTGCGCTTGATACATTTGATGAAGTAAACAATTAAAATTTCAATCTTAAAGACCTAAACCACATGCTCTCTTCAAGAATCCAACAGCCTCGGAAAAAAGTGTTAATAGAACATTGGATGAACAAGTCTTGTTCTCGAGTCAGATATGATCAAGTTTCATATTTTTCTTCATTTGCTTGTAGAAATGCAAATTTTGCCATCCATTTTTCATTACTCGATCTTCCAATGGATGGAGCCAACAGCCAAGAGTCAAATGGAGGGGATTTCATATGAAATAGTTATAGGAAGTTTGTCGAAAATTTTTACTATATATATATAATACAAGCCATGGCCGGCATTAATCATCACGGCTGTGGGTGGTGATGAGGGCCGGGTGGTCTCCATGGGGACGGTGGGCTGCTTCCAGGTCTTCCGCCCAGTTTCCTTACTGTTATATCTGCAATTGATCACAATAGGGACTAAAGATGTCATCTCCAAAATAACCTCAAAGAGAAAATTAGTAACTAATGAGTAAACTAAATTAATTACCTCCGCATGCCAATTTGAAGTGAAAGGCATGCATATATACAGCAACGATCAGCATGGCAAGAGAGAGTAAATGGATGAAGGAACGAGGAGACATCCTCTGTCTCTTGAGATATATTGCTTAGTGTTTTAGTTTAGGCCTTTTGTTTTCTTACCGTTAGTCCTTTATATAGATGTGAAAACTTCTGCTAGCTACGAAAATAAAATGTCTATGTTCATGATGTTTTTGTATCAGTCATTTGCCCGGGTCAGCTGGGCTTGAACTTTGATCAGAGACAAAATTGTCTTGAATTAAGTGTCTTATTTCTCCCTTGACCAAGAACGAGTACATCTGTGAATTAAAAAAAAGGAAGCAAAATACATCATATTTTATTAAAATATGGTAGCATATGTTCAGTTCTATACTTATTATTATTATTATATATAAGTTTGCGATAGTGAATTAATGATAGTTTGATACTTCTTGTAGTTTTGACAGCGGATGTTACATAATTTTCTATCGTTTCAAGATAAGTTTCTTACCATGGACAATTTAGACTTGCGAAAAATTTAGAATCCGTCACAAAAAAAAATCGGTATTTCATCATGTTGATTGAGAAAGGAAGATATTCTTGACTTTTTTGTCATAACAGTGTAAAACCCTATTTTGCTCCGATCCTCTTCCTCTAGGTCACTTGGTATTTCTCTTTGGGGAGCAATTTGTATTCCCTCGTATTAGTACAATTGATATGACCTAGACTTTATTAGGCGGTCTCTTCCTTTCAAAAAAAATATGGACTTTTATCTGCACTTCTGTTTAGGGAGGAGATTCCCTAAAAAGGAACAATTTGTCCCTTTCATTCAATGTAAAATTTCTTCTGATCATTCCAAACTGACCATGGTCTGATTATGATTGCATAACAACATATTTATTTTACTAATCAAAGACATTGTAAAAGCCAGATGGTCCAGTCGGTGAAACAAAGACAATGTAAAAGCCAGATGGTCCAGTCGGTGAGGATGATTCTAAATTCAATTTCCAATAATATCACCGCAAGAGATTTAACTTGAATAATTAATTATTATTTTATTTATTTAAAAAATCGGCTCTCTTGAGCAAATTAACTAAGTTGTGTTTGATACATTTCTTACTTAATTAACACTACCGCTCTTGGCCAATTTGCCGAGGTGCATTACATTAATGAATAAGCCGATTTGGAATTTAACCTAACGAGTAAAAACAATTTTACTAATTCCTTATTTCCTCTTCAACAAACTGGATGGTCTTATTTTCCATTCTTTTCTCTAAAACAAAGCCAAACTTATGGGCATTCGGCTCGTCATAATGAATTTTAAAATAAAAAAAAATTATGAACCAGTAATCTGATTAGTTTTTTTTTTTCCTTGATTTTTTTGGGTACTTTGGCTGGGTCAGGTTGACAAAGTTTGAGCTCGAACTTCCAATTTTGATGGGTTATAGAAAATCTATTCAACTGAAAATATGTAATTTGTTACTCCGTGACTATGAATATGAACATAACTCTGAAGTTAAAAAAAAGGAAAACAGATTAAGTACTACATTTTGATTCCAATATTGATAAGACAAAACAACCAATATTGATAAAACAAATCAACCCAAACTATTTATATACTTTATGCAAAGATTGTGATCGTTCAGTTGACCTCCTACATGTTGCTTATGTTTATGGTTTGATGGAGCTATGTAGTTTGTTTACATTTTCTTTCAAATATGGTTATGAGAGAAGTCATTGTAGCTTCCTCTATATTTCCTTGACCTGGCCAAATTGATGACGCTATGAAATGTTTGTTGCATTAGGAGTTCATGTATAAATAAAACTGAAAGGATAAGAAAGAGCAATGAGTTTAAATAGAAAGTTGGAACCAAGACCTAGCAATTTAAGATTTCTTTTGAAATTTGCTTTAAACTTAAAATTAAATAGGAATTTATTTTGAGACAAAATTTAGATTATTTTTAAAATTGTTTTAAAAATAATTATATAGAAATTCTGATGAAAATAGAATATATTAAATTAAAATTTACATAAAAATCTATTTCGGAGCAGAACTTTGATTATCTTTAATTATGTTTGTTTCTTTTCTTTTTACTTATTAGTTAATAAATACTTAATCTTAAGTTTTAAATTAAACATGAATGTATAGTGTATTAAAATTCATATAATGAAAACTAAATAAAATTTCAGATTGAATTAGAAAAATATTAATGTAAAATTAAATGATAGTTAATTTCGAAATAGAATTATGGTTAACTTGGAAGTTGGAAGTTAAAAAAAGAAGCGACAAAATTCAGTGAGAAAAAAAAGAAAAAAGAAAAATACAGTTCAAATTATTTGTTTTTAAGAATATTTATAGATTTATAGATTATAGATGGGCAAATTAGGGAGAAGTCTTTGAAACTCTTGAAGTATTGCTTCGAACGAGTTGCAAACGCTAAGCAAGTTTTAGTTAGTGATTCTTGTGTTTGGATTGCTCATGATAACCTCTTTAACCTTTTCTAAGGAAAATAAACAGTTTTACCTTTTCTAAGGAGAGTAAAAGGTTTTATAATGAAATTGAAAGGATAGTATATTCATTAAGAAAAGGGTTTTTATAGTTGTATATCTTAGAAGTTAGGATATATAAATGAGAACATCTTGTTCCTATACATCTCTTTCCAAGGGGTCATTATTGTTAAATTTATTATATTTTCGATTATTTTATTCCGAAGCAATCGGTATTGTCGCTTTTCTGTTTTTATTGTTTTATGTTATTTTATTAGGCTGACCTTTCCTTTGGACTAGGATTATTGCATTTCAAGTACGTAATTATATTTATAGATTATGAACCCTTACAACAATATATATATATATATATATATATATATATATATATATATATATATATATATATATATATATATATATATATATGCAATTATTAGTCACCAGTAATCTATTTAATTTCCCGAGAACTCTCCCAGGACAAATTAGCTCGCTTGTTCATTCATTAGAAAACATGTTCAATCAGTTGTCTACTGCTTGTAGATGTCCTAAAGATTTACCGTGGGCTTGTACTTAACTAAAGTTAACTACAAGTATTTAACTTTAAAAACATGCCACCAAAAAAAAAAAAAAAATGTTCGGTCTATTTGGATTTTATGTTGCTTGTGTACTTTGTATTTTGTAGTTTCTTATACTCCGTGTAGATAGTAAGCAAGTACAGAATTCTTGTAAGTTGCTAATAGCTATGCGAAACTAAAAAGGCTAAGTTATTTATGCCTGCAGGGTGAGGAATTAGTCTTGCTAACATAGTAGAACTAGTCTTGCGGATTGGGTGACATCTGCCTGTGATGCAGTGACTGTGGCCTCCCCAATGCGGTAGCAGTAGTCTCCTTGATATAGTAAAATTAGCCTTGCCTGTACTAGAGAATTATTTGAGCCAGCGCCTGTACTAGAGAATTATTTCAATGATTATGATCAATTCTAAACAAATAGAAGAGATTATAAGCTCTAGATTTGTGAACCAACTCAAATTTCACCGTCCGAGAACACTTTATTATGATCCAATCATATTGATTCTCTAGTTTGTTACTATGTGCATGCTCCCTTATTTATCTTCAGGGGAATGCAATGGGCTCTGCCCTACGTTACTACGCTATGATAGAGGATATAAATTCAACACAAGGTAACAAGCACCAATGTTATGTCCCTAATGTAAATAAATAATAATCACTTTAAGAGCTGTATTGAGAAAAAAAAAAAGAAAAAAAAAGAGAAGAAAATGACTACTTCTAGGATACACATTACTTTTATTTATAAGTAAGAAAATAGAATCGCAGAATTTTCCGATCTTCAATACATAGTAGAGTGGTAGTATGTATTATGAAAGTTATCCAGTCCTGATCTAGTACTTGAAAGGAGGAGTGGGCGTTGGTGCGGGATCGTACATCGTCTTCTGTGGTGGTCGGCTGGGCGATCCTGGTCGGGTCACTGGTACTCTGTTACCTAAACAAATATCAGAGGCTCAAGTGAAGAAATGCTCTTCATAGAGTAAACCGAAAATGAAAAATAAATAAATAAATAAATTTTTAATGAGAATGAAAACTTCATTGTCTCATCACAATCATTTTATATAACGAAACCCAGAATCTCGGAACAGACTGAACTTACCTCCGTATGCCAAGTTGAACTGAGCAGCACACATGACAGCAATCAGCAAGGAGTAGTATATGAAGTACTTTGGTGACATAGCTGAATCTTCAATGTAGCTTGTTGTTGATGAACTGATTGGCCTGATCGATTTCTTGAATAAATAGGCAGAGGAGAGAGAAGTCTTTAGGGAGCATATGATATAATTCTTTAATTAGCTAAAATAATTTGATATATTTGTCTCAACGGTTAGGAGCATTTAATATAATTCTTTAATTAGGTAAAATAATTTGATATATTTGTCTCAACGGGACACCATTGTCTAATGGAGGTGATGCACTTGCGTTCCGTTATCAAATTATGAAAGTTGCAAATCGTAGAGCGTTCTTGTTATCGAAGAACAGTTAGGGATGAGAATGGATCCATCCTATTTAAAAATTTGAATTTGAAAATTAAGTTTTTTTTTTTTATCTAAATTTTGTGATAGGACGGGTTAAAGGTTTACTTGCATACTTAGAATTCCCTCATAAGTGGGCATGAATACTTAGAATTCCCTCATTTACAAAATATAATGGATTCTCGAATAAATTCACAAATTAGTACCGAAGAGGTATACTTGCATACTTCTAGAAATCACTGGCATATAGAAACTAAACTATTAGGCCTGACTATCGATTCGTAGGGACGTACTTACATCTTGTATGCGATTTTGCACTATTTATCTTTTAAGTTGTGAGTTTCTTTTTTCCATAATCTTTGGATTTCTTTCCCAATTATTCATTTAAGTATTTAAGCTATTCTCGAAAAAACAATCTTCAGAATAAAAGCTTATAAGTAGCCTTTTTCAATAGAGCTCTACGGTTTGTGTGATCATTTTTGGAAAAATGAATTGGACTATGAAGGAGAGGGAATATTTTTTTATTATGTAATAAAATAATAATAATAATAGTAATAATAATAATTCATTTGTTTCTTACCCTAGATATAAAAAGTAATTATGAGAGTTAAATAAAATATGAAAATTTAACCTTGTTTCTATATCTACATTATCTGTTCCATAAAAAATAAAGTAAAGAAAAATCTTATAATTGAATTGCCATATAGAATCTACATCATTAATTTAGTTGAAATAACTTTTCTAATTCTCTTGTTAACCAGATAAATATATGGAAAATAGTTTTATTTTCACTACTTTCGCTTTACTTCCATGTTAGTAAACATACTCTGAGGAACTGTCTGGCTGGGGGAGGAGTTGATGAAATTCCATTTCCAAGAGAAGCCCACAAGACTTCTCTTTTGTATGATATGTTGCAAAATTTGATGTAATTGTCGTTCAACATTTGCTGGAATTTAGAGTTTACCAAATAAGGAAAATACCTGTAGACGAAATATATTCTATTTTCATTTCCACACCTTGCAACCAAACAAGCCCCCAGAGGAAGAGAGGTTTGGGAACAAAAAATTTAAAAATAAAAATAAAAATAAATTAACCGTGTCAAAGTTTCCAGCGACTCTCCCACTTTTTTTCAAATTTGAATTTCTACGAACAAACAGTTACTTGTTGGAGATTTGATGCATGTTCTATATCCAATTCTCCCATACAGACAGGCACTTCACCTCTTGCATTACATAAGTGTGAATATATTTGATTAAGATGCCATAATGTTTTTTTTTTTGTTTATTTTCGCAAAATCAATAAACATTTATGAATAATATTGTATATATTTTATTTATTTTCATGCATGCATGTTTACACGTATTGACAAATCTAGTTTAGTAAAGTTTATATGGTATTGCAATTTTATTGCGGCGGCACATCAAACGTTTTGCCTTCTAGTCTCCACTGCATTCTTCTTATGTAGTTCTTCTTCACGGACGGTATGGTGGTCTTGGCCGAGGGGGCGGAGGGGGGCTTGGGTAAGGTCTAGGACTACGCGCTGCCTCCAGCTGGTCTGCCGGATTCGCAAGAGGAGGATGGGCCAGAAATCTTGGTGAACTGGAGTGCACAGATTGAGATAATTAGTAGGAAACCAAGAAGAAGGGAACGGATGAACGAAACACACGAACCATTAACGCCTTTTATCCTCTGATTTATTATCTCTCACTCTGCTGCAAACTCATCCAATATCTTCTAGCTAGCTCCTTATATGGACGTGATTGTTGTACTTTTGAAAGTGCCATTTCAGCTTTAATACAATTCTCTGACTAGCTAGGCTAATACTAAGACCACCTTACGTACGGATGAATGTTTGATATGCTTATTGATTAATTCATTATTCCAAATGACAGCAATGCCTTGATTTAACAAAAATGTATGCGTGTTGAGTTTGTCCTGTAGGTCTGGCTAAGATTCATTGGAAGAACAAATTTCGTTGAAGCTGCATATGCGAAAATGTAGGATTCATTTGAAAGAAATGCAATGTAGTTGAAAATCTTGTAGCTTTTTTAATTCCCTGGGGGCCACAAAAAAAAAAAAAAAAAAAAAAAAATCCAATTTCGATATTTAGTTATGTATATTTAATTTAATTAAAGAACAATCTTTTTTAATAGGATTTTACATATATAACCAAAATATCTTGGACTAGAAATTCAAACAAAGACCAAGTGACCAGCCTCCTTCCCTTGTTATAGAAGGAGAGAAGGAGCTTCTAGCGTATTGGAAATGACCAAGACAATTAAGTCTTTCTAGTACTTAGAGTACGCTAATCAAAAAGAGAATTAGGTCGGACCAAGCACACAGGTCATACTTCTTCACTCGAGTAGTATGTGTTTGTTGGGGCCGTTAATATTTATATCTTTTCTTATCAAGCACACGGATACTTTCACCCTTTTAACTTGTCATACGTTAATAAGTTTCACTTATCGAATTGGTGCATCCGTTATCAACATTACACCTGACCAGATTATCGTAGACAGTTTTCACGCATCTGCTTATCTATGGGGACTACGCCAACTTATTAAAAGTATTATCATTTCTCATATTGTCTCCCTTAATATTATTATACATCTATTGAAACATGCATATTTATGCTACATTCATCTTCTATGCATGATGTCTCTTTAAAACCTAACATTCATTACCATATAACAAATGATATAATGGCAGTTCGATAAAACATTTTCTTCAGTTTTAACGAGATGTTATGGTCGCACAAAACTTTTGTGACACTCATCCATTTCAATCAATCCTATGGTTGACATTTTTATCGATTTTCTCATCCTTTCAGATAATAGAATCTATATTCATCAGTAACTCTCCCTCATCTAATATCACAATACAATAATCTCGAGGGCTCTATTTACTGAATTTGCAAGCTATATAGTATATTTTGGACCTGCTTAATTTAAAACTCCAAGATTATGACAAGGTTTGAAAGCACTTAGTGAAATACCACACGATTATGTTGGAATAGATTAATTAAAGTTCTGTTAGAATTACTTATTTGCAAGCTATGTTTTATTAGGAAATACCACACAAGGAATTTCGCTACCTTAAGAATTTCAGTACTTTGGGACTGTTATAGTTACGGTCGTCATTCACCGAGGCTTCGGTCGTCAGCTTCATTGTCATCAGGTCATTAACTTCCTTGATCTTCCGGCACTGGATAGGTGTTAGTCCCCATACATAGTCTTATGACTTTGTAAAGACCTGTGTTTTTGGTAAGATCACTATGACTCCCTTTGTGAGGAGGCACTCCATCTCACGAAGTTACGAAACTATTTTGTCAAGTTCTTTGGAGAGAGTTTTCTTGCAATCTTAGATACGGCCACGGACACAAGTTCCAACATGACAAACCAAAAATGTTAAATATTTAGATTGCATTCTAGACATTAAGCATGCTGATTAGTCTGGGCCAAAATTATCTTAGAAAACAGTTCTGTTGGTACCATCAGCAAAAAAAAAAAAAAAAAAAAAAAAAAAAGAAGCCAAGTTCCTCAATTCATGCTTTACATTTATAATTAACTTGTTGGCTTTTTTTTTTTTTTTTTGTCCTAACAATTTTATCTCTAAATTTATAATAATAGCCGCTTCTCTCCCTTATAGCTAGGTGTGCATGGGCTAGAATCTTTTTATTAGCAATATACGAGGGATTCTTGAATAAATACCCAAAAAACATATTTGTGCACTTTCAAAAATCACATTGTATGGAATTTTAGTAGTAGATCTGACCGGTGGTTCATGGAGATATGCTCATGGCGTACATAAGTTACGTACGTATTAAAACTTGTATGAAATTCTACACAATGAAAATATTTTCTCTCTTAAATTGGAGATTTTTTTTTCCCCCACAATAAAGGATTTCATTTCAGTTAAGGATCATTAAACTTCTGTGATATTCTAAATAGATAATAAAATAAAATATTCACAAGCATGCAGTAGTCAGCTAAGAGAAAGAGAGATCTTTGAAAAAAAAAAAAAAAGACGGTATCAAATTTGGTGCATGACGCACCAAATCGTGCTATTCTGCTCACTTTATGCGTCCAATTCCCTCAAATAGGTATATGGTTTTGACCTCTTGCTTAAGCTAAATATATTTCAATAAGATGCAATAATTAATTATATATTTTTTTTCCTATACATATTTTATTTATTTTAATGCATGATCTTGTTCTCCGCAAAAATCTTGTTTTCTTCTATTGATTACGATAATTACAACAAAAGATGAACAATAGAAAAACAAACGAAAAGATTTATATTTTTATTGCTATCTTTTACAATAAAAGTGGATTTTAATGTGACGATGTGATCTATCTAGTAGAACCTGTTTACGATCCGACGTGAAGATCTCTCTTTGAAGAAGATGATGGCCGGCCCTAACTCTCTCTGCTGATCTCAATAAATTTAAAGCTCTCGCACGTAACTTGAACTTTCAAAAAGATCTCTAAGGCTTTAAGACTCTCTCACGTAGTTTGAATTGTTTGATATGATACTATCTTATATACGAATGAATGTTTGATATGCTTATTGAATAATATATTATTTGAAATGACGACAATGCTTTTATTTAACAAAATATACACGATCTAATTGCAAAAAGAAACAAAAAACAAAAATGTAAATGTGTTGAGCATGTTCAATTCTGCCTAAGATTCTTAAGGAATAAAATAAATAGGTTTAAGGACTAACTGTTAGAGCGCATCGTATATAAGTTTTTATATTAAAAATGAAAAAAAATATTTTTTTAAATTTAAAATTTGGAGTAGTACGGGGTAAGAAGTGATCCCTTTGATCAGCTCGTTTCGTCTCGTTCAGTGGAGGAATGAAATTTCTTTGGAGCTATACATGCGAAAATGTAGGATTCAAAGTTGAAAGAAATATGCTGTAGTTGAAAATACTGTTGCTTGTTCAATTCAGAAAAAAAAAAAAAAAAAAAAATTGATATTCATTAAAGTATATTATTTGATGTAACAATCATTTTCAATAAAAAACACACAAGGTTGAATAGGAGTTCACATGTTTAGCTAACCATATACCTTGGATTTTGACAGTAAAAAAAAAAAAAAAAAAAGGAAAAAAATAGACTTTACCAAATGACTAGCGTCCGTACCTTGTTATAACAGAAGTGAAGGAAGTTCAAACTTACCAAGAGAAGATATTGGAAACAGTTAGTGAAATGCCACATAGTTATGGGGGAATATATTAGTTATAGTTTTTGTAAGGTTTACTCCCCCCACAAAAAAAATAAAATAAAAATAAAATTCCTAAGCATTTATTCCTATTGAATAAAAAAATATACAGATTTTCTCTAAGTATACACCTATACACTTCCAACCATCATCTTTTCTTCCTCCATCCACTATTGACCCACGCTATCCATACCCACCCAATTGGCGACTTGCACATCATCTGGGCCCGCCCCCTCTCTTGCCTAATATCTCTTCTTTTTCATAAAATTCTAATCAACTAAACATTTCAAATTGTTTATTTGCTTAATATGGAGATGTAAAGCATAAAAAATATTTTAATAAATTATTTTACTTATTATTCAAACTTTATTTTTATTTTTTTGCAAGAATTAAGTTTTATTTATTTATAATAATAAGTTTATAATAAAAAGGTGATCTTTTTGAAGTGATACTTAGAAACTTGGTGGAAGAATTTAGACCTACTTATTTACAAGCTATGGGGGGGGGGGGGGGGGGGGGGGGACAAGGTGCTTGACATGCTTGACATGACAAACCTAGAATAATAAGATATACTAACATGACTATATATATACATGTACTCTATGTGTGTTTAGATATTATAGTTATACCAAAAAAGCATACCTAAGAAATAATAAACTATAATTTTTTAGAACAAACTAAATGAAAATGTGGCTCCAAGTAAAGACGGATAGTTCATTTGAATTTCGACTTGAGTTTTATCCTTTTAGGAAATTTCTTTACTAAATTTTGACTTTATTTCTTTTTCATAAGAAAGTCTATGTAGTAATCTTAATCAATTTAATATTTATTTATTTTTATCAGAAATAATTATATTAAATTCTGAGTTGTGTTTAGTGTTTAAGAACAAGCTCTAAGTAGTAGTGAAATAGTTTTCAGTAATTATTTATTTTTAGAATAGTAATTAATAAATATTTGGTTTTAAAAATATACTTTTCTGGGGCATAACATGATCACCATCTGCAGCTAATCACTGAATATCAATAGACAGTTCTACTACTCCTTCACCTTCCTCTTCATGTGCAATTCTCTTGATACCACAGGTCTTTTCAGTAAGATTGGTCACTTTTAACATGACCCCAAATATTTTGCGGAGATCGTTGACAGTCTTGTACACTTTACCATTTATAGTTTCCTCCTTGTATTTGTACTTCTTATACTCATCAGAGCATTGCACAACTTTGGAGAATTTTCCCCAGTCGTTCTCCAGACCTCGCATCCATGAAGGGAGATACTTATCCCCATCAAGGTGCCTTCCAAAAAACTCGGAGATATCCACGAATCTTGCTGCTTCAGAGATCATCTGAGCCATGAAGATGAGCGCTTTTGCTTGTTTATCTTCATTATTAGGCTTGGCGAGGGAGATTACGGCATCCTCAAGTTTAGTTCGGGTGTAATTAATCTTCGTAACCATATCACCCTTCCCCGCTTTCTTTTCCAGGTCCTGGTATCTATCGCCAAAAGATAGAAATTTTGATTTGGGATCGACCATGTGGCGGAAGGGCTCTTTGTCGTCCTTGAATTCCATCCATTGGTTTGATGTTTGAATGAAGAAGCCCCGCACGTAGAGATTGTCGCGCCGGACACGCACAGTGGCAAGAAAGCCATTGGTAGTTAGCATGATGTCAAAAAAGTGAGGATAATTGCCATAGTTAGGAAGTATGGGAACGTCATTGGGAGCGTCGCCCGATCTTGAGCCTCCTTCTACCAGCTCTGTGCAGAGCTCGGTGATGAACTCCTGATAGCTTGTCTTCGTGAGCTCTTTCACGTGGAGGGTACACTCGAAGTCTACAGGGTAGGAGTTGGCTACCTTCGAGTATCGGTGGCAATTGGTGGCACTACTTGTAACGATTGATGCTCCAGCTGATTGATCATAACGTCAGGTAACAATTAATTAATCGTAATAAATAAGAGAAAAATAATGATAAATTGCATAAAAATGTCAGGATTTCTAAGGCCTCTAGTTTGGATATGATCGGGTTTTACAAAATGCTGGTTTCAACTTTCACTTGAGTATTTTTACAAAACTCAAGTTTGTAAATATACCAAGTCCTCTAGTTCCGAAGAATGGAAGTCACTTAAGTTGGGTTTAGTTTGAGTATAAGGTGTTAAAATAGAGTTTCACTGTCATATTGTGGACATTCATTGCAAGACTATGGAAAAAATTATTCTAAGTGGATTTTAATTTTGGAGTTTTGGAGATAAACAAACTATACAAAATCGTAATTTAACAATTCCATTTTAAGTATGCACGCGTGCTATGGTTTTAAAAATAGAATTTCAAGTATAAACTCTCCAAAATTATGGTTTCATTTATTAAAACCATATATTAATTCAAATTAGGCCAGAGAGCGTGAGAAGATTTAAACTCTCCTGTAGAAAGCCCTTGTTCTGTATTGGGCAAACGTTGTATAGAAAATATGTTCAATATAATTTTTATCTTTATATTTATGAATGCATGTGATCCATTCAAAATATCAATTTTTCTATCTAATATGATAGCTGTAAAACTACTTAAGATGTTTGATTATAAATTTTAATTTGTTTAACCTGTTCAAATATATAAATGTATACAAAAGAGTAAATAACAAATAATATCATAATCCATCCTTTTTCCCCTCAATTTTTAAAACTAAAAAGAGTTTATAATTATTAGATGACAATTCCAAAGACTCCATGTAATACTTCTAACACAAATAGTCTTACATTAGATATGAACCAACAATTAGATAGTTTATAATAATTTTCGTGAGTCAATAATGTAATTGTAACTAATATTTTTAAAGAGGAATCCTCGGTTAATAATAAATTATTTAAATTCTTATTATTCAACCAAAATATTAGCGCATAAGTATACAAATATGTTACAGATGTTGGCTACCCAAACACAACTTTGTAGCTCATTTTAGTTTGTTTCGGGCAAATATGTTGTGTTGGTTTGTCAGATTATTTATACCCCACATCAATATTTGCTGAACTAACATAAATAAACAATCTGTAATTTCAATGCCAAAACCAAAAAATAAAAAATAAAAAATCTGTCAAATTAATGTTAACTGTTCGGTGAGGCTTCTCAAAATTTATGTTCAAATAAATCAGTGCTGAGCTCCAAAAATTCTTGTACATTCAAAAAAAAAAAAAAAAGGGAATTGATTCCATGAAAGATGGGATCAGTAAATAGAAAACCTAGCTTTGTGAGATCGAAATGTACAATAATAGATACTAACGAGTTATTACCATAAATGATGAAGAGAAATATTGCGAAATAATGATGGGGAGACACTGCAATTGCCATGGTTGAGCTTGAGTAGTGAGCAGCCTTGTTTAGGATTTTTAGTATGATTGGATACTTTGTGAGGGAGGGGTGGGGCTCTATTTATAGCCTGAGGTGCCTATGGAGAATAGCAATAAGCTAAGTATTTAATTAGTACTAATATACTCGATAAAATATAGTTTAAGTACTAATCCTAATACGATAAGTTAGATAATAAGGAGGTCGAGAGACACGAGTTGATAGTGACAATACAAGAAGAACGAGTGGACAAAAGGATGTGAAATAATTGTTGACAGTTGTGTTAGATTAATAAGAGTTAGGATCGGTCCCACCTCCATTTTTCTTATGATTCTTTAATTTTGTTTTGGTTAAATAGACAAAGTTATTTAAGATTGACACACATACTGCTCTGTTTACGAGGGAAAGAAACTAGAAATAATATCTACATAATGCATGGTTCATATGTAAACTGTAATATAAAATTGTTCATTAAATATGCAAATTAGTTATCAATAGAAAACCTTAATGAATTTTTAATTCATATATTTCGTTCTATCTCCTATGAAATTTAATTAAAAAATGATTCTTAACATTAGATTAAATTTCCTTAGTTCTCTTTTCATATTGTTATATTGTTTTTTAATTTTTAAGTGATATGTTGGAAAAAGTTTATTTACTTTTCATGAGATCTTATAAAATACTAAATTATTATATAACTGAAAATTAAAGAAATATGTAATTTGTGACCCGATCTATGGTTGTGGGCAGAATCGAAACTTGACCAAGCGTAACTAGCATCCGCGAGGCAGTGGGTGTATGCACAGGAAAAGGCCCACTCTACTTAATAGGGACTAGGCCCACTCTAGTCCTAACCCAGTTGGGGTCAAGTTTAGACACAGGTCCATATGTAAAAGTAAGACTTCACCATAGTTACAGAAAAAGTATGCTTCATGACCGCTTAATCTCAATCCAAAGGTTTATCGAAAGATTTAAGTAATCAAATGGTGAATTGATCTTTATTTTAATTAACCATTATTCCTTATAGGGAACCTAATATTCCATGCATATTATTTATGAGTTTTGATTGCTCTTTCTTCATCAAGCCTTCCATTAAAAATGTTATTAATTGATTTTGGTGTCTATCATGACATGACTCATAAGCAAAATCCCCAGTCTTGATCTCCACTGTTAATGTGCGAGGAGGAACTAGAAGGCCAATGAGATTTTCTGATATGTACAATTACTAATGTCATTATCCCAAATTCTGTGGCTAATATAAATTTATGCTCCATCACCTGTTTATCTCATGTCATGTGAGCTGAACAGCTAAAACAATAATATATTTTGCATTTGTCTTTTTCTTTTTCTTTAGAATAGATGAAATATGCATTTAAAAGGATGTGTGCACTGTTCCTTCCCTCTTTTTAAAAGGGCAATATCCTTTCTTCTATTTCCAGTTACTATATTAATAAGATGGGGTTTTTATATTTCTGTCCCTTAAATTTCTAAAAGTTAGAATTTAGTCTCCCAAATCTTAATATTTATAATTTAGTCCCCAAATTTTTTAAGTTACTATAATTTAGTCCCCTAGCCATATTTTTTGTCCGAATTTCCCTTTAGTTACTTCACTTTAATCCTCCATTCTCTCCTTCCTTCTTTTTTCCTCTTCATATTGAATTCCCCTCTCTATTCTTCTCCTCTCTCTCTTTCCTCTCAATTAATCTCTAAAGTGAAATAACTCAGAAAAATCCAATAAGAAGAGGAAAGAGGGAGAGAGAGGAGGAAAATGTAGAGGGGAACCCAATAAGAAGAGAAAAAGATGAGGAAGGGGGAAGAGATGCCTAAACAGAGGTATAACGGGAAATTCAGGCTAAAAATATGGCTGGAAAACTAAATTATAGTAACTTAAAGGATTTGACAGACTAAATTATAAATATGAATATGTGGGGGACTAAATTCTAATTTTTAAAGATGTAAGGGACATATATGTAAAAACCCTTAATAAGATTTATACTTCTGCTTGCTGCGGCTTTTCTGAGTGTTTTGACTCTAAGTATAGCAATAGTAGTTCCAGCCAATTTATCTATCAATCAGGCAAATCAATGGAACATTTCTATCAATATTAATTGTTTTGGACTGTCAATTTTGTTTTTTTTTTTTTTTCTTTTTTTTTTTCTTCAGAGTTGAGGCATCGTGATAGATCCACTTAACCCACACACTGTATCAACCCCATGAAGCGGTCGTTACTATTTTTTTGGATCTTGGGTTCTGTTGTTGCTGATGCACGCAAAATTAGCGCAGCAGCAACGTTTTATGCGCTAAAATGTGCCAAGGGGGCATGTCCTATGTGATTACATATTGTTTATTGTTAAAAAGAACTTTTGAAAGTGGAAAAAAAAAAAAAATAATCAAACTTCTAAGATGGATAATTAATTGTCTAGCTAAAACTATAACTATCCAAAAAAAAAAAAAATCTAGCCAAACGCTTGAATTATGTTCCAAGAGTAGTTGTTCGGTATGCATGTTTGTAACGCCCACTATCCGGAATTCAATACAATGACAATAGTTAAACTAGTTTATAATTAATAAAATAATTTATAATTAATTATTGATTCCTTTCTGAAAAAGGATAACTATAATTATTTTATAAATTCGTGGAATTCATGGAACTATTCGAATTAGGAATATTACAATATTGTTGAAAAATTAGTTCTTCGATATACATGTTGCAGCTCCCATAACACATAACTAAACTCATCCTCTGTAGATAAACAATACTAACTCTGTTCTCATATCTGAGATGGGTCTATTCAAACTAGAGAAATTACAAATAATTAGGAGGTTAACATTTTCTTTCCTTTTTAATAGTACAAGTTCAATGGGCGCTTGCCATCACATTGAAAGAATATTACTACTAAAATACATATATAATTATTAAATAATAATATTTTTTTTAAAAAATAGCTTATTTTATAGCACTAGTTAGACTGTATTAAAGCTTAATTAAGCAATACACTTGCACGATTCATCTAAAAGCAATGGATAAAAATAAGAAACTATATACAAATAAATATTTATAAAATAAGTTTGATTAAAAAATAAGTTAAATTGATTATTGTTTAAATCTCGGTATGAAAATAGTTTACCAATAAAATAAAGATAAAAAATTAAAAATCTTTGAATGGATTATTACCACATTTAAGAGTTATGTTATAGAGTAAGAATCCACCTCACTATAGAATTTTTCTTAAGCTCTACCATTAATGAAAAAAAAATTTACATCACGCAAAATTGACCGACAAAATATAGTAAGTGTGTAAGATAAATATAAAGTAATATCCATTTTAGACTAAAATATGATATTTATTTCATTTTAAGATAAGGATAAGAAAATTATACTTACCCTGAAATCAAATTTATCAAATATCTAGTGTTTATCTCAAAGGAAAATATTTATAGAGTACAGATCAATGTTTAGTATTCTAATTTATTTATGAATTTAAGTAAGAAATTATCCAATTATTCTTTAAGCTAATTATACTCTACTTTATTGGGTATCGCTCAAAACATTTATAAGGATGAGAGGAATTATCCACTACCGTTAAGAAATATCCATTAAATTTTAATTTACAATCTAACAAGTGAAAGATTATTTTAACCTTCAAGTCAATATGCTGACACCAAGTAAAAATTTAAAATTAATATTTAGAATTTATTTATCTGTATATCTTTTTTTTGCCAACTTTCCTTCACAGTTTTGTTATTCTTTTTACGTCTAATTGAAATTTTATATTTTCTCTATTTTTCTACACCATATTTACATTATAGGAATAAATGAGGTCACCAAGTAACTCACTGTAAGTTGTATTAAATATTTCCCTCTTTTTTTCTTTCAAATTTTTTCCTTTTTTTTTTATAATTTTTTGGTATGTTTTGTTTGAATGATTGAATCTCATGTAGAACTTATTTAAGAACTAAATTGATAAAAGAGAAAATAGATTAGCAGTAGGGCACTTTTTTTTTCCGACCACATTCAAAAATTTAATTTACATGGTCCCACTAACAAAATACAAATTTGATAAGATATCATTTCTTATTAATTCCTTGCCACTCAGAGGCATGATCATTTCCAGCATCAAATTTGCGAGAGAAGAATTCAAATATTTAAAATGTGTACTTCACAGAATAAACATTTATAATCTATTACTAAAAATACCGAAAAACTAAATTGCAAGAATTCAATGGTCCTTCAGTTTTCAAACTCCATGAAGCCCAGCATCCTCATCACCATTATTTAACATGAGATTTAAGTCCAGGAAACAAACTTTTGCAACATTTCTGCTCAACTGCTTCATGGTTGTTCAGAGCTGACATTGGAGGGGAGAAATCACGCACAGTGGGCCCTTGCACTATGCCCATAAACTCGACAGGCTCAATTTGAATAACTTTTGGCGAAATATATATATATATATATATATATATATATATATATATATATATATATATATATATATATATATATATATATATATATGAGAAAAATGGAAATGAGCTGACAGCTTACGCAAGTTACCTGAGTTGCAGTTCATTTCCACTACTTTCAATAATATTTCTAATTTTTTTTTTTTGAGATTACGATCTTGACCCTGTAGGGTTCACTCATACCCAATTTCTTGGGTTTTAGTTTTGATTTGGTCCTCCATCAAGTTAACACAAAATTAACGGTTTCATTAAATAAAAGATTTTGTATGCACTTGATGAAAGGATGAAAGGGTAAATGAACTCTAAAAAGTTATGAAATTTAATCTGAAACAAGTTAAGAAGTAGAGATAGTAATTGTAAAAAAAATGAGAAGAAAAATTATTGGATCATTACAGTTTTACCGCTAGCTCACATAACTTTTCCTGAGCTGGCAGCTCACCTACAGTAATCCCATATATATATATATATATATATATATATATATATATATATATATATATATATATATATATATATATATATATATATATATATATATATATATATATATATATATATATATATATATATATATATATATATATTTATATTGTGATTTCTGTATGTGAGCCGTCAACTCAGGAAAACTTACGTGAGCTAGTGGTAAAAATATGGCGATCCAATCATTTTTATTCAAATTTTTTCTAGAATTAGAATATCTTCCTTCTTTTGGAGTTCATCTGTCCTTTCATAAGTGGATATAAAATATTTTATTTATTAAAAACCATTAATTTTGCATCAATTTGATAGAGAAACAAATCAAACTAAAAGCCTTGAAATTGGGTATGAGTTAACCCTAGGGGTTCGAGATCATAATCCAATAGAAAATTTTTAAAAATAATTAAAGGAGAAAGTAGAAATGAACTACAGCTAAAATAATTTTTTTTGAGTTGTATGCTCATTATATATATATATAGTGATTACTGTAGATGAGCCGCCAGCTCAGAAAAAGTTACGTGAGTTGGCGGCAAAACCATAATGATCCAATAATTTTTCTTCAATTTTTTTCTTTAATTACAATTTTACTTCCTTAACTTCTTTCAGATTAAATTTCATAAATTTTGGAGTTCATTTATCCTTTCATTGAATGCATATAAAATGTTCTATTCATTGCAAACTGTTAATTTTGTATTAACTTGATGGAGGACCAAATCAAAATTAAAACCCAAGAAATTGGGTATGAGTGAACCCTAGGGGATCGAGATCATAATCCAAAAGAATTTTTTTTTAAAAAATATTGGAGATAGTGGAAATGAACTGCAACTCAGATAACTTGCGTGAGCTGTCAGCTAATTTCCATTTTTCTCATATATATATATAGGAAACGGGAAATACACCGGCGGTGAAGGGAGTTCCTTCACCACCGCTTCGGTGGCCCAATAAAATTATTACACGTGGCATTATTCAAGATAACAAATAAATGAATTCTCTTAACTGCTCTTTGAGTGGTGCCACATGTAATAATTTTATTGGGTCATCTAAGCGACAGTGAAGGAACTCCCTTCACCGCCCGTGAATTTTCCGTTTACTCATATATATATATATATATATATATATATATATATATATATATATATATATATATATATATATATATATATTACTCTAGGTGAGCCGCTAGTTCAGAAAAAGTTACATGAGCTATCGGCAAAACTATAGTGATCCAATAATTTTTTCTTCAAATTTTTTTAATCATTACTATGTCTACCTCCTTAATTTATTTCGGATTAAATTTCATAACTTTTTGAGTTTATTTACTTTTTTATCAAGTGCATACAAAATATTTTATTCATTAAAATCCGTTAATTTTGTATTATGTATTAATTTGATGGAGTACCAAATAATCAAAACTAATGACACAATGTAAAGGAATCTGTCAGCATCCCCCGCTGAAAGAGTAAAGCAATTCAGTCTCCAATACTCAGGAAAAAAAGGAAAAATAATAATAATTAAAAATAATTAGTAAATGGGTCTCTCTCTATTTCTTTTTTTTTTCTTTTGATAATGAGATTTAGAAGCTCTCTAGTTTTCTAGAACCTGCCATGAGATGAAATCAATGGGACCTTAGGAAGCCCGTCATTATCGTCGCCTCTCGCCCGCGCCACGAGCGATGCTCATCTGCTTGCCCACACGTCCACGCTCCACTCGCAGACACCGCTCGCCTCAAGCAGTCGGCCACTTGTGTCCTAATTTTTTTCCCCCAATTTCTAGCTGGACAATTAAACTAAGTTACTATAGTTCTACAAAATCACCATTAATTGGATCTCAATTGGAACATATGCACACTTATAATAAGTTTAAGGCATAAAAAGAATTCCCTTCATATGGATATTATTCAGGAGTTTTCAAAGGAGCACGACATTTTTCCTAGTGAGCACTTATTTAGTGTGCTTATCAGGAAAAATGCTTTGCTCCTTGGAAACTCCCTATTATTCTCCTCGTCAATAAGGGATACTACCCTAATTATTTAATGGAGTAGGCGCAACACAGAGAAAGAAAACCCACATGTTGGATTCGGGTCAGATTTGGCACTTTCTGAACATTATTGCTCAATCAATTACCAACATTTGTTGGGATTCGCAAAATGACTTGAATTTTTTTTTCTTTAAACGATGAAGAAACAGAATGACTAAGAAAAACAAACTGCAATCCAGTGACTCCGCATTTGGTGGATTTTTAGGTTGTAAAAATTTAACTACTGCACTTCTTTTTATTATTATTTTTTCATATATTCCGATACCAGATACAAATTTTCATACGAAGAATGAGGTAGAAATGAACGTTTTTATTGGATAATTTTTGACTCGTTCTATTCGAAATTTTAAATTAAAAAAATAAAACAAAATTTTCATTTTTAGTTCAATATAAATTGGGCCAAAAATTGACCAGTAAACGCGTCCACCCTATTCCTGGCACTCCATGGCTAATAATTTCTGAAAATTATCAAGAAATTCATTCATCACATATGATCTTTTAAAGTTGTTTACTTTTCCATTTCCTCAAAAGCCAAAAAAAATAAAAAAAATTAAAACACGGAGAAGGAGAGGCAAAAGGGGGAGAGACGATTAGAAATCGTCAGAATGGGAGGGGTATTGGAAAACTCTGATCTCTTCTTCTTCTTCTTGTTCAAGTATCAAGAGATTAAAAAAGATCAGAGATGTGCAAACTTTTCCAAGCCAACCCCACCTCCCAACAACTCCTAACCGTGACCTCCCCTCCGACAGTCCTCGAAAGCAACTGATGTTTGCTGAACAAGATGGAGAAAATATAGGGCGCAATTCTACAAAATAATCTTTAGACCCATGTCCACTTTATCTCAAGTTTTTTTCTATTGAATTATCTCACAAATTAAAGTCAAAAATTGACTTTATTCATCCTGTGTAAGGGTGGCAAATGGACCGGACGGTCCGTTGGACATGCCCGCCCGGCACGTGCCGGACACGACTCGAGTGAGCCGAGCCATGCCTAGCATGGTCCGGTACCCCGGCTCGGGTGAGAAGGGTTAGAAAGGTGTTTTTTGGGATGAGTTGTGTGCTCACTGGGAAAAATCAATTTCTTTTTAAAAATGGAGGGTGTGCGCATGTGGGCTCACTAAGAGAAATAGTGTGCTCCTTTAGAAACTCCCCTTAATTGAGAGGAGTGCGATTGTAAAGCGAGTAAATTTCCTCTTTATTTCGATATCTGCGATTCTCAAGAACCTCGAGGGTTCCAGCCCCGTTATCGTTCTCTAAAGTCGCTGGCGAAGGAACGGAAAAGAGAGCGGAAATTATGAAGACTTGCCCAAATTCGGAGCGGGGAAATTCTAAAATTGGTAAAATTTCCCTTTTTTTTCATGACTTCTGCGATCTTTCTAAACCCTAAAGTTTCCAGCCCGATTTTCGTTGTTATAGGTCGCGGTCGAAGGAAAGAGAAAGAGTGCAGAAGTGAAGAAAGTTTGCCCTAATTCGGAGGAGAAAGAGCCTAAAATCGGTAAAATTTCCCCCCTTCTTGTTGATTTTTGTTCTTCTCCTCTCATTTGATAGAAACCCTAGAAAATTTCAGCCCTAATTTCCGTCAACCTCTTTCTTTCATTTTTTTTTCCCCCCTTCATACCTTCCTTTTTTTTTTTTTTTTGAAGTTTGGTCCAAGTGGTTCTCTTTTTTTTTTTTCTCTTCTTCCTCGTGGGCTCCAGTGAGTCTTGGCTATTATTAATATTTGTCAGAATGTAGAAATGCTTATGAAGGTTTTAAAATATATTGTAGTCTAGTATTTCATTCTTAATACTCGTCCTTAACATCCTGAGTGTTCTTCTAATGATATCTTCTTTAGAAGTTGGCAACTGTCCAAACTGAGCTTAGAGACAGCATGAAAGCACCCATTATTTTAGAACTGAGCCTTGACACAACGGAAATACCCGTTAGTTTGATAGAGTGGTGCGGTATAAACATAGCGTATACCCATTAATATTGTTTAAAATTCTAAGCCTAACTGATGTGCAAAAGGCAATGAGAAATTGTAGCCAATCACTAGTTTAAGGGTTTATTGCTTCTAAATCAATGTTTTCTTTTGTTAGTTGTCGGGCACAAGCTACTCCCTTATAATTCAGCAATCTTCATGAACATAGTAAGAAGGGATAGGTTTCTTTAATAACTTATTAGATTGTCAAGGATAATAATAATACGAGTGAACCCATAACCTGATATGAATTTGTTCAAAATTTAATCTTAACAAATATAGACTATATACTATGAGTCTACATTCAGGACCTTACCAGCCGCATAAAAAATTGTTTAGAAGCCAACCTTATGCACTCCATACCTTTTATGATTGAATAGTTGTATGCTGTTGTATGTAACAAGACCTGTCCGTTTTATCTTTGGATTACAAAAATACCAAACAATAACCTTTTGATTTGAGAAGCCACAGTGCCTTGCTTTATCCTTGTATGGTGAAGTTTTTGAGTTTTTATAGATAAAAAGCTTAACAAGACTTGTATATCAATTTGACAAACTATTCATTATGTGATCGATAACCATTACCATTATACTCATAATCATGACGTAAACCTTTTCCCATCAAAATGGGATTGCATGTAGACTAAAGCTTATGGAGAGATTTGACAGAGTTTTATGGGCCTCAGTCATGTCACCCATCCTAATAATACCAAAGTTCTGACCAAGGGAACTACATTCGAGATAGGCTTCCTCCAATCCTATAGAGAAGTTGGCATCGTTCAAAGTCTATGTTCTCTTAGACTAGGAAACAATGTGGAGGAAGGAGAAAGATGATAACTTTGTTATATGGAACTGTGTTAAACTCTAAGATGCATATGAAGCCAAGTGTAAAAAAACACTTCCCAACACCACAAAGGTTAAAAAAAATGACAAACAGCTAGAAAGAGTATGATATGCTGAATATGAGCTTTAATGCATAATCAAATGATTCTTTTATCCACCATCTAAAACTAAATTTTTGTTGCATTCTTCCTATTTTTAGCTTACCTCAGTTTGAATCTATTAGTATTCCTATTAAAAATCTTCTGTAGTGAATGAGTTTGGAGTTAGATCAAGGTAGTTGTGGTGATAATAATTTATTTACTCCCATGAAGTCGCATATCTTTGCTTAAAAATTTGCGTATGAAAAATATTGCTACCTCTTCTATACTACTTTGTATATATCAAGTAAGTCCTTGCTGCATATAAATTTGTGTAGAAGTAAATTTGTTGTATGCTTAAAGTCTATATCAAGTAATGCTGATACTCCAACTAATGCTTATCACCCTTTCATTTCTAGATAAAACTCTTTTCTCACTGCAAATGTTTTCATCAATGAAGAATGTATGCATTAGTGCCTCATGGTATAGCAGCAATTGACCCATGATGAGGTATTGCTCTATAGAGCCTATAGAGATAAATAAGTGCTTGTAAGATAACATGCTTCCTAACTAAATGTGTACTGCAATAGAAACTGAATTCATGATACCATACGGAGGAATCATTTGCAAATTTTGTCTTGGGGGGTTTGTTCTAAACCACTACAGTGGATGAAAGTTATTGTTTCATTGGGTAAATTTTGATTAGTCAGGCTTAAACAGGCGAGATGGAAACCAAGAGCCAACCCCGCTTTTAAATTGTATAACAATGAATAATTTAGACCAGCAAACTTTTGGACCATTTGGAGCAAGTATGGTCGGATATAAATAGTGCATAATCCAGTATGAGGTTGTTTATTATAGATAGCCAATAGGATATTGTATGTAATTCCAGCCGAAGTAAAACCATTTGAGAATTGATTTTTATTAATGTATATATGAGGAAGAATGATAGTTTATTCAAGCTCCTATGCTAAGAAATAAGATTAAGGATAAAATAATAACAACATGATACAGACTGGTCAGTTAGATCGTGTAATGCGGCTAACGCCCTCGTTTTTCAGCTGCTTCCCAAAATCGAGGACGTTACTTATTACTTACACTAGACAACCCAACAGTCACAGGATTTTGGAATAATCGTAACTACTGCCACATCAGATAAGTAAATAACATGTTTGTAACTGAAAAAAATTTCATTTATACAAAAAGTTTATTGCATAAATGACACACTGCTCTAAATATGAACACGAAAGAAGCAAATGAGAAAAGCAGTGTCTAGACAAAAATATACAAGATTCTTCGAAAAGTACTTCACTACTTAATATAGCTCGGTCTGATCGATGAAGTACGGATCTTTAGTCGAGGCTGGTTCTCCTTCTTGGTCCTCTAAACCTAGGTTCGAAACCTAGGGGATTAAACCCAGCAAGTAACACAGGGAAAATATGTGTACTATTACAGTACTAAAGATAAAAGTATGCAAATGAATAAAATATTTTCATTGGAAATATCCCTTAATAAACAGAAAAAATGCAATTAAATCGTGATAGTGTTGAATAGTCACGTGAATAATGAAAAATATAACAGTAAGATTATATGTCATTTGCAAATAACATGTAAATATCATGTAAAGATGCATATCTTGTAAAGATGTCAAGTCTAAGTCAAATCTTTGTTAGCATTTGAAACTAAATAATGGATATGATGGCGCGCAGTTTCTGTATTGTACAAGTGCCCGTGCATATCCGGGACCCGGTCTCAGACCCATGGCGCCGAATCATGGCACACCACTAGGTGTTCAAGACAAATCCCGTATTGTGAAACAGTAACGTACATCACTCTTATAGTGATTCATGTATCAGACGGTGGCCCAGTACCATCCAGTGCTGCTGCAGTAGAAATCCTCAGCACCTCAACCAAGAAGTTGGCCAACAAAATCCTTGTACAATACAGTTCTTGTCCATCATGTAGTTTCTCCCATCCCCGTATTTATAATGAATTATGCACATGAAAATTTTATAATCTTTTTTTAATTGTTTTTCAATTCATGATAACATTCTTGCATTTCCATGACTGTATATGATATGTAGTATCATAACACATGATCTGTAATATTAAAATACATGACTTGTAATATCAAAACACATGACATGTAAAATACATGACTTGTAATATCAAAGCACATGAAATGTAGCAGGATAGATGTTAGTACACAATTGTACTACAATATCATTAAAATTATTTCAATAATCTGGTTCATTTTTAAATGTCAATTAATAGCCAATTTGTGAATTAAATACATAATGTAATAGTATTGCATATTTATTTATTAAGTAGATTGCATTTTCATTTACTATGGCCCAACCACACATTTTATTTATAAGGCTCACTGCATTTTATTTATTTAGGCCTATAGTGTTATTATTCATAAAGCCCACTGTATCAAACATTCTCTTTTCTCTCTTAGACATTTATTTATTTATTATTACTTTTTTTTTCTTTTGTACGCCCAAACATTTATAAGGCCAAAACATTTATTTATTTACTTATTTCTCTTAGCATTTACTTATAAAGTGTATGAAATATTTCAGGCCGAAGCCCATGCGTAAACCCAAGCCCACTGGAGAATTTTTATTTATTATTATTATTTTTTTTTGTTACTGGGCTGGGCCAGGCCTGATGTCTCATTTTTTTATTTTCTTTTTCTATTTCTTTTCTTTTCCTTTACTGTTATAGCCCAGCCCACTAAGCCTCCCTAATTACTATTATTAGTTTCTTTTTCTTTTACTGGACTGGGCCAGGCCCAGTTCTTTTTTTTTCCTTTTTCTCTTTTCTCGGCCCAGTCCACCAAACTCTCTTTTCTCTCTATTTTTCTCTCTCCCTTCTCTCTCTCTCTTTTTCTCTCAGCCTATTCCCTGCATAATATAGCCCAACTCACTATTTTTTTTTCATTTTCTTTTCTCCTTTTTTTTTTTCTAGGCTGGGCTAGGCCCAGTCTATTTGTTATTTTTTTTCATTTTGGCCCAAACAGTTTGGCCCATAATTTTTTTTTTATTTTTTTTCCTTTTTTCTTTTTCTTGTATACAGTGAAGGCCCAAGTTTTATATCCTAATACAAAACCCACTCAACCCATATCATTAACCAAGTATTATATCCTGGGCCACATCATTTTATTTATTTATTTATTTATTTTTGCATGACTTATTTTGCATGTCCATATGCCACAGTTTGCATGTCCACACAAATCTGGCTTTACATATATATTTTTGCATGACCCTTTTTTTTGCATGAATATATGTACTGTTAAGTATTTGCATAATGTAAATTATTTTATTTTATTTTTTTGTAAAATCAAAAAAATATGTAAATATCACAATATTTATATATATCAAAATTGACTAAGTAATTTGCTTCAGTGCTCAATATCAATCAATCGATCAAAATGTGAATCAAGTATTTTTGCAAAATAAATACGAACACAAGTATAAATTAAATAAATAAACGAACGAGAAACGAACGAAAAATAGTAGTGTTACTTGCCTCGGGTTGACCTTGAATATTCGGTTCGAATTCTCGGTTCGGTTTGATTTTTCCTTTTCTTCTTTTTCTCTCTTTTTTTTTTTTTGTCTGCTATTGATTTTGGCCGAGAGGAGAAGAGGGGGTGAGAATGGAGTTGGTGCAGCAAAGGGAGTGAGGGAGTGAGGGAGGGAGATAAGGGAGAAGTTTTTATATATATTTTTTATATTTTTTTTTATTTTTTTCTTTTCTTCTCAGTTTGCCACCTAACTGCCACTCCCTTTTTGTTCGTCACGACAGCACAACACAAGAACACAACACATGAACACATGATTCACTGTTTTATTTTTAATTAATTAATTAATTTAATAATTTAATAATTTTGGTTTCGTGTAACATTCTCCAAATACTACCAAATTTATGTAGGACGTAGTGCTCGACGAGAAGAACACTACAAAATTATCTGTTTGTTATTTCGATGTCCGGAATAAATGAACCGAAATTTCGAAATAATTAGAAGGATAATTTTAATTTTATTAAATTAGCAATTTTGGGAGTATTTTTCGGCCTCGTAAGAAAAATCTCCAAAAATCCTAAATATTACAAAATTAATAATCGCGAAGACTGAATATCATCTGGGTTTGTAGATTTAAAGTTATGTTAACCGAAAGTTATTTCAGTATCCAAAATTGACTTCGATTGGCTTATTCGGCACCACTAGCAATACAAGTAGCTCGAAATTTGGGGTATTACATCCTACCCACCTAATAAAAAAATTTCGTTCTCGAAATTTAATTGGTGTTTTTGATCATAAGAAAGGGTATATGTATTTTATGTTGATATCCTTTTCAAGCTCCCAAGCTAAATCTCTTGGTGATTGTATATCCCATAAAATAAGAACTAATAATATTACTTTATCCTTCTAGACTTCTACCATTGGTTAATAATCCTTACATACCGCTTCTCATATTTATGTTTATTTCTTCTGGAACAATCATAAAAACTTTAAGCCTTTTCTCATGTCTATTTTTGATATATTCACTATTTTGTACTTCTAACTAAGCGCTTTCTCAATTATGATATATAAAATACATCATGAACGACTTCCATTTTTGATGAAAATGATAATGGATAGTCAGGATTCCCAATTTATTCTTGAAGTTTTATTTGGGAGAAAGAATACAAAAGTAAGATAGAGTTTAATCAGGAATAACTGCTACCAATTCGGTGTGCCACGCCATCATGATTAAGTAATGGAAAAGATACAAGTGACAAATATTTTTATAGAGTCCATTCCTAGGGTCCTATTACATATTGTAATGAATTTTATAAGAGAGAATAAATCAGAATTATTATAATACTGAAATAACAAGACTATAAATGGTAGGGATATAAGATAAAAGTGAATTCATGACTACAGAATTCAATTACACACGATGTTCTTATCAAGTGACTGCAATTGCTGGCGCTAGAGAATATCTCTCTACAATTGCCTCACCGACTCAATAAGACTTGTGATGTATAAAGGCTCAGGACATGAATCGTATTATGATAATATTCAGATAGAAGATATAAAATATCAAACGGGAATGATCAACAAAAAGTAATGGAATTGGACGATTATTTGGAAAGATAAATTTAACTTGAGTAATAAGATATAATGTCATATTCTAGTTTGAAATTTTTTTCTTTTCATTATCAATTTCTTGTCCTCTACCTTCTACTTAACCAATTCTATAAAATTCTCAATTCTAAGATTTTTTTTTCTAATTCATTTGACTAGTTAATCTCGCCAACTATAATTACTCAGTCAAGGCTGCAAATATTGATTATTGTAATTCATCAACATTTATATCTCCTCAATCTTCAAGAAAAAAATACAAGTAAATTTTTTTTTTTTTAGGGAAAATCATCTTTCCATTTTATGTCAATATATCATATCCCTATCCATTTATACTTAGCAAGCTGGCGTAAAATTCTCTATCATTAGTCACTAAGGGACATATGGGTTGAAAATTAGATTGATATTATTCCATAACGAAGAAGATATAAATCAATAATGGAATTCCAAAGATAGACATTTCAAATAAATTTGATATGGTGGGATAGGCACTATACTAGAGCAGATAGATATCAAAGAATAAGGAACAATTATAAATAATGAGTCACAGACATGTTCATATGTGGCAGTAGTCATATGGTCTTCCACCTAAACCTAGGCTCTGATACCATCCTGTAAGGCTCTCGTTTTTCAGCTGCTTTCCAAAACAGAGGACGTTACTTATTAATTGCACTAAACAACCCAACAGTCACAGAATCTTGGAATAATCTTAACTACTGCCACATCAGATAAGTAAATAACATGTCTGTAACTGAAAAAAAAATTTCATTTATACAAAAAGTTTATTACATAAATGGCACACTGCTCTAAATATGAACACAAAAGAAGCAAATGAGAACAGCAGTGTCTAGACAAAGATATACAAGATTCTTCGAAAAGTATTTCACTACTTAATATTGCTCAGTCTGATCGATGAAGTACGGATCCTTAGTCGAGGCTGGTTCTCCTTCTTGGTCCTCTAAATCTAGGTTCGAAACCTAGGGGATTAAACCCAGCAAGTAATACAGGGAAAATATATGTGTACTATTACAGTACTAAAGATAAAAGTTTGCAAATGAATAAAATGCTTTCATGTAGTTTCTCCCATCCCCGTATTCATAATAAATTATGCACATGAAAATTTTATAATCTTTCTTTAATTGTTTTTCAATTCATGATAGCATTCTTGCATTTCCATGACTGTATATGACATGTAGTATCATAACACATGATGTATAATATTAAAACACATGACTTGTAATATCAAAGCACATGACATGTAAAATACATGATTTGTAATATCAAAGCACATGACATGTAACAGGATAGATGTTAGTACACAATTGTAGCACAATTCATATCATTAAAATTATTTTAATAATCTGGTTCAGTTTTCAATATCAATTAATAACCAATTTGTGAATTAAATGCATAATGTAATAGTATTGCATATTTATTTATTAAGTAGACTGCATTTTCATTTACTGTGGCCCACCACACATTTTATTTATAAGGCTCACTGCATTTTATTTATTTCGGCCTATAGTGTTATTATTCATAAAGCCCACTGTATCAAACATTCTCTTTTCTCTTTTAGACATTTATTTATTTATTATTACTTTTTTTTTCTTTTATAAGCCCAAACATTTATAATGCCAAAATATTTTTCTATTTACTTATTTCTCTCAGCATTTACTTATAAAGTCTATGAAATATTTCAGGCCCAAGCCCATGCGTAAATCTAAGCCCACTGGAGAATTTTTATTTATTATTATTATTTTTTTTTTGTTACTGGGCTGGGCCAGGCCTGGTGTCTCATTTTTTTATTTTCTTTTTCTATTTTTTTTCTTTTCCCTTACTGTTATAGCCCAGCCCACTAAGCCTCACTAATCACTATTATTATTTTCTTTTACTGGACTGGGCTAGGCCCAGTTCTTTTTTTTTTTTTTTTCTTTTTCTCTTTTCTCGGCCCAGTCCACCAAACTCTTTTTTATCTCTATTTTTCTCTCTCCCTTTTCTCTCTCTCTCTCTCTCTCTCTTTTTCTCTCAGCCCATTCCCTGTATATTATAGCCCAGCTCACTACTCTTTTTTTTTTTCATTTTCTTTTCTCCTTTTTTTTTTGCTCTGGGCTGGGCCAGGCCCAGTCTATTTGTTATTTTTTCATTTTGGCCCAAACAGTTTGGCCCATAATTTTTTTTCTATGTTTTTTTTTCCTTTTTTCTTTTTCTTGTATACAGTGAAGGCCCAAGTTTTATATCCTAATACAAAACCCATTCAACTCATATCATTAACCAAGTATTATATCCTGGGCCACATCATTTTATTTATTTATTTATTTATTTATTTATTTATTTTTGCATGACTTATTTTGCATGTCCATATGCCACAGTTTGCATGTTCACACAAATCTGGTTTTACATATATATTTTTGCATGACCCTTTTTTTTTTGCATGAATATACTTACTGTTAAGTATTTGCATAATGTAAATTATTTTATTTTTTTGTAAAATCAAAAAAATATGTAAATATCACAATATTTATATATATCAAAATTGACTAAGTAATTTGCTTCAGTTCTCAATATCAATCGATCAAAATGTGAACCAAGTATTTTTGCAAAATAAATACGAACACAAGTATAAATTAAATAAATAAACGAACGAGAAACGAACGAGAAATAGTAGTGTTACTTGCCTCGGGATGACCTCGAATATTTGGTTCGAATTCTCGGTTCGGTTTGATTTTTCCTTTTCTTCTTTTTCTCTCTTTTTTTTTCTTTTTTTTTTTTTTTTTCTTTTCGAATTCTCGAATTCTCGGTTCGGTTCGAATAACGAGAAATAGATGTATGAGAGATCCAATGACTTATCTAGGGGTTGAACGATAATCTAAGTGAAGCCTAAAAGGCTCTCAAAGATGGCAAGAATAAAACTGGTCAAAAGAGTAATGTATTAAATTTTATACAGCTTTCACAGAAGAATAGAAAAGTGAAAAGCTACTGGTGACATGATGCAGTTCCAAATGAATTTTGTCACTACTTTTGCTACAATTATGGGTGTTTGATACTTTTATCTCAATACAGGAATAGAATAATCTGTGTAATTATAGCTTTTATATGATGTACAATCTGTTTCTGATTGCTGGGCTGTTGTCATTTATATTCTATAACATTGTGCTGTATTAATTTCATCGTACTACTTCTTCTAGACTTTTTATTATGAGCATGTTTTGACTCTTTTGTCCTGAGATATTCCAGCAAGTATGTGCAAAAGGTACTGAATGCCTCTCTGATGGTTTGGTTTCAAACATATTGGGCAAGCTGCCTAGTCATTCAACTCGGCCTGTGAAGGGGTTCGCCAGGTAATGATCCCGTGGCACCCACCCTTTTGAATTACTTTGAACCTGATTTCCTTTAAAATATAAATTAACCTCCACCTTACACATTGATGTGTTCCATTGCAATTCCTCCATGCCTGAGCATTCCATCTGAAGTTTGCTGCCTTTTTGTTGTAGGACAGCCCAATTGGTTAGGAAGTGACCTGGGGATCTGAATATGCTTTAACCATCCAAAAAGTGTGAAATACCTTGAAGTTCTCCATTTTAACTTGTTTTTGGAACTACTTTGTTATCACTCAAAATTGTTCTCTCTTAACGTCTTAAGCAAAAGAGAATGCTAATGCTCTGTAAAATTTGTGAGACAATACTGGAATCATTGAATATATTGGATATGGTTAAGCATTTTTATTTTACTTCTTCAAAATCAATTAGGTAAAGATCATACACAACAAATTTTGCTAGACATAAATACCAGGTAGTGGAAAAATGTTAAATTTCATTCCATGTGATGCACATGCATACTAGTTAGAACAACAGGTAATCTACAATGGATAATAGATGCCATACTGCAATCAGTGATTTTTTTTTTTATATTTAATAATATTATTGTTTGAATAATTGAAGAATTTTTTTTTTTTAAAGAACATAATTAAAGAAAAAATTTGGAAGAAGATATTTGTAAAATATAGATCTATGATATGTGGTGTATGCCTTAGTGCCATTCTCTAAACCAAGGAGTTCTTTTTCCCTAAAATTTATGTACTATATTATTTACAAAAGCATGACTAGAGAGTAATTTTCAACATGTTATATTAATAATTTTTTAATCATATTTTGCGAATGTGGTTGTACGAGCCCAATCCTTGCATTCCATTGTCAAGGTTGGCTTGTATTTTAGGTAGTCGTATTGGCGATGGTAGAGACTCCACATATATCCTACTGTTATAAACTTAAATTTAAGATGAAGAAATTCCCAAATCTGAATATTTACAACTTATTTTAGCAAGTTGATACATCATATAAAAAAAAATTTTTACAAACTCATCAAATTAAAACAAAGTAGATCACACAATAACACCAATAATAGTAGCATAAGATCCATGCCTGTCGAGAATTCCAAATAATTAGAAATACTCAAAGGTATATCTCCAATTTAGCATTCCTATTACCTAACCATAAAAATCATCATTACTTTTAGCCATGGAAGGCAAAATTGAGAAGAATTATATTTCAGCATTGTAAAACAAGATTAGGTCTGTCGTTTTTAAAATTTTAAATTTAAGAAAAATAAAAATTTCATTTTTAATTTATAAGTTTGAATATAACTGTCAATGACTGGCCCATGAACCTGCTTATTTGTATTTTTATTTTAAAATGAAAATGTTGGTGATGACGGAGCATGGTAACAAGTCTACCTATCTGATTTAAGTAGTTTAGATGTTGCCTGTCATTCTTTTACACGTGAATTTGTGTCCTCATTAATAGATTGTACAAACGGTCACCGTTTTTTCTCCAAGCAGGTGACATCATCACCAATAGACTGTGATTTAAGGATTTGTCTTGTTTCTTGTACTTAGGTATTGAACAAGAGTGGACCCTAGCACAAAAACAAAATGCAAGCTGCTGCCAGTGGACTGTTTTCTGCAACTAATGAACTCTGCATTGCCTCAGTCAGCTTCAGGTGCGACCTTTGTCTTCTAAATTTAATTTATGCAGCATGATTTTTACTGCTAATCACACGGTGGCATTTCATTTAAAATTTTAATAAAATTGAAATGACATTTTTTGCCCTCTCTCGTTGAGAAATTAATCCCAAACTAGGGGAAATTCTAAATGTGCACCACATTTTACTAGGGGTTAATTACACTCAGACCTCTCTGTAGTACGGGGGGTATATAACATATCACTCCTAAAATTTAAAACTCTTACTTAGATTTTCTGGGGTATGAGTGCAATTAAAACACGATGACTTAGATAGTGCAGGGGGTCTAAGTAAGAGTTTTAAACTTTATGGGTGGTAAGTACACTCCCATACTATAGGGGGTATGAGTGTAATTAACCATTTTACTAGTGAGCACCGCATACTATATAGTAAAGTGATTTACAACATGGGGAAAAATGGTGCTCACTAGTAAAAAATGGTGCGCATTTAGCATTTCCCCTAAACTAGTTGATGTAATACGGAGATGGTCCCAGGCCGGACCACCAATATGGGCTTAAAAGGCCCAATTACAAATCATCAGTCGGATTGGTTTCCCACCAGACTTCCGAGTCTAGAAGCCAGAGTTCCAGACCAGCCTTTAATCCTCTACCTCGACATATAAATTTGGAAAACTAGAAGAAATTAAGAAATAAAATGATTAATTTATTTAAGAAAATAAAAAATGATCATCTCTTGTTACAAACATTACATTAGGAACAAATGGAGTTAAAAAAAGGACTATCTTCAAGCCACCGTCTGATTTGAATCTTATCGCTTTCCCGGTGGGGGAATATGGTGTATCGGGGATGCTGTCTTTGGTGTAGGGGGGCTACTTCCATGTCTACCGCCAAGCTTTCTTGATATCACATCTATTTTTATAAATAAAAAATTGAGCAAACACATCAGTAACATGCATACATAGCTAAAAGATTTGAAGGGAAGAAATTGCTAATTACAAATTAATTTTGTAATTACTTTGGAGCTTTATGATCTAGAAAGCTAAGTACAAGGGCAAGAATAAGTTACCTCCGTAGGCTAGCTTGAATTGAAAAGCGTAGATGGTAGCAATCAAGAGCCCAAGCAAAAGTGATCGGATGAAGGAATGATAACACATTACTATTTCTCTATGTTGCTTCCCTTGTACTTCAATGGCTTCTTAGTGAATACTATCAGTTATATAGATGATGAGTCACTTTCACTTTTATTTTTTAAAATTATATATTTTTTCTCCATGGAGTTTTTTAAAGGGGTTTTCCCCCCTCCCTGTAGAGTCTTTGATGTGCAAGTAATAATTCTTTGACCTGCCCAAGCGGTTTAGTATGGTTTGAACGTTGACCAAATTCCAGATCCCACCTACTATGTGATCTTGTTCTCTCTGACCATGAATAAATTGCTTGTCTATGATATTTAAAGTATATCTTTCCGGAGACTTGCCCGTAATTATGAACCCGCTCGCCCGTAATGGGAGAATGAAATCTCTTTTCTCCTGCGTAGATAGACAAGACAATTTTCTACGAATGTTGTTATTCTCTACCAGCTTTTGAATACATCCCGAGTCTTTATGTCTTCACCAACTGTTAGTTAAACTTGGTGATTTTCAAAAATTGTATTGCCCTCACCAGTAGCTTGCAAGGTCATCTTGCTTATTATTCAAAAATTCACCCCATAAATTATGGGTGGAGTGCTTGAATCCTCTCCCTTTCAAAGGGAAGAGAGTGATGATGTGACTGAAGCCGATGCTCATTTTACAGTCAAAGTATAAAATTCCAATGGTATGAAAGTACATTTTGTCCACGCTCATAATCTCTTAGCCAAAACTTAGGTTCTCATTTTTGAGATTATAAAATTAAATTAAAGAAAGTAACTAACTATTTACTGCTTCTTTATTTTATTTTTTCCGTTTTCTGTGAAATCCACGTCCGGTTCTATCGTGACCTCTTGCACACTTGCTAAGGCGATTTTACGTCTATGCAATAGTGGCACCGTTGTTTTCTTTTGCTTTATAGGAGAAAACATTTTCACCTTTTTTTTTTAATATTCAAATAATTACTTGGCTTATAACTACCTTGTTGAGCAATAAGTGGTTATTTATACTGGAGTTTTAAGCAACTCTTGGATTGCAATCGTAAATAATTCACTCCAAAGGAATATAATGCAATTCAAAAGGTTCTAAATGTTAGCAAAAGATAGCGGAATAATACTAATACAACAACCAGCGGAATTAAATAGTTAACCAAAGAGAAAAATAGCAGAGATAAAGAACACACAGATTTAACGTGGTTCGGCAATATGCCTACGTCCATGGGAACCCGATCGAAAAACTTTCACTATATCAAAATATGATTACAACTTTCAATTTCTCAACCACAAGAGAAATCACAAAGAAATCACACAAGATTTTGAGATCAAATCCTAATCTCTTGTTGCAGTGATTTACCTCTTTGTTTCGACCACAAAAAAATCAAAGGAAGCCAGCCGCCTCTGCAAAATATTTGCTTCGGCCACAGAACAGAAACCGCCGCACCAAATTAATTTTTCCCTTGGCCAAAAAATCAATTGCAGCCAAGCAACTTGATTTCTTCTTTGCTTCGGCTCAAGGACAACAGCACTTCAATTATTTTCTTGCCAAATAATTTCTTTCTTGTAGCCGTCACTTTTCTCTCTCCTGGCCAAAACACAGCCGCCCTGTAAAATCAAGAGAAAAACTTTCGGCTCCTTTGTTTTTTTTTTCTTTTTGGCTCGTCCAAAACCCTAGCACCGTACCCCATATATATATATATCATATTATAACGGGTTTGGACCTGTTTTAGACTCGTTTCGGTTGATTGAAACCCACTGCGGTAATGGGCTTCATTAGCAATAATCTCCCACTTGGAGACCTATTGCAAAAATTATAATTTCTATGCATGATAATTCTAGTGTCCAATGCTTTTACCTCGATCGTTTAAGGTCCGGATTTCAGCATTCAACACAAATGCACTAAAGTTGAGCAATAGCTCAAATTTTTTCCATCAACCGGTTTTGTCAACATATCTGCAGGATTCTTTCTGCTCTCAATTTTCTCCAACTTCAATTGGCCATTCTCAACCAAGGATCTAATGAAGTGATAAATCAAGTGAATATATTTAGTTCGTGAATGATACACCGAGTTCTTAGCAAGATAATTTGCACTTTGACTGTCACTGAATAACCTGCAATCCACTCCATCAAAATTCAACTCACTCATCAATCGTTGCAACCAAATAAACTCCTTACTTCTGCAGTTTTAACATACTCAGCTTCTATCGAAGGTAAAGCAACAATTGATTGTAATCTTGAAACCCAGCTTACCGCTATCCCTTCTACAGTAAAAACATAACCTGTGGTGCTCCTGCCATTGTCTCTATCACCTACATGGTCCGAATCTACGAAACCTTGCACATCAATGTTATCACCCCCAAAACACAAACAATAATTTAAAGTACCTTTCAAATACCTGAAAATCCACTTCACTGCTTGCCAGTGTTTATTTCCAGGATTTTTCATGAATCTACGCACTACTCCCACTGCATGTGCAATAACTGGTCTTGTATTCATCATTGTATACATAAGACTCCCAACGACTGATGAATAAGGCACATTCTCCATGTGTTTCGTCTCCTCATCTGTCTTAGCACCTTACTCTTTTGACAGTTTGAACTGACCACCAAGAGCTGTAGTTACCGATTTTGCATTATCCTTGTTGAATCTCTCCAACACCTTCTTGATGTACCCCTCCTTAGATAACTATAATTTCTTATTTTTCTTATCTCGGGTAATTTGCATTCCAAAAAGTTGTTTAGCCTCACTCATGTCCTTCATAGAGAATCTCCCTGCCAACTTTCTCTTCAGATCATTGATTTTCTTCATGTCTGTACCTGCTACAAGTATATCATCTACATACAAAGTAAGTATAATAAAGTTACCATCCTTAAACTTTTGTAGATATACACAATGATCTGAATTGCATTTGGCAAAATCCGAATTCAATATAAACTTGTCGAACTTCAAGTACCATTGTCTCGGCGCTTGTTTCAACCCATACTAACTCCTTTTCAGTCGACATATCCAATTCTCTTTTTCTTTAATTTCATCTCTCCGGCTGTTCCATGTATATTTTTTCCTCCAAATCACCATGAAGAAAAGCAGTTTTCACATCGAGCTGCTCTAAATACAATCCTTTCACAGTCACAATACTCAGTATTGCTCTGATAGAAGTCATCTTGACAACAGGTGCAAATATTTCATTGAAGTCAATACCTTTTCTCTGACCGTATCCCTTCACCACAAGTCTAGTCTTGAACCTTTGTGTCCCTCCTGCCTCATATTTCACCTTGTATACCCACTTGTTATGTAATACTTTCATCTTTTCCAGTCGCTTCACAATTTCCATGTGTGATTCTCCTCCAAAGAAGACATCTCATCACACATGGCTTGCTCCCACTTAAGACGAAATTTATCTTACATAGCCTCTTGGTAACTCTCTGATTCACCTGCATCAGTATACAAAACATGATATAAAGGAAGACAAAGTTTTTGGGTTGACTTCCTTATCCTCGTGCTTCTCAAAGTGGGAACACTCTCTAATGAAGTACTGGAACCATCTACTTCAGTCAATGACCCTCTTTCCTGTTCAGTCTCATATGAACCTTGTGTATTCTCAAGTGTAGCCATTTCTTCTCCTTCACATGCAGATATTTCTTCTTTTCTTTTATCCATGGGATCCATCCCATCCTGTGGCTCATCCTGCTGTAGGTGCTCTTTCTCAACCGTTTTCTCACTCTTATTCTCCATTCGGTCTTTATACGTACAACCCTCATTGAATACTACATCTCTGCTACGAATCACATTGTTATGCTCATAATCCCATAAGCGGTAACCATATTTGTCGCCACCGTATCCAATGAATGCACACTTTTGAGATTTAGAATTAAGCTTCTTTCTCATCTCATGATCCACATGTGCATATGCTATACAACTGAATACTTTTAAGAATGAATAATTCACAGTCTTACCAGACCACACCTCCTCTGGAATTTCTCCATCTAAAATACTGGCTGGACTCCTATTGATCAGATAGACTGCCGTATCTACAACGGCTCCCCAAAGTTGCAAAGGCAAACCTGCATGTAGTCTCATACTCCGAGCTCGCTCCAAAATGGTTTTATTCATCCTCTCAGCCACGCCATTTTGCTGCGGTGTTCTCGGTACAGTCTTTACTCTCCTGATCCCGTAGGTAGAGCAATAATCATCGAACTCTCTATTGCAAAATTCCCCACCATTGTCTGACAACAGACATTTTCACCTTCAAACATGTTTCATTCTCAACAAGAGCTTTCCATATTTTGAAGATTTTGAAAACATCGGATTTCTGCTTAAGTGCGAATGCCCATGTTTTCCTGCTTGCATCATCTATGAAAGTGACAAAATAAGAATTACCTCTAAGAGACTTTGCCGGAAAAGGCTCCCATACATCTGTATATACCAACTCCAATCTCTCGATTTTCTTCTCCTTGCCATCTTTCATAAAACTAACTCTTTTCTGCTTTCTAAACACAGTTATCATAGAAATCAAAATTAGCATCTTTCATATCTGTCAACATATCTTTAGATTGCAATACCCTCGTGCCGCTCTCGCTCAAGTGACCGAGCCTCTGGTGCCATAAGGTAGCCTTCTCATTCTTCACGGTGGTAAAAAAAACAACGTGATCCACCGAGCTTGAGAGTAAATATAGAGTTCCTACTCTCTCACCCTTGACCACTACCATTATTCCTTTGCTGATCTTCCACTGTTTTCTCTCAAATGAGATTTGATAATCTTCACCATCCAGCTTGCTAACAGATATTAAATTCTTCTTTAAATCTGGTATGTGCCTGACCTCTTGTAAAAGTAACTTTCCACCATTGTGCAATTTCAATTGAATTGTCTCTTTACCGACAATCTTGCATTCTTGTCCATTACCAACAGTCACATGCCCAAAATCACTTTAGACATAATTCTCAAATCATTCTCTGTGAGCAATGCAATGAAACGAAGCCCCTGAATCTACAAACCATGGATCTGACCTTAATTCAAACCACGGATCTGACCTTGATTCTGTATGAGCAGACAAGCACAAGTCATCATACTCTTTACTTGGATTTACCACATTTGCTCATTCCTTGTATTTGTTTGGACAATCTTTCTTCATATGACCCTCTATCTTACATTTCTAACACACTAACATTTTCTTGAACTTCTCCTTAGATTTTGATCTCCCTTTTTGGTTCGACTCCCTGCTTAAATTTCTATCTCTTTTCTTTCTTCTGTCATTATCAACCGATAGAACAATACTTGTAGAAACTGTACTCTCACCCATGCTCTTTTTCATCAATTCATCATTCATGATTGTACTCACAACATCATCAAATTTAAGAGCAGTATTGGAAGTATTGCTGATGACCACAACAATATTACTCCAACTATCCGGTAACGAATACATAAATATCAAAGTTTTAATGTCATCAGCAAAGACAAATCTAAGAATTCAAGTTGTGCCCATAATGTATTAAATTCGTTCAAATGATTAACAACTGACTTATCAGAAGGCATTCTCAAGTTGAACAATTTTTTCATTAGAAACAGTCTATTTGAAGCAGACGGCTTCTCATAAAATTTAGCCAACGCTGACATCAAACATGAAGTGGTTTTCTCCTTAGAGACGTTGAGCACAACCTGCTTTGTCAGGCACAATCGAATCTGCGCCAAAGCCCTCCTGTCCAACAATTTCCACTCCTCATCTGTCATCTTTTCTGGTTTTTCTCCAAACAGTGGTTGATGTAAATTCTTTTGATATAAATATTGTTCCATCTGCAACTTCCACCATTGGAAATCTGTCCCATCAATTTTTTTAATATTTTCCTTCTTATTTTCCGCCATAACTCCCACTCAAAATCAACACCGATCTGAGTGAAATCTGACCTGAATCAGGGCTCTGATACCAATTGTTAGCAAAAGATAGCGGAATAATACTAATGCAACAACCAGCGGAATCAAATAGTTAACTGAAAAGAAAAATAACAGAGACATAGAACACGCAGATTTAACGTGGTTCGGCAATATGCCTACGTCCACGGGGACCCGATCAAAAAACTTCTACTATATCAAAATATGATTACAACTTTCAAGTTCTCTGTTGGATAATCTTGTTGCATTGCCTCAGCATTTTTAGATAAGAAGACTAGTTCAGTTAGGTTTTGAATTAGTCAAGATAAGAAGATTAGTTCAGTTAGGTTTTTGAATTAGTAATCCTATTGTTATTTGAATTAGTAATCCGATTGTTATTTGGATTGGATTGGTTTTTGTACTCTCTGTATATATAGATGAAATAATCAAGAGGAAAAGCCTAGCCCTCTTGAAAAGAAAATCTTCTTCTATTGCTGTTTGTTTTTTTCTTTCTCTACAATTGGTATTAGAGCTCGTGTTGTATGCTAAAGATCATGCCGCGAAGCATCATCACCAGCGGAGTTGACGGGGCTGCCTCGGGTGCGCTGGCGAAAGAAAACACCGGCGTCTCTCTCCACTACCCGATACTGACGAATACGAACTACACAACCTGGGCTATCAAGATGCGCGTGTACCTACAAGCACAAGGTGTGTGGGACGCCATCCAGCCCGGGACCGACGTGGAGACAAGGAAGGACAAGATGGCACTCGCCGCCATCTATGAAGCTATCCCCGAGGAAAACCTTCTTCTCATAGCAGAGAAGGAGACGACAAAGGAGGTTTGGGAGACGCTCAAGACAAAGTACGTGGGTGCTGATCAAGTGAAGCAGGCGAAGCTCCAAACTCTAAAGAGTGTTCGCAACAGAAGTTCCTTTGCTTCCTTCCATCGAATTAACTTGAATTACAATAGAAGTGAACAAGAGATATGAAGAGAACAAACGAGAGGATTTTATAGTTCAATCTCTCTCTTTTACAATGTATACGTGGGATCAGTGGCGATGGGATTTGTCAAGCAGTTCCTGTTGACGATCGGTACGTCGAACTCTTCTCTCTTGAAGAAATCGGCTGACTGTAGACGATCTTCTTCTCTGTCTTTCCCGAACTCAAGGCTCTCTCGCGTACTTGAATTCTCCAAGACAATGATGATCACAAAAAGGCTTCAAGGCTCTCTCGCGTACTTGATTTGCCGAAAAGAAGAAGACCAAAGCCGAAAAGAAACGAAGACCAGGGTTTCACCAGGAAGGTATTTATAGCCCCGGGAAGATTTGAGAGAGTTTCTATTCAAATAGAATTCGCTCTCATCAAGGATTCCAATCAAATATCTTAATTTTGATTTAAATCTCTTGATTTAGAATTCTGATTGGACTTGATTTAGGTATCTTAGATAAGCCCAAATCATAATCTCAATCAATTTAAGATTCTGGTTATCTGCTCAAGCGGAGCTTTAATCGCATCAAAACGCGGCGCTAAATAACCAGTGCGCGGAGCTAATGCGGAGCTATCGAACATCTCCGCATTTACTCAAACGCGAGGCTAAAAATAGCCAGACGCGGAGCTATGGATTAGCTCCGCGTTCTGTTGTGGAAAATCCTTTTTACTTAGAAATTTTCACTGCCAACAGAACCCCCTCCAAAGTTTTCAAAATGACTTTAAACTTAGCAAATTTTGAAATACTTTGGATCTTCAAATTGAAAACGCGGAGTTAGAATACGAAGTCTCCTTCGCGTTATGCTCGCCTACACGGAGCTAATCAGCTTCACTTTATTTTCAGTGAAATGAGTAATTGCTTCTTTAATTACTCTGAATTTCTGCGCCGAATACCAAGCGACGGAAATCTTGTTTAAATAGAGCTTCTCGGCTCATCTTCTTCTTCATTCGAAGATTTTGAAGAGTTCCCAACTCCTGCAACCAAGTGAGCGATGTCAATGAGCGATCTTCAATTGATCTCCCTTTAACTCTCCATAGATTTTCATTATTAGGATGTCTCTCTAGAAGAGTTTGGCTTTATGCATGTTGGCCGGCATTAATGGCAGCGGCCGTGGAAGTAGACCAGCCTATGCAGCGTCTTCCGGAGGTAAAAAAACCTTAACTCTTGGTCTTCTAAGAACCATTATGAGATATTTTGGCTCGGTTTAATCCGGCCAATTGTTTGCTTTACCGGCGAGATCGCCGTTCTCCAGCCATAAGGCTTGAAGGAGAAGGAGAAGTCAGAGAGGAACTCTGATCTTTCTCTACGCGAAGTTATCGCGTCATCCTCACGTTTGAAACGCGGGGCTATTTTAATTAGCAGTCGCTTTGAATTTGCGAGGCTATCTTTGATTAGAAGTCGCAATGAATCTGCGAGACTATCTTTGATTAGCAGTCGCGAGGAATCTGCGAGGCTATCTTTGATTAGCAGTCGCGATGAATCTGCGAGGCTATCTTTGATTAGCAGTCGCGATGAATTGCAATGCTATCTTTGATTAGCAGTCGCGATGAATCTGCGAGGCTATCTTTGATTAGCAGTCGCTATGAATTGCGAGGCTATCTTTGATTAGCAGTCGCGATGAATTTGCGAGGCTATCTTTGATTAGCAGTCGCTTTAGAAAGAGAAGGAAACAACATAGAGAAACTCTGTCCCTCCTTTATGCGAAGTTATCGCGTCATCCTCTGCGTTTGAAGCGCGAGGCTATTTCTTCAACTGCACGCGGAGTTAGTTTAGCTCCGCGTTTTCACACTTTTAGAAATTCTGTTCCTTTTGCAGTAAGTCCGATCCTTTTTAAAGAGGAGCGTATCCGGGTCCATCGATCTTCATCAGCAAAAGTAACTCTAAGAAAGCCAGAAACATACGCTTTACAACATAGTTGCAGGTTTCAAGCTCTGGTTCCAAAAGATAAACTTTTGAAGGAGTTGCAAGCTCAAGTATGGGCTTGCAGCACTTCTCTTTCCTCTCGTGCTTCATTTCAGATGACAGATCCAAGCTGACATTTGCAGAGGAGATCTTTTGCATGTGAACCAGGGAACTGAGCTTCAACACCCCGTAAAGAAATCTCACCGTTGAGTTATTGATGAGTCGATGAATATGTAGAAACTTTTGGGAGAGCTATAACTCCCTCTTTGTAATTTCTTCTTTTATCAATAAAGGTAAATTATTTTCCTCTCTATCTGTTGGCTTCAAGAATTTTGCTTGCTCAACAAACAGATGGTCAATAATTCTGGTAAAATAGTCTAAGGCTCTTCTGCGTAACTTAGATCATTAATACCGATTTGATCGAATAAGGATCATCTTAACTTGGCCAAAAATCCAAGTTCTTCATGAGAACGCGAAGCTAAAATACCAAGTTATCCTCGCGTTTCACAGAGTTGCGTAGAGTAGCGTGGAGTTAATATCTTCACTTTTTTCTTTATCACGCGAGGCTAATAGCTCCGCGTTTTGGAGAGTAACTGACCAGTCATTTTCTCCGAAATCCGCACCGAATTCCAAGAGGCGGTTTCCCTTATTTAAATGAAATCTCTATTCCTTTTCTTCTCACTTTACTTGAGAATTTTCTAGAAACCCTAGAGATTCAGGCGATCAGAGCTCAGGCGATCCGAGCGTTCTCCGACCGATTTTCTCCCAATTTCTCGTCGATTTTCCTCGACTTTTCTGAGAAATGGCGCCCAAGACTCGTGCTACTTCCCGCGCAGCTCCATCATCGGCGGTTGGCGCGAGCAGTGGTGGCAGCGGCCATGGCGGCGACGCGCCGGCCCACATTTCGCCCATTGGGGGTAAGGATCTCTCTACCGAGACTCTTTAGAACATTTTTATGTGATTTGGTTTGATTTTAACCTGTTAATCATCTCTTTCATCGGCGAGATCGCCGTACTCCGGCCGTATGGCTTGGAGAAGAAGAAAAGCCACTGGCTTTCTTCTCATGCGAAGTTATCGCGTCATCCTCGCGTTTTAAAACGCGGGGCTATTTGGAAGAGCAATCGCGCTGAGGCGCGAGGCTATTTTAAGTAGCAGTCGCGTAGAAATGCGAGGCTATTTTAAGCAGCAATCGCGTAGAAATGCGAGGCTCTTTTAACTAGCAGTCGTGCTGAAACGCGAGGCTATTTTAAGTAGCAATCGCGTAGAGACGCGAGGCTATTTTAACTTCTGCGCGGTCTAATCTTTAGCTTCGCGCGGCGCTATTTTTAGCTTCGCGCGTTCTAATTTTTAGCTTCGCGCGCTATACTTAGAGAAATTTTCTGCCTTAGAGAAACTTCTCTAACTCTGGTGTTTCTTTGTTCAGTAGGATATTCGATGGAATCTCTTCCCCACAAGAACTACTTTGGCTTCGCTGGAGGCTCTGATCCTTCAGGTCAATTCCGTTTCACTACCATCTTTCCCTCGTACAAGCCAGACCCGAAGGATCGCAAGGAGAAGTTGATCAAGTATCACCCTACCACTGCGAGGGAGATCATAACTGATGCGGCTTTTAAAAACGTGAACAGAGAGGCGATGGAGAAGCCTGCATTCCACTTCGGAGACCAAATGGATTAATCAGATGAGATCCTCTTTGAAGAAGAGTGCGAGTGGCTCTATAACTCGGGCGAAGCTTTAATGTTTCTGCCCAGAATGAGTCGTAGCTATCCTCTGGTTTATCTTCAGAGGCTGGCGATGCCTCGAGAATTAAAGTGGGGCCTAACTCAGGAGCAAGACGGCGTCCCAACAGGGAAATTTGGCGCACAAGGGCCCTACTAGGATGGTGCCCCCAGATGCTTTACTGGATTGCTTCCAGGCCGGTCTGGCAAAGAGCTTCCAGTAGAAGTCCCCTCTCGTGCCCGAACTTTCTTGACCGAGTTCTTGGCAAGAGATGGTCAATACCCGGCTAGTGATTTCAGAATGCCTGGCTGGGTCTACTCCTCTATCAATATGTGGTGGGCCCGCCTCGTTCAGTACATACTGGATTCTCACGAGCCCATCTTAAAGGATATTGGCTTATATAAAACCATCAGAAATGTCCAATTCGGGTTCCCTCAGAGCGCTTACCACTTTTACTGCCTGTTGGAGATGTATAACCCTGAGACTTGCACTCTCTTTACACCAGTGGGTGAGCTAGGGTTCGCTCTCCATGAGATGTTCGAGGTTTCCGGGTTTTCCATGGGTGAAGTCCCTTATGAAGAATACATCCCTTGCACCGAGGAGTTAAACATATTGATGGCGAAGGATGAGCGCATTTATGCCACATACTAGGAGATGATGTGCCATTACCGTATTTGCTCCGACCTGACAGGTGCGCGTAATAATGGTATTGGTCATAAAAAATGGGCCGAGTATCTCTTCGCCAATTTAAACTCTAAGGATAGCTCGTCAACTATCCATGGCCATCCTCCTGTCCCCATTTCAGAGATCGACCAACGTGTAGCCAGGGGCCATTACCGTTTGTATTATACCACGGAATCCAATGAGAATGGATACGGTCCCGGCACTTCATTCAAGAGCTACCATTATCAAGCCCAGTTTCCGGTCTCCAACACCAGTTTGCTCCACTGAGACATTTCCCATGGTCGTTGGCGTGCCTTCTCAGTTAGCGATTTTAATGTCGTCTGTTGTCGTGGCTGCTGAGACACCTGCAACTCCTCCGACTTCAAGCCTTCCAGCAGGGGAAGAGGATAATTTGAAGTTCTCATTTGAAGATGCTTCTCCTACCGGAGAAGCTTCGGGCGAAGTTATTCCGTCTTCTACTCTTGCCGGCGGGAGTACCCAAGTGATTGGTACTGGTGGTGTTTCCCCTGGGGTCTCCAGCTCTTCCAGATCTGCACTGGCTCTACTGGTTCCCCATATCGTGAGTTTGATGCAGGGACGGGCTTCTTCTTCTCCAGCTCCGGTAGCTACTGCTTCCTTGCCTGCGACATCTTCCTTGGCGTTACCTGCTTTGCCTACCGACACTGCAAATCCTTTTGAAGAACTTTTCAACTTCACTGTCGTAGATTTTATGTGTTTTTGCTAAGGAGGTGTGTCGAGATGGTTCTTGCTGGCCACGATTTCTTCAACTTCGCACGTCCACTGTTATGCCGCTATCTAGGGAATATTGAAGAAGTTGGTGGACAAGATCGAGCAGCTCCCTACCGGGCCCGCCTTGCAGCCTTAGAAGAGCAGGTGACCACGCTACACACACTCCAGCAGGCGAATGTGGAGGCGATCACTGAGATAGAACTGGCGCGGCTCCGGGCGGAAGCTATATCGCATAGAAATGTTTTAAGGCAGCAGGAAGAGAGATGGTCTCAGGAGCTGACAGAGCTCGAAGCCAGCCGGGAATCCATTCTCGGAGATCTGAGGAGGATGAACTCTGAAATCGGAGAGAGTCAAGCTGCCATCTCCAGGGCCCAGGAGACCATCGCCAGGGCTCGGGCCATCTTGATAGAAAATGAACTCCGGTTAGGGGAGTCTGTCAAGAAGCGGGAAATATTGCTTCTCCAACAGGAACAGGTCCAGCAGGAGGAGGCGGCCAGGAATCGTGCCATTGAAAAGTCTCGTCAGCAACAACTTGCAATAAGTGATGATGAGTTGCGTAGGCAAGCTCAGCAAACCGTGGAGGCCTCTCATCGTAGAAATTTGGACGAGACAATAAACAAATTCAGACTCCTGGGAGACCAATAGTTTCCTCTCTTTACGCTTTTATTTTTCTTGTAATAAGAATTCCGTAAACAGGAGAGAGATAACCTTCGATGGTTCTTTGAAATTCTTTTTTCATCTTCACCTTTTTAATAAAGATGATTCTTTTGACTCTTTTATTTGCCGGCTTCAAAACAGATTTGCTTGCCCAACAAATAACCTGTTGTCAAAACGATTTATCTCGGTATCGTTTATGCGCAATTTTCTGAATCATACTGTCAGAGGTAAGAATTTTAACATGACAGGATTTATGGGATTTTTAGCAAACCCCCAGCTATCAACGGATTTGATTAGCCTTTACCAACTACCGTTTGAGTTGGGCTAGCCATGTTATTCCCCTCAACATGGTGAGTTGTTGAGAATTTCGTTTGGGCTTAAATGCCAAACTTTTCCTCTCTCCTTTACCTTATCGGTGTTGAGTAATTCATACTTTTTACCCCCAGTATGAAGGGGTTGGCGAGAAACTGGTTCTCTTCCCATTGCCTAGTTGGCGCCGGGTATTTTTATACCTTTTAAGTCAGAGGCGCTTAGTTGCACATGCTTAAAAGAAAGACTGGAGGCCGTTCAAACTTGAGAACTAAGCACACCAGGTTTGGGTCAGAGGCGCCAAACTGCGCATGCCCAAGAAAAGACTGATGGTGGTTCAAACTTGAGAACCAAACTGGAGGCGGTTAAAGGCTCTCTCGCGTAACTTGAACTGGGCACACCAAACATACCAGGTTTAGGTCAGAGGCGCCAAACTGCGCATGCCTAAGAAAGAGACTGGAGGTGGTTCAAACTTAAGAACCAAACACACCAGGTTTAGGTCAGAGGCGTCAAACTGCGCATGCCTAAGAAAAAGACTGGAGGTGGTTCAAACTTGAGAACCAAACACACCAGGTTTAGGTCAGAGGCGCCAAACTGCGCATGCCTAAGAAAAGACTGATGGTGGTTCAAACTTGAGAACCAAACTCACCAGGTTTAGATCAGAGGCGCCAAACTGCGCATGCCTAAGAAAGAGACTGGAGGTGGTTCAAACTTGAGAACCAAACATACCAGGTTTAGGTCAGAGGCGCCAAACTGCGCATGCCTAAAAAAAGGCTGGAGGTGGTTCAAACTTGAGAACCAAACACACCAGGTTTTAGGTCAGAGGCGTCAAACTGCGCATGCCTAAGAAAAGACTGGAGGTGGTTCAAACTTGAGAACCAAACACGCCAGGGTTTAGGTCAGAGGCGCCAAACTGCACATGCCTAAGAAAAGAGAGACTCGTACCTCCGGGGATATTTAAGAATAGTATTTCTTCAGGAATTTGCCATTGATCGGCATTATCATCCTGTCGCCGTTTTGATTCATCAAGCGATAAGCTCCACTGGAGTAGACTGTCTCCACAATGAACGGTCCTTCTCACTTGGGCTCAAATTTACCCTTTGTCTTGTGAGTTAGAACCATTGGCCTTTTAACGGCCAGAACCAAGTCTCCTTATTTAAAGGTCCTTGGTTTAACGTTCTTATTGAACGTTTGATAAATTCGGGCTTGATACAACTCAATTTGTTGTTGAGCCCTAAGACGCTTTTCATTCAGCGCCTCTAATTCTTTCAATCTTTGATGATGGCGTTCTTCTGTCGTCATCTTCGTGGCTAAAGCCACTCTTAATGAAGGAATATGGACTTCGAGAGGTAAGACGGCCTCGCTTCCATAGACCAAAGAGAATGGAGTAGTTTTTGTAGGGGTGCGAACAGTGGTGCGATAAGCCCACAGGCACTCTCCTAGCTTCTCATCCAATCTCGTTTATTAGAAGAGACGAACTTCCGAAGGAGTTTAATAATCGTCTTGTTGAAGGCTTCGGCCAACCCATTAGCTGTAGGATTATATCGTTGAAGCAATGTCTTTGATTCTGAACTTATTGCAGAATCTGAAGAATCCCTGACTGATGAATTGCGGACCATTGTCATGAATAATCCGTCGGGGTACACCGAAGTGGTAAATGACGTGATGCTTGACGAACTTGATTACATCTGCCGTCTTCACCTCTTTCATGGGCACAGCTTTGGCCCACTTTGAAAAATAATCGGTTATTGCAAGAATAAACCGATGTCCTCTGGATGACGGGGGAGTTATATGCCCCACAATATCCATCCCCCATGCTTCAAATGGCCAACTTGCAATGGTATTGTGCAAGTATTCTTTGGGTTGATGAATAAAATTAGCATGTATCTGGCATTCATGGCATCGTTTAGCGTATGCCATTGCTTCCGAGACCATGTTCGGCCAGTAGTATCCCAGCCTTCTTATACGGTCTTCGAGTTTTGGACCGGGCTGATGAGCTCTACATACTCCATCGTGTATTTCTCTCAGCACTTCTTTTGCTTCTGCTTTTGATATACAGCGTAGCAGCAGACCATCTCTCGACTTTCTATATAAAGTCTAAAGTTTATGGTCATAATAAAATCTTTGGGCCTTCCTCTTTATCGAGGTGGCTTCCTTTGGATCTTCTGGTAGTATCCCATGTAAAGCATAATCCACAAACGAAAATCGCCAATCACGGGGCTCCAGGGTTAGGCCTACTTGGTACACTTCTTTATTTTGAAGAAGAGTATCTGGGCGAAGGAGCTCTCTGCTTTCAATGGTGATGCTTTTAACCTCACCCGGCGGGATCGCTAATGTTGCTGCTAACGAGGCAAGAGCGTCGGCATACACATTCTCATTTCGAGATATATGAGAGATGTAGAATTGCTCAAAATAGCCAGCTAGTTCAATGGCTAGCTGATAATAGGGGATGGGGGCTTCATGTCTAACTTCATATTTACCCGTCATCTGATTGACGATGAGTTTAGAGTCTCCATATGCCTCTAGATAGTTCACCCCCAGTTGTAGGCCATCTTCAGGCCGATAATGAGCGCGTTATATTCCGCGATATTATTTGTGCACGGTTCTGTTAATGAGTAACCGTTAGGCAATACATGTTTATGTGGGGAGATTAGCACAACCCCCACTCCAGCAACAGATCGTCTGGCAGCACCATCAAAGAACATTTGCCATGATTGTTCCTTGCTAACTGTGTTAACCTTCGACGTCTGTTTGGAATTAGACCCGATTGGATGGTCTGCAAGAAAATCGGCGATTGCATGTCCCTTTGTGACTTTTTGAGGGACGAAATGCATATCATATGGCGACAACAATAATGCCCATTTCGCCAACCGGCCATTTAAGGATCCTGGTTTTGTCATCAGAATCTTCAGGGGATTAACCCGTGATATGACATGAATCGTTTGCCCAGAAAGATAGTGTCGCATTTTCTGAACAGCGAACACTAGGGCTAAACATTCCTTTTCTATCGGGGTATATCGTTGTTCGGCTCCGATCATTGTCCTGCTTAGATAATAGAGGGCATGCTCATGGCTGTGCTCATTATATTGAGCAAGTAATGCTCCTAAGGCATTATCCATGGCCCTTACATATATAAGGAAGGACTGCCCAGGGACTGGCGCCATAAGAACGAGAGGTTTGGTGAGGTATTTTTTAAGGTCATCAAAGGCCCGTTGACATGCCTCATCCCATACAAAAGAAACCCCCTTCTTCATAAGTCGAGAAAATGGCTGGCATCGCCCTGATAAGTTGGAAATGAAGCGCCGAATATAGGCAAGCTTCTCTTATAACCCCCTCAATTCTTTAAGATTGCGGGGAGGCGGCATCTCGCTAATTGCTTTTACCTTCTCAGGGTCGAGGAAAATTCCTTTTGAAGTTATTATAAATCCAAGGAATTTCCCACTCGATACCCCCATAAATGACTTAGTGGGATTCATCTTTAAATGATGTTTCCTCATGAGATCGAAGACCATTCTTAAGTCCTGAAGGTGGTCCTCTTTATTTTTACTTTTGACCGCCAAGTCATCCACGTAGTACTCTACTGTCTTGCACAGATGTTCTTTGAATATAGTGCTCATCGCACATTGATAAGTGGCACCGGCATTCTTCAGCCCAAATGGCATCACCGTATAGCAGTATACCCCCAGCGGCGTTCTGAAAACTGTATGCTTTTCATCATCTGGGTGCATTTTGATCTGGTTATATCCTGAGAAGCCATCCATAAAGGACATCCTCTCGTAGCCACAAGTATTGTCTATCATCACGTCGGTGATGGGAAGTGGAAACTCATCTTTGGGACATGCAGCATTGAGATCCCGAAAGTCGATGCATATCCGGATTTTGCCGTTCTTTTTACGAACTGGCACTATGTTGGCAACCCAATCCGGATGCTGTTCTTCACGGATGAATCCGGATTTTATAAGTTTGTTGACCTCAACAACTATTGCCTCCATCAACTCGGGTCGAAAACGCCTCTGTTGTTATTTAACAGGTTTGGCATCTTCTTTTATATTTAACCGGTGTGTGGCAATCTGAGGGTCAAGCCCAGGCATGTCTTCATAATTCCATGCGAACACGTCTATATACTCTTTTATAAGAGATATAAGTTCCTCCTTTTCTAATGGAGTTAGCGTGTCGCTTATGAAGATGGGTTTCGGGTTTCCTTCCGTTCCCATGTTGACCTGTATCAATTTGTCTTCAGTGGGCGGATCACGCTGCTCGAAGCGGACGTCCCAGAGAACGTCCATATGCTTAGCCCAGGAATCATCTTGGACATCGATTGGTTCCTCGTTGCTTTCTAATGCGGCTGAAACCATATTGGCCGTCAAGGACTGAAACCAAGCACCGGTGCTTATATCCGACTCATGGTCGGGTGAAGATGTATCTTCTTTGGCCGAAGAACTCTCTTCATCTTTTAGTGGTGATGAGGGGGGAGTAGATACATAGCCCAAACCTCTGCGAGTCTTTTGATAATAATCGGGGCTCTTTCCTCTCGGTCTGAACGAGGGTATAAGATTGCGTCGCCCCTTTCCGAAGTTCAATCCCGGCTTCTGGGTAAAATTATAACACATCTTCTCTTTCTGTTCATGCAGATGAAATTGTGGTGATGTTTGTTCATCACTTTCGCTGCTTTGTTTTTGCCGAGGTGATGTAATTACCTTACCGAACATAATCGGCCTTTGGGATCCTCTCCGAGGAGGCACTTCGAAGTAGTGACCTTTTTCCTCAACTATTTTAGACCGAGAAAGGAGGGATGACCTAAGTGGCAAGTGATATGCCGCCAGAACTTCAAGTTCGGATAGGCCATCCACTTCAGTGGAAGTACAAGAGGGTTCACACTCAGTAGCTACAGCATACTCGTAGACTAACTTATGTCTTCATTAATAACCCACTCACTTTCTATTACATTCACTATATTATTAAGACTCGAACTGAAATCTAAATAAGGGTTGATTTCATAATCACCCCCATCATCTTCTCCAAGAAGCTCGTACTCAGTATCGGCTTCATTGCCACTATCATCGGGCTTTGGAAGTTTGTCAGGATCGTCATTGGAGGCTTCATGGGCTGGTTTATAGAGTGCAGTATCTGTGAAGTAATTCTCCAGTCCCTTAAATGGTTGCTTGTCGGCAATTAGCGTCCGGACCTCTCCTTCCTCATCGCAATATTTCATGCATTGGTGGAGGGTCGACGGGACTATCATGTGAGCATGGATCCACGGCCGCCCCAACAAAATATTGTATGAGGTATTTGCATCGATGACGTAGCATGTAGCCTCTGTCCTCAAATCCCCGATTTGACATCGGAGTCGGATTTTTCCGAGGGGCCGGCTATTGTTGGCGTTGAACCCGTATATAGTTGTGTTGGTTGGTGTCAGACGATGGAGGGAAATCCCTAACAGCTGCATCAACCTTCTGGGCACGACACTTAATGCAGAACCCGGATCAATCTGAATTCGGTCCACCTTTGTGGATCCGACATATCCGGTGATATATAAAGGCCTGTTGTGCTTTATATTCCTCACCTGTATATCTTCTGGAGAGAAGATAATCTGTGGGACCTGCCTCCTCACTTGATGACAATGGGGCAAGGATCCTGTTCTTCATTAGCCGGCTCGACTATCTGAGCTAAGAATGACTCAAAGTCTGCCAAGGCCTCACGTAACGTTTCACGTGTTGATTTTGATAGTCTCAACAGTTCATAAAGCGTTACTCGTGCTGGGATGTTGGCCAGCTGAGTAATTATATCGAACTTGAAGGTAGACTCTTTATCTCCTTCATCTCTGACAGGCCTCCTCTGGAAACGAAGCCCTTTCTGATTTGCGGGTTTCGCAAGCTCCGCATAGATATCTTTCGGATCTACTCTAGTGTAGTCCTTAAGATATGTCTTCCCGGATCGGGTACAGGAAGGGCCTGCCCCATCTTGATGAGTGGCCATAGTTTCGAGCTCCTCTTCAGAACTTGTGAAGGTTCCCGAAGCTATATATTCTTCCTTTATATCCGCAGAGATGGCATTAACAACCCGCTTCTTCTTTTGACTTCCTGTAGTAGTCCATTGCTCATCCTCTATCAAATCGGGATGAACTCACATGACTTCCCCCTTTTGGGTCATCACAGGAATAAGTCCTTGTGCTTTGTTGTGAGGGTCGAGATTCTTCGTAACCATCTTACCTTTAGAGATTGGGGTCACTCCTGCGGGGAACTCATGGGTTCCAACCACTGTGGTCGCCAGTTTGTTTGCAGCAGAAGTTCCTTTGCTTCCTTCCATCGAATTAACTTGAATTACAATAGAAGTGAACAAGAGATATAAAGAGAACAAACGAGAGGATTTTATAGTTCAATCTCTCTCTTTTACAATGTATACGTGGGATCAGTGGCGATGGGATCTGTCAAGCAGTTCCTGTTGACGATCGGTACGTCAAACTCTTCTCTCTTGAAGAAATCGGCTGACTGTAGACGATCTTCTTCTCTGTCTTTCCCGAACTCAAGGCTCTCTCGCGTACTTGAATTCTCCAAGACAATGATGATCACAAAAAGGCTTCAAGGCTCTCTCGCGTACTTGATTTGCCGAAAAGAAGAAGACCAAAGCCGAAAAGAAACGAAGACCAGGGTTTCACCAGGAAGGTATTTATAGCCCCGGGAAGATTTGAGAGAGTTTCTATTCAAATAGAATTCGCTCTCATCAAGGATTCCAATCAAATATCTTAATTTTGATTTAAATATCTTGATTTAGAATTCTGATTGGACTTGATTTAGGTATCTTAGATAAGCCCAAATCATAATCTCAATCAATTTAAGATTCTGGTTATCTGCTCACGCGGAGCTTTAATCGCATCAAAATACGACGCTAAATAACCAGTGCGCGGAGCTAACGCGGAGCTATCGAACATCTCCGCGTTTACTCAAACGCGAGGCTAAAAATAGTTAGACGCGGAGCTATGGATTAGCTCCGCGTTCTGTTGTGGAAAATCCTTTTTACTTAGAAATTTTCACTGCCAACAAAGAGTGAGTTTGAAACCCTCCGCATGAAAGAATCGGAGACGATAGATGACTTCGCCGGGAGGCTGACAGCCATAGTCAGCAAGTCCGCCGGCCTCAGCGGCAAGATTGAAGAAAGCACCGCCGTCAGGAAGTTCTTGGTCGCCGTCCCCAACAAATTCCTACCCATTGTCACGTCGATCGAGCAGTTTGTCGATCTGACGACGATGATATTGAAAGAGGCGATTGGTCGCCTCAAGACTTTCGAGGAAAGGATTCGTGGTGCCGATGGCAAGGATGATGAACATCTTCTACTCACGAAGGCAGAGTGGAAGGCTCGCTGGAAGCAGTCCGGTGAGGGTTCATCATCGAACGCGTCAAAGGGGCGCGGCAAAGGAGCCGGGTGCGGCCAGGGGCGCGGTTCTGGACGTGGCCGCAGCACTCGGCCTGGAGAGGAGAACCGTAATGAAGAGCAAGGTGAGGAGAAGAAGTTCGACCGGAAGAAGGTCAAGTGCTTCAACTGCGGCATTCTCGGGCACTACGCAAGAGAGTGCCGCAAGCCGCGGCAAGAGCGCAAGGAGCAGGTGAATCTTACACAGGCTCAGGACGATGAGCCTACGCTGCTGATGACGCAGGTCTACGCGCTCACGGAAGCCCCGACCATTGACATCATGCTCAACGAGGTTCACGCGCCGGGAGAAAGAGTACCACGATGACATCTGGTACTTGGACACCGGGGCTAGCAACCACATGTTCGGGTGCAAGGCGAGCTTTGCCGAGCTGAACTCCAACATCGGGAAGAAGGTACCTGAAGGAAAAATGTCTTTTGAAGCTGAAGGTGCACAAAAGATAGTGGTAGACAATGGGCAAGCAGAATCTTTAGAAAACAAAGAGGTGAAAGAAAGAGAAGGAAGGAAAAGGGCCTTGTCGCAGACTGATGCAACAGTAATTATTCAGTCGGCTTATCGAGGATTCGAGGAGAGAAGGTGGCAACTTCTGCAGAAACTTATGAAGATTGCAAAAATTCAAGAAGAAGCTGGCAGGATCAGGGCACAAGTACAAACTATTGAAGCTTCTCCTGAAGGATGGGATGCAAAGCAAAGGATGGTTATTGGCGAAGCAATAATGAATCTACTTCTGCAGCTGGATACCATACAGGGCTTGCATTCTAGTGTTAGAGATGTTAGAAAAACTGTAGCAAGAGAACTTGTCTGCCTGCGGGAGAAGCTTGATTTATTAGGCAGTCGTAATCCTGGAGAACATGGACCAGCCAAGATTGAAGGGGATTCTAAGGCTAAAGATAGTGAAGCTGACAACAGTCATAATGTTGAACAACATGGACCTGCCAAGATTGAAAAGGATTCTAATGCTAAAGATAGTGAAGCTGCCTTTGTCAGCTCTTCAGCAGCCACTTTGGAATAAGAGTCCGGTCAGGAGAAGCTTGATTCCTTAGGCAGTCATATGGCCGAAGAACCTGGGAATTTTGTAGAAGCCGCAAAGCACAAGTGCTGGCTGCAGGCAATGCAAGAGGAGATAAAATCCACGAGGAAAATGAGACTTGACATCTCACCGATCTGCCGAGCGGGCGTCGTCCCATAGGCCTGAAATGGGTCTACAAGATCAAGAAGGACTCGCATGGTGCTGTGGTGAAGCACAAGGCACGGCTCGTCGCCAAAGGGTACGTGCAACGGCAGGGCGTGGGTTGATTGAGGTCAAGAAAGTGCAACAAGATTAGGGAGTGATTGTTGGATAATCTTATTGCATTGTCTCAGCGTTTTTAGATAAGAAGACTAGTTCAGTTAGGTTTTGAATTAGTCAAGATAAGAAGATTAGTTCAGTTAGGTTTTTGAATTAGTAATCCTATTGTTATTTGAATTAGTAATCCGATTGTTATTTGGATTGGATTGGTTTTTGTACTCTCTATATATATAGATGAAATAATCAAGAGGAAAAGCCAAGCCCTCTTGAAAAGAAAATCTTCTTCTATTGCTGTTTGTTTTTTTCTTTCTCTACATTCTCAACCACAAGAGAAATCACAAAGAAATCACACAAGATTTTGAGATCAAATCCTAACCTCTTATTGCAGTGATTTACCTCTTTGTTTCGACCGCTGAAAAACCAAAGGAAGCCAGCCGCCTTTGCAAAATATTTGCTTCGGCCACCGGACAGAAGCCGCCGCACCAAATTAATTTTTTCCTTGGCCAAAAAATCACAGCCAAGCAACTTGATTTCTCCTTTGCTTCGGCTCAAGGACAGCAGCACCTCAATTATTTTCTTGCCAAATAATTTCTTTCTTGTAGCCGTCACCTTTTCTCTCTCCTGGCCAAAACACAGCCGCCCTATAAAATCAAGAGAAAAACTTTCGGCTCCTTTGTTTTTTTTTCTTTTTGGCTCGTCTAAAACCCTAGCACCATACCCCATATATACATATATATATCATATCATAACGGGTTTGGACCGTTTTTGGATCTGTTTCGGTTGACCGAAACCCGCTGAAGCTTAACCATGCAAACCAAGCCGTAATATTTTTGAACTTGCCTACTAAATTTATGATCTCCTGAGAGAAAGCAAACATCGACAACTTTCTTTGACCAATGTAGGAAGATGAACTGACATATTCCTACTTTTTCACCCATTTCTATCCTATCAAAAATCTTATGGATAAGCTGAAAAAAAACTGTTTTAGAACATTGATTGGTTTATGTAACTCCAGCTCAAATAGTTCAACATCGGATATCCAAAACAAGAGTTAGTGTGGTTTATAATGATTTTTATGGGTTCATAAAGTAACAATAACTAGCTTTTTTAAAGGAGAAATCCGTGGTTGATTATAAACTCTATCAATTCTTATTACCGGCATAGTATATTCAAACCAAGTATATTGCCAATATCTTTTATACATGTTCATATATCGTTATTTTGTATGTATCTGCATACCGTATATCAAAAATGAGTATACATAAATTTTGTACGTACTTGTTCCTTTTAGGGAAAAGAGCCTTAGCATAAATTTATTGAGATTACAATAGGTAGACCGCCAACATATTTAGTTTGAATATATTAAAACTTCCGGTAGAATAATAAGAGTTAAAATAGTTTATAATTGGGCATGGATTTCTCCCTCAAAAAACCTAATTACGATTATTTTATGACTTTATGTGAATTATCATAAGATATTCTAGCTCTTACCTCACATCGATGTGGTACTGTTGAGCTAGGGATATTACATTCTCCCTGTTTAATATCTAATGTCCTCGTCAGAGGTGTATAGTAACACGTTAATACTGACATCCTCGATAGGGGAATATATAGTAATATGTTAACATTTCACCAAATGATAAGGGATTTTAGAGGTGGTTTTCATGGATTTCTAGATGTGGTGAAGTAGGATTTTAGAGGTGGCTTCCACGAATTTCTAGAGGTGTTTCTTATAGATTTAAGAGGTGGTCCTCACTTTTATGTGTCACTTTGTTCTGTATAACATTTAACTCTGACTTTCATGGATTTGTAGAGGTGGCTCCCGTATATTTAAGAGATGCTCTCATTTATATGTGGCACTTTGTTTCATGTAGTACTTGGCTCCATGTGAAAATTAGTTCCGCATACTTACTGCTTGTGTTCGGCTTTGATACCACTGCAATATTTATCACGTCTTGTTTCAGATATATGAGTACTCCGATATCCGAGTGCGTATAATAGTTACCGCCTACATATTCGATTTGAATGTGTTTGAAAAGGCTAATAGTTATTGACAATATATTTGGTTTGATTAGGTTTGAATATATTAGAACCTCTTGTGGAATAAAAAAAAGTTAAAATAGTTTATAATTAGATTCAAATTCCTCCCTCAAAAGGGTAAGTTACGATTACTTTATTGTTTCATGAAAATTATTATGTACTATTTTAGCTCTGGTCTTACGTCCGATATGGGGCCTTAAGCTAAATGTATTACAACAATAATCAAAGATAGAAGTGGATGGGGTAAAAAAACAAGCATCTTTCAGGAATATTCCTCTGTTGCTAGGGCTATCTTAGCATTGTTCGTAAAGGCAGCTGCAGTCAATTTATGCTAGAGCTTTGACAAGAAAACTCTTTATAAGAGCGTTGTTCGTGTGTTGAGTGAACTCGGAATTGTTCTCATGGGCTCGTATTTACTTTCCCTGCAGGGATATGAGGCTAGAGGTTAGCCCCACTTGTTTTTAACCCTAGCAAAAAAATATCCCACCAATGTAATTTAGCAAGAAAAAGAAAGTGCATAATGTTATTTTCTCGGAATGGAAAAATAGAGTACAATGTTGAGATACAGAGTTGCTTTTATTTTTGGACAAAAACAAGACGAACCAAGCAGCAGAGTTGCGCTTGATACATTTGATGAAGTAAACAATTAAAATTTCAATCTTAAAGACCTAAACCACATGCTCTCTTCAAGAATCCAACAGCCTCGGAAAAAAGTGTTAATAGAACATTGGATGAACAAGTCTTGTTCTCGAGTCAGATATGATCAAGTTTCATATTTTTCTTCATTTGCTTGTAGAAATGCAAATTTTGCCATCCATTTTTCATTACTCGATCTTCCAATGGATGGAGCCAACAGCCAAGAGTCAAATGGAGGGGACTTCATATGAAATAGTTATAGGAAGTTTGTCGAAAATTTTTACTATATATATATAATACAAGCCATGGCCGGCATTAATCATCACGGCTGTGGGTGGTGATGAGGGCCGGGTGGTCTCCATGGGGACGGTGGGCTGCTTCCAGGTCTTCCGCCCAGTTTCCTTACTGTTATATCTGCAATTGATCACAATAGGGACTAAAGATGTCATCTCCAAAATAACCTCAAAGAGAAAATTAGTAACTAATGAGTAAACTAAATTAATTACCTCCGCATGCCAATTTGAAGTGAAAGGCATGCATATATACAGCAACGATCAGCATGGCAAGAGAGAGTAAATGGATGAAGGAACGAGGAGACATCCTCTGTCTCTTGAGATATATTGCTTAGTGTTTTAGTTTAGGCCTTTTGTTTTCTTACCGTTAGTCCTTTATATAGATGTGAAAACTTCTGCTAGCTACGAAAATAAAATGTCTATGTTCATGATGTTTTTGTATCAGTCATTTGCCCGGGTCAGCTGGGCTTGAACTTTGATCAGAGACAAAATTGTCTTGAATTAAGTGTCTTATTTCTCCCTTGACCAAGAACGAGTACATCTGTGAATTAAAAAAAAGGAAGCAAAATACATCATATTTTATTAAAATATGGTAGCATATGTTCAGTTCTATACTTATTATTATTATTATATATAAGTTTGCGATAGTGAATTAATGATAGTTTGATACTTCTTGTAGTTTTGACAGCGGATGTTACATAATTTTCTATCGTTTCAAGATAAGTTTCTTACCATGGACAATTTAGACTTGCGAAAAATTTAGAATCCGTCACAAAAAAAATCGGTATTTCATCATGTTGATTGAGAAAGGAAGATATTCTTGACTTTTTTGTCATAACAGTGTAAAACCCTATTTTGCTCCGATCCTCTTCCTCTAGGTCACTTGGTAGTTCTCTTTGGGGAGCAATTTGTATTCCCTCGTATTAGTACAATTTATATGACCTAGACTTTATTAGGCGGTCTCTTCCTTTCAAAAAAAATATGGACTTTTATGTGCACTTCTGTTTAGGGAGGAGATTCCCTAAAAAGGAACAATTTGTCCCTTTCATTCAATGTAAAATTTCATCTGATCATTCCAAACTGACCATGGTCTGATTATGATTGCATAACAACATATTTATTTTACTAATCAAAGACATTGTAAAAGCCAGATGGTCCAGTCGGTGAAACAAAGACAATGTAAAAGCCAGATGGTCCAGTCGGTGAGGATGATTCTAAATTCAATTTCCAATAATATCACCGCAAGAGATTTAACTTGAATAATTAATTATTATTTTATTTATTTAAAAAATCGGCTCTCTTGAGCAAATTAACTAAGTTGTGTTTGATACATTTCTTACTTAATTAACACTACCGCTCTTGGCCAATTTGCCGACGTGCATTACATTAATGAATAAGCCGATTTGGAATTTAACCTAACGAGTAAAAACAATTTTACTAATTCCTTATTTCCTCTTCAACAAACTGGATGGTCTTATTTTCCATTCTTTTCTCTAAAACAAAGCCAAACTTATGGGCATTCGGCTCGTCATAATGAATTTTAAAATAAAAAAAAATTATGAACCAGTAATCTGATTAGTTTTTTTTTTTCCTTGATTTTTTTGTGTACTTTGGCTGGGTCAGGTTGACAAAGTTTGAGCTCGAACTTCCAATTTTGATGGGTTATAGAAAATCTGTTCAACTGAAAATATGTAATTTGTTACTCCGTGACTATGAATATGAACATAACTCTGAAGTTAAAAAAAAGGAAAACAGATTAAGTACTACATTTTGATTCCAATATTGATAAGACAAAACAACCAATATTGATAAAACAAATCAACCCAAACTATTTATATACTTTATGCAAAGATTGTGATCGTTCAGTTGACCTCCTACATGTTGCTTATGTTTATGGTTTGATGGAGCTATGTAGTTTGTTTACATTTTCTTTCAAATATGGTTATGAGAGAAGTCATTGTAGCTTCCTCTATATTTCCTTGACCTGGCCAAATTGATGACGCTATGAAATGTTTGTTGCATTAGGAGTTCATGTATAAATAAAACTGAAAGGATAAGAAAGAGCAATGACTTTAAATAGAAAGTTGGAACCAAGACCTAGCAATTTAAGATTTCTTTTGAAATTTGCTTTAAACTTAAAATTAAATAGGAATTTATTTTGAGACAAAATTTAGATTATTTTTAAAATTGTTTTAAAAATAACTGTATAGAAATTCTGATGAAAATAGAATTTATTAATTTAAAATTTACATAAAAATCTATTTCGGAGCTGAACTTTGATTATCTTTAATTATGTTTGTTTCTTTTCTTTTTACTTATTAGTTAATAAATACTTAATCTTAAGTTTTAAATTAAACATGAATGTATAGTGTATTAAAATTCATATAATTAAAACTAAATAAAATTTAAGATTGAATTAGAAAAATATTAATGTAAAATTAAATGATAGTTAATTTCGAAATAGAATTATGGTTAACTTGGAAGTTGGAAGTTAAAAAAAGAAGCGACAAAATTCAGTGAGAAAAAAAAGAAAAAAGAAAAATACAGTTCAAATTATTTGTTTTTAAGAATATTTATAGATTTATAGATTATAGAAGGGCAAATTAGGGAGAAGTCTTTGAAACTCTTGAAGTATTGCTTCGAACGAGTTGCAAACACTAAGCAAGTTTTAGTTAGTGATTCTTGTGTTTGGATTGCTCATGATAGCCACTTTAACCTTTTCTAAGGAAAATAAACAGTTTTACCTTTTCTAAGGAGAATAAAAGGTTTTATAATGAAATTGAAAGGATAGTATTTTCATTAAGAAAAGGGTTTTTATAGTTGTATATCTTAGAAGTTAGGATATATAAATGAGAACATCTTGTTCCTATACATCTCTTTCCAAGGGGTCATTATTGTTAAATTTATTATATTTTTGATTATTTTATTCCGAAGCAATCGGTATTGTCGCTTTTCTGTTTTTATTGTTTTATGTTATTTTATTAGGCTGACCTTTCCTTTGGACTAGGATTATTGCATTTCAAGTACGTAATTATATTTATAGATTATGAACCCTTACAACAATATATATATATATATATATATATATATATATATATATATATATATATATATATATATATATATATATATATATATGCAATTATTAGTCACCAGTAATCTATTTAATTTCCCGAGAACTCTCCCAGGACAAATTAGCTCGCTTGTTCATTCATTAGAAAACATGTTCAATCAGTTGTCTACTGCTTGTAGATGTCCTAAAGATTTACCGTGGGCTTGTACTTAACTAAAGTTAACTACAAGTATTTAACTTTAAAAACATGCCACCAAAAAAAAAAAAAAAATGTTCGGTCTATTTGGATTTTATGTTGCTTGTGTACTTTGTATTTTGTAGTTTCTTATACTCCGTGTAGATAGTAAGCAAGTACAGAATTCTTGTAAGTTGCTAATAGCTATGCGAAACTAAAAAGGCTAAGTTATTTATGCCTGCAGGGTGAGGAATTAGTCTTGCTAACATAGTAGAACTAGTCTTGCGGATTGGGTGACATCTGCCTGTGATGCAGTGACTGTGGCCTCCCCAATGCGGTAGCAGTAGTCTCCTTGATATAGTAAAATTAGCCTTGCCTGTACTAGAGAATTATTTGAGCCAGCGCCTGTACTAGAGAATTATTTCAATGATTATGATCAATTCTAAACAAATAGAAGAGATTATAAGCTCTAGATTTGTGAACCAACTCAAATTTCACCGTCCGAGAACACTTTATTATGATCCAATCATATTGATTCTCTAGTTTGTTACTATGTGCATGCTCCCTTATTTATCTTCAGGGGAATGCAATGGGCTCTGCCCTACGTTACTACGCTATGATAGAGGATATAAATTCAACACAAGGTAACAAGCACCAATGTTATGTCCCTAATGTAAATAAATAATAATCACTTTAAGAGCTGTATTGAGAAAAAAAAAAAGAAAAAAAAAGAGAAGAAAATGACTACTTCTAGGATACACATTACTTTTATTTATAAGTAAGAAAATAGAATCGCAGAATTTTCCGATCTTCAATACATAGTAGAGTGGTAGTATGTATTATGAAAGTTATCCAGTCCTGATCTAGTACTTGAAAGGAGGAGTGGGCGTTGGTGCGGGATCGTACATCGTCTTCTGTGGTGGTCGGCTGGGCGATCCTGGTCGGGTCACTGGTACTCTGTTACCTAAACAAATATCAGAGGCTCAAGTGAAGAAATGCTCTTCATAGAGTAAACCGAAAATGAAAAATAAATAAATAAATAAATTTTTAATGAGAATGAAAACTTCATTGTCTCATCACAATCATTTTATATAACGAAACCCAGAATCTCGGAACAGACTGAACTTACCTCCGTATGCCAAGTTGAACTGAGCAGCACACATGACAGCAATCAGCAAGGAGTAGTATATGAAGTACTTTGGTGACATAGCTGAATCTTCAATGTAGCTTGTTGTTGATGAACTGATTGGCCTGATCGATTTCTTGAATAAATAGGCAGAGGAGAGAGAAGTCTTTAGGGAGCATATGATATAATTCTTTAATTAGCTAAAATAATTTGATATATTTGTCTCAACGGTTAGGAGCATTTAATATAATTCTTTAATTAGGTAAAATAATTTGATATATTTGTCTCAACGGGACACCATTGTCTAATGGAGGTGATGCACTTGCGTTCCGTTATCAAATTATGAAAGTTGCAAATCGTAGAGCGTTCTTGTTATCGAAGAACAGTTAGGGATGAGAATGGATCCATCCTATTTAAAAATTTGAATTTGAAAATTAAGTTTTTTTTTTTTATCTAAATTTTGTGATAGGACGGGTTAAAGGTTTACTTGCATACTTAGAATTCCCTCATAAGTGGGCATGAATACTTAGAATTCCCTCATTTACAAAATATAATGGATTCTCGAATAAATTCACAAATTAGTACCGAAGAGGTATACTTGCATACTTCTAGAAATCACTGGCATATAGAAACTAAACTATTAGGCCTGACTATCGATTCGTAGGGACGTACTTACATCTTGTATGCGATTTTGCACTATTTATCTTTTAAGTTGTGAGTTTCTTTTTTCCATAATCTTTGGATTTCTTTCCCAATTATTCATTTAAGTATTTAAGCTATTCTCGAAAAAACAATCTTCAGAATAAAAGCTTATAAGTAGCCTTTTTCAATAGAGCTCTACGGTTTGTGTGATCATTTTTGGAAAAATGAATTGGACTATGAAGGAGAGGGAAGATTTTTTTATTATGTAATAAAATAATAATAATAATAGTAATAATAATAATTCATTTGTTTCTTACCCTAGATATAAAAAGTAATTATGAGAGTTAAATAAAATATGAAAATTTAACCTTGTTTCTATATCTACATTATCTGTTCCATAAAAAATAAAGTAAAGAAAAATCTTATAATTGAATTGCTATATAGAATCTACATCATTAATTTAGTTGAAATAACTTTTCTAATTCTCTTGTTAACCAGATAAATATATGGAAAATAGTTTTATTTTCACTACTTTCGCTTTACTTCCATGTTAGTAAACATACTCTGAGGAACTGTCTGGCTGGGGGAGGAGTTGATGAAATTCCATTTCCAAGAGAAGCCCACAAGACTTCTCTTTTGTATGATATGTTGCAAAATTTGATGTAATTGTCGTTCAACATTTGCTGGAATTTAGAGTTTACCAAATAAGGAAAATACCTGTAGACGAAATATATTCTATTTTCATTTCCACACCTTGCAACCAAACAAGCCCCCAGAGGAAGAGAGGTTTGGGAACAAAAAATTTAAAAATAAAAATAAAAATAAATTAACCGGTCAAAGTTTCCAGCGACTCTCCCATTTTTTTTCAAATTTGAATTTCTACGAACAAACAGTTACTTGTTGGAGATTTGATGCATGTTCTATATCCAATTCTCCCATACAGACAGGCACTTCACCTCTTGCATTACATAAGTGTGAATATATTTGATTAAGATGCCATAATGTTTTTTTTTTTGTTTATTTTCGCAAAATCAATAAACATTTATGAATAATATTGTATATATTTTATTTATTTTCATGCATGCATGTTTACACGTATTGACAAATCTAGTTTAGTAAAGTTTATATGGTATTGCAATTTTATTGCGGCGGCACATCAAACGTTTTGCCTTCTAGTCTCCACTGCATTCTTCTTATGTAGTTCTTCTTCACGGACGGTATGGTGGTCTTGGCCGAGGGGGCGGAGGGGGGCTTGGGTAAGGTCTAGGACTACGCGCTGCCTCCAGCTGGTCTGCCGGATTCGCAAGAGGAGGATGGGCCAGAAATCTTGGTGAACTGGAGTGCACAGATTGAGATAATTAGTAGGAAACCAAGAAGAAGGGAACGGATGAACGAAACACACGAACCATTAACGCCTTTTATCCTCTGATTTATTATCTCTCACTCTGCTGCAAACTCATCCAATATCTTCTAGCTAGCTCCTTATATGGACGTGATTGTTGTACTTTTGAAAGTGCCATTTCAGCTTTAATACAATTCTCTGACTAGCTAGGCTAATACTATGACTAAGACCACTTAGGTACGGATGAATGTTTGATATGCTTATTAATTAATTCATTATTCCAAATGACAGCAATGTTTTGATTTAACAAAAATGTATGCGTGTTGAGCTTGTCCTGTAGGTCTGGCTAAGATTCATTGGAAGAACAAATTTCGTTGATGCTGCATATGCGAAAACGTAGGATTCAATGTTGAAAGAAATGTACTATAATTGAAAATCTTGTAGCTTTTTTAATTCCAAGGGAAAAAAAAAAAAATTCAATTTCGATATTTAGTAACGTATATTTAATTTAATTAAAGAACAATCTTTTTTAATAGGAATTTACATATATAACCAAAATATCTTGGACTAGAAATTCAAACAAAGACCAAGTGACCAGCCTCCTTCCCTTGTTCTAGAAGAAGAGAAGGAGCTTCTAGCGTATTGGAAATGACCAAGACAATTAAGTCTTTCAAGTACTTAGAGACGCTAATCAAAAAGAGAATTAGGTCGGACTAAGCACACAGGTCATACTTCTTCACGCATTTATATCGAGTAGTAAGAGTTTGTTAGGGCCGTTAATATTTATATCTTTTCTTATCAAGCACACGATACTTTCACCCTTTTAACTTGTCATACGTTGATAAATTTCACTTATCGAATCGGTGCATCCGTTATCAACATTACACCTGATCTATCGTACACAGTTTTCACGCATTTGCTTATCTATGGGGACTACGCCAACTTATTAAAAGTATTTTCATTTCTCATATTGTTTCCCTTAATGTTATTATACATCTATTGAAAAATGCATATTTATGCTACATTCATCTTTTATGCATGATGTCTCTTTAAAACCTAACATTTATTACCATATAACAAATGATATAATGGCACTTCGATAAAACATTTTCTTCAGTTTTAACGAGATGTTATGGTCGCACAAAACTTTTGTGACACTTATCCATTTCAATCAATCCTATGGTTGACATTTTTATCGATTTTCTCATCCTTTCAGATAATAGAACCTATATATGTAAACTGATTATTCATCAGTAACTCTCCCTCATCTAATATCACAATACTATAATCTCGAGGGCTCTATTTACTGAATTTGCAAGCTATATACTATATTTTGGACCTGCTTAATTTCAAACTCCAAAATTATAACAAGGTTTGAAAGCACTTAGTGAAATACCACACGATTATGTTGGAATAGATTAATTAAAGTTCTGTTAGAATTACTTATTTGCAAGCTATGTTTTATTAGGAAATACCACACAAGGAATTTCGCTACCTTAAGAATTTCACTACTTTGGGACTGTTATAGTTACGGTCGTCATTCACCGAGGCTTCGGTCGTCAGCTCCTCTGTCATCAGGTCATTAACTTCCTTGACGCACTGGATATGCGTCAGTCCCCATATATAGTCTTATGACTTTGTAGACACCTGTATTTTTGGTAAACAGTCAGTCGGATCTGGTCACTGCGACTCCCTTTGTGAGGAGGCACTCCGTCTCACGAAGTTACAGAACTATTTTATCAAGTTCTTTGGTATTTTGTCAAGCTCTTTGGAGAGAGTTTTCTTGCGCCCTTAGATACGGCCACGGACACAAGTTCCAACATGACAAACCAAAAATGTTAAATATTTAGATTGCATTCTAGACATTAAGCATGCTGATTAGTCTGGGCCAAAATTATCTTAGAAAACAGTTCTGTTGGTACCATCAGCCAAAAAAAAAAAAAAAAAAAAAAAAAAAAGCCAAGTTCCTCAATTCATGCTTTACATTTATAATTAACTTGTTGGCTTTTTTTTTTTTTGTCCTAACAATTTTATCTCTAAATTTATAATAATAGCCGCTTCTCTCCCTTATAGCTAGGTGTGCATGGGCTAGAATCTTTTTATTAGCAATATACGAGGGATTCTTGAATAAATACCCAAAAAACATATTTGTGCACTTTCAAAAATCACATTGTATGGAATTTTAGTAGTAGATCTGACCGGTGGTTCATGGAGATATGCTCATGGCGTACATAAGTTACGTAGGTATTAAAACTTGTATGAAATTCTACACAATGAAAATATTTTCTCTCTTAAATTGGAGATTTTTTTTCCCCCACAATAAAGGATTTCATTTCAGTTAAGGATCATTAAACTTCTGTGATATTCTAAATAGATAATAAAATAAAATATTCACAAGCATGCAGTAGTCAGCTAAGAGAAAGAGAGATCTTTGAAAAAAAAAAAAAAAGACGGTATCAAATTTGGTGCATGACGCACCAAATCGTGCTATTCTGCTCACTTTATGCGTCCAATTCCCTCAAATAGGTATATGGTTTTGACCTCTTGCTTAAGGTAAATATATTTCAATAAGATGCAATAATTAATTATATATTTTTTTACTATACATATTTTCTTTATTTTAATGCATGATCTTGTTCTCCGCAAAAATCTTGTTTTCTTCTATTGATTACGATAATTACAACGAAAGATGAATAATAGAAAAACAAACGAAAAGATTTATATTTTTATTGCTATTTTTTACAATAAAAGTGGATTTTAATGCGACGATGTGATCTATCTAGTAGAACCTGTTTATGATTCGACGTGAAGATCTCTTTTTGAAGAAGATGATAGCTGGCCCTAGCTCTCTCTGCTGATCTCAATAAATTTAAAACTCTCGCACGTAACTTGAACTTTCAAAAAGATCTCTAAGGCTTTAAGACTCTCTCACGTAGTTTGAATTGTTTGATATGATACTATCTTATATACGAATGAATGTTTGATATGCTTATTGAATAATATATTATTTGAAATGACGACAATGCTTTTATTTAACAAAATATACACGATCTATTTGCAAAAAGAAAACAAAAAACAAAAATGTAATTGTGTTGAGCATGTCCAATTCTGCCTAAGATTCTTAAGGAATAAAATAAATAGGTTTAAGGACTAACTGTTAGAGCGCATCGTATATAAGTTTTTATATTAAAAATGAAAAAAATATTTTTTTAAAATTTAAAATTTGGAATAGGACGGGGTAAAAAGTGATCCCTTTGATCAGCTCGTTTCCTTTGGAGCTATATATGCGAAAATGTAGGATTCAAAGTTGAAAGAAATATGTTGTAGTTGAAAATACTGTTGCTTGTTCAATTCAGAAAAAACAAAAAACAAAATTGATATTCATTAAAGTATATTATTTGATGTAACAATCATTTTCAATAAAAAACACACAAGGTTGAATAGGAGTTCACATGTTTAGCTAACCATATACCTTGGATTTTGACAGTAAAAAAAAAAAAAAAAAAAAGGAAAAAAATAGACTTTACCAAATGACTAGCGTCCGTACCTTGTTATAACAGAAGTGAAGGAAGTTCAAACTTCGGACCAAGAGAAGATATTGGAAACAGTTAGTGAAATACCACATAGTTATGGGGGAATATATTACTTATATTTTTGTTAGGTTTACTCCCCCAAAAAAATAAAATAAAATAAAAATAAAATTCCTAAGCATTTATTCCTATTGAATAAAAAAAATATACAGATTTTCTCTAAGTATAAACCTATACACTTCCAACCATTATCTTTTCTTCCTCCATCCACTATCGACCCACGCTATCCATACCCACCAAATTGGCTACTTGCACATCATCTGGGCCGCCTCCTCTCTTGCCTAATATATCCTCTTTTTCATAAAATTCGAATCAACTAAAGATTTCAAATTGTTTATTTGCTTAATATGGAGATGTAAAACATAAAAAACATTTTAATAAATTATTTTACTTATTATTCAAACTTTATTTTTATTTTTTTGCAAAAATTAAGTTTTATTTATTTATAATAATAAGTTTATAATAAAAAAGTGATCTTTTTGAAGTGATACTTAGAAACTTGGTGGAAGAATTTAGACCTACTTATTTACAAGCTATGACGGGGGGCCACGAATACGAAGACAAGGTGCTTGACATGACAAACCTAGGAGAATAAGATATACTAACATGACTCTCTATATACATGTACTCTATGTGTGTTTAGATATTATAGTTATACCAAAAAAGCATACCTAAGAAATAATAAACTATAATTTTTCAGAACAAACTACATGAAAATGTGGCTCCAAGTAAAGACGGATAGTTCATTTGAATTTCGACTTGAGTTTTATCCTTTTAGGAAATTTCTTTACTAAATTTTGACTTTAGTTTCTTTTTCATAAGAAAGTCTATGTAGTAATCTTAATCAATTTAATATTTATTTATTTTATCAGAAATAATTATATTAAATTCTGAGTTGTGTTTAGTGTTTAAGAACAAGCTCTAAGTAGTAGTGAAATAGCTTTCAGTAATTTTTTTATTTTTAGAATAGTAATTAATAAATATTTGGTTTTAAAAATATACTTTTCTGGGGTTCTCGGAGCGGTTGGAGTTATGTAAATGGATTAGATTTGAAAAATGAAATAGAGACTTTTATGAAGGGCTGTTTAATTGATTTAACTTTTAAAAAAAAAATAATTAGACCGCTTAATTTTTTTTAAACAATTGACTACCGAGATAATTTTTTTGTAGGAAAATAAATAAATATGGATTTATCACCAGGGTGATTAGTCTTTTTTATTTTCTCTTGAAAAAAGTGATTTCCAATATGACTTTTGTTGGAAACAAGGAAATACGGGAGACAAATAATAAATTAATACTTCATATAATATATGTTAAAATTAATAGTCTTAAATATATACTTAATTCTAATATTATGTATTAAAATTAATGAGGAATCCATCATTTTGTAATTTATTAAATTAAAACCAAAAGTAACCTACATCGAACAGAATGTATTAAAATATAATTAAATGTGAGGGTGGGCTCCTAACTTTTTTTTCCGGACAAACTCACACACAAATATTTTTTTACAATATTACCAACATTGAGTATCTAGAAGCAAAAGCCCCACTTCGTGCTGGTTACATTCCCAGCCCATGGGCCACATAATTAATTGATCATAAACCCCCTTTCTCGATCGGCACAGTCCGCTTAATTCGTCGTCACCGCCGGAGCCCTACATTCGCGAGGCCAGGCCCACTCATGAGTTGCATTGTCAGGTTAGCTCATGACCCCAAATTCAAGAATCTCTCTTGCTACGCACCTTGATGATGGTCACATAACATTAAGGATATACTTGCTGAGAATGGACAAGTCCAAGGTAAATTTATAGCTCATGCTATTTAAAATTTTGAATTAAAAATAAAAAACTTTTATTTTTGTTAATTTGAAATTGTAAGTTGGACGGACTAAAGATTTAATTTGTGGACCCGCATATTTTCATCCCTATGCAGCATTCAGATTTAGAGAATTCTTGTGACAGATTATTATTATTAATATTTTTATTATTATTAATGCCTCTTATCGATACTTTAAATAAGTTACATATAACTCACAAATAAACAAAAGCTAAGCCTGGCACTACTACATAGAGAGCTCAAGCCAAGCACCGACAACAATTATTAGAGGCATAACAAGATCATCATCCTCAGCTGATCACTAGATGTCAGCAGACAGTTCTGCTGCTCCTTCACCTTCCTGTTCATATGCAATTTTGTCGATTTTGCAGTTCTTTTTATTGAGATTGGTCTCTTTTAGCATGACTCCGAATATGCTGCGGAGCTGGTCGACAGTCTCGTATACTTTACCCTCTATAGTTATCTTCTTGTACTTATTATACTTATCAGAGCATTGCACTTCTTTGGATAATGATCCCCACTTATTCTCTAGAACTCGCATCCATGGAGGGAGATACTTATCCGTATTAAGGTGTTCTCCAAAAAACGTGGAGATATCCACGAATCTTGCTGCTTCAGAGATCATCTGGGCCATGAAGATGAGCCCTTTTGCTTGTTCATCTTTACTACTAGACTTGGCGAGGGAGATTACGGCATTCTTAAGTTTAGGTTGTGTGTACTCAATGTTCGTAACCTCAACATTCTTCCCCGCGTTCTTTTCCAGGTCCTTGTAACTATGGCCAAAATGTATTTCTTTTGATCCGGGGATCATTTTGCGGCCGGTCACTTCATCGTCCTTGAATTCCATCCATTGGTCTAATTCTTGAATGAGGAAGCCTCGCACATAGAGATTATCGCGCCGGACACGCACGGTGGTACGATGGTCTTTGGTAGTCAGCAAGACATCGAACAAGTGAGGAGAATTGCCGTAGTTAGGGAGTATGGGAACGTCGTTGGGAGCTTTGCCCGATCTTGAGCCTCCTTTGGCCAGCTCAGTGCGGAGCTCGGTGATAAACTCTCGGTAACTTGTCTTCGTGAGCTCTTCCACATTGAGGGTACACTCGAAGTCTACAGGGTAGGAGTTGGCTACCTTCGAGTGTCGGTGGCAATTGGTGGCACTACTTGTAACGATTGATGCTCCAGCTGATTGATCATAACGTCAGGTAACAATTAATTAATCGTAATAAATAAGAGAAAAATAATGATAAATTGCATAAAAATGTCAGGATTTCTAAGGCCTCTAGTTTGGATATGATCGGGTTTTACAAAATGCTGGTTTCAACTTTCACTTGAGTATTTTTACAAAACTCAAGTTTGTAAATATACCAAGTCCTCTAGTTCCGAAGAATGGAAGTCACTTAAGTTGGGTTTAGTTTGAGTATAAGGTGTTAAAATAGAGTTTCACTGTCATATTGTGGACATTCATTGCAAGACTATGGAAAAAATTATTCTAAGTGGATTTTAATTTTGGAGTTTTGGAGATAAACAAACTATACAAAATCGTAATTTAACAATTCCATTTTAAGTATGCACGCGTGCTATGGTTTTAAAAATAGAATTTCAAGTATAAACTCTCCAAAATTATGGTTTCATTTATTAAAACCATATATTAATTCAAATTAGGCCAGAGAGGGTGAGAAGATTTAAACTATCCTGTAGAAAGCCCTTGTTCTGTATTGGGCAAACGTTGTATAGAAAATATGTTCAATATAATTTTTATCTTTATATTTATGAATGCATGTGATCCATTCAAAATATCAATTTTTCTATCTAATATGATAGCTGTAAAACTACTTAAGATGTTTGATTATAAATTTTAATTTGTTCAACCTGTTCAAATATATAAATGTATACAAAAGAGTAAATAACAAATAATATCATAATCCATCCTTTTTCCCCTCAATTTTTAAAACTAAAAAGAGTTTATAATTATTAGATGACAATTCCAAAGACTCCATGTAATACTTCTAACACAAATAGTCTCACATTAGATATGAACCATCAATTAGATAGTTTATAATGATTTTCGTGAGTCAATAATGTAATTGTAACTAATATTTTTAAAGAGGAATCCTCGGTTAATAATAAATTATTTAAATTCTTATTATTCAACCAAAATATTAGCACATAAGTATACAAATATGTTACAGATGTTGGCTACCCAAACACAACTTTGTAGCTCATTTTAGTTTGTTTCGGGCAAATATGTTGTGTTGGTTTGTCAGATTATTTATACCCCACATCAATATTTGCTGAACTAACATAAATAAACAAACTGTAATTTCAATGCCAAAACCAAAAAATAAAAAATAAAAAAATCTGTCAAATTAATGTTAACTGTTCGGTGAGGCTTCTCAAAATTTATGTTCAAATAAATCAGTGCTGAGCTCCAAAAATTCTTGTACATTCAAAAAAAAAAAAAAGGAATTGATTCCATGAAAGATGGGATCAGTAAATAGAAAACCTAGCTTTGTGAGATCGAAATGTACAATAATAGATACTAACGAGTTATTACCATAAATGATGAAGAGAAATATTGCGAAATAATGATGGGGAGACACTGCAATTGCCATGGTTGAGCTTGAGTAGTGAGCAGCCTTGTTTAGGATTTTTAGTATGATTGGATACTTTGTGAGGGAGGGGTGGGGCTCTATTTATAGCCTGAGGTGCCTATGGAGAATAGCAATAAGCTAAGTATTTAATTAGTACTAATATACTCGATAAAATATAGTTTAAGTACTAATCCTAATACGATAAGTTAGATAATAAGGAGGTCGAGAGACACGAGTTGATAGTGACAATACAAGAAGAACGAGTGGACAAAAGGATGTGAAATAATTGTTGACAGTTGTGTTAGATTAATAAGAGTTAGGATCGGTCCCACCTCCATTTTTCTTATGATTCTTTAATTTTGTTTTGGTTAAATAGACAAAGTTATTTAAGATTGACACACATACTGCTCTGTTTACGAGGGAAAGAAACTAGAAATAATATCTACATAATGCATGGTTCATATGTAAACTGTAATATAAAATTGTTCATTAAATATGCAAATTAGTTATCAATAGAAAACCTTAATGAATTTTTAATTCATATATTTCGTTCTATCTCCTATGAAATTTAATTAAAAAATGATTCTTAACATTAGATTAAATTTCCTTAGTTCTCTTTTCATATTGTTATATTGTTTTTTAATTTTTAAGTGATATGTTGGAAAAAGTTTATTTACTTTTCATGAGATCTTATAAAATACTAAATTATTATATAACTGAAAATTAAAGAAATATGTAATTTGTGACCCGATCTATGGTTGTGGGCAGAATCGAAACTTGACCAAGCCTAACTAGCATCCGCGAGGCAGTGGGTGTATGCACAGGAAAAGGCCCACTCTACTTAATAGGGACTAGGCCCACTCTAGTCCTAACCCAGTTGGGGTCAAGTTTAGACACAGGTCCATATGTAAAAGTAAGACTTCACCATAGTTACAGAAAAAGTATGCTTCATGACCGCTTAATCTCAATCCAAAGGTTTATCGAAAGATTTAAGTAATCAAATGGTGAATTGATCTTTATTTTAATTAACCATTATTCCTTATAGGGAACCTAATATTCCATGCATATTATTTATGAGTTTTGATTGCTCTTTCTTCATCAAGCCTTCCATTAAAAATGTTATTAATTGATTTTGGTGTCTATCATGACATGACTCATAAGCAAAATCCCCAGTCTTGATCTCCACTGTTAATGTGCGAGGAGGAACTAGAAGGCCAATGAGATTTTCTGATATGTACAATTACTAATGTCAATATCCCAAATTCTGTAGCTAATATAAATTTATGCTCCATCACCTGTTTATCTCAGGTCATGTGAGCTGAATAGCTAAAACAATAATGTATTTTGCATTTGTCTTTTTCTTTTTCTTTAGAATAGATGAAATATGCATTTAAAAGGATGTGTGCATTGTTCCTTCCCTCTTTTTAAAAGGGCAATATCCTTTCTTCTATTTCCAGTTACTATATTAATAAGATGGGGTTTTTATATTTCTGTCACTTAAATTTCTAAAAGTTAGAATTTAGTCTCCCAAATCTTAATATTTATAATTTAGTCCCGAAATTTTTTAAGTTACTATAATTTAGTCCCCTAGCCATATTTTTTGTCCGAATTTCCCTTGAGTTACTTCACTTTAATCCTCAATTCTCTCCTTCCTTCTTTTTTCCTCTTCATATTGAATTCCCCTCTCTATTCTTCTCCTCTCTCTCTTTCCTCTCAATTAATCTCTAAAGTGAAATAACTCAGAAAAATCCAATAAGAAGAGAGAAGAGGGAGAGAGAGGAGAAAAATGTAGAGGGGAACCCAATAAGAAGAGAAAGAGAGGAGGAAGGGGGAAGAGATGCCTAAACAGAGGTATAACGGGAAATTCAGGCTAAAAATATGGCTGGAAAACTAAATTGTGGTAACTTAAAGGATTTGACAGACTAAATTATAAATATGAATATGTGGGGGACTAAATTCTAATTTTTAAAGATGTAAGGGACATATATGTAAAAACCCTTAATAAGATTTATACTTCTGCTTGCTGCGGCTTTTCTGAGTGTTTTGACTCTAAGTATAGCAATAGTAGTTCCAGCCAATTTATCTATCAATCAGGCAAATCAATGGAACATTTCTATCAATATTAATTGTTTTGGACTGTCAATTTTGTTTTTTTTTTTTTTTTTTCTTTTTTTTTTTCTTCAGAGTTGAGGCATCGTGATAGATCCACTTAACCCACACACTGTATCAACCCCATGAAGCGGTCGTTACTATTTTTTTGGATCTTGGGTTCTGTTGTTGCTGATGCACGCAAAATTAGCGCAGCAACAACGTTTTATGCGCTAAAATGTGCCAAGGGGGCATGTCCTATGTGATTACATATTGTTTATTGTTAAAAAGAACTTTTGAAAGTGGAAAAAAAAACAAAATAATCAAACTTCTAAGATGGATAATTAATTGTCTAGCTAAAACTATAACTATCCAAAAAAAAAAAAATCTAGCCAAACGCTTGAATTATGTTCCAAGAGTAGTTGTTCGGTATGCATGTTTGTAACGCCCACTATCCGGAATTCGATACAATGACAATAGTTAAACTAGTTTATAATTAATAAAATAATTTATAATTAATTATTGATTCCTTTCTGAAAAAGGATAACTATAATTATTTTATAAATTCGTGGAATTCATGGAACTATTCGAATTAGGAATATTACAATATTGTTGAAAAATTAGTTCTTCGATATACATGTTGCAGCTCCCATAACACATAACTAAACTCATCCTCTGTAGATAAACAATACTAACTCTGTTCTCATATCTGAGATGGGTCTATTCAAACTAGAGAAATTACAAATAATTAGGAGGTTAACATTTTCTTTCCTTTTTAATAGTACAAGTTCAATGGGCGCTTGCCATCACATTGAAAGAATATTACTACTAAAATACATATATAATTATTAAATAATAATATTTTTTTTAAAAAATAGCTTATTTTATAGCACTAGTTAGACTGTATTAAAGCTTAATTAAGCAATACACTTGCACGATTCATCTAAAAGCAATGGATAAAAATAAGAAACTATATACAAATAAATATTTATAAAATAAGTTTGATTAAAAAATAAGTTAAATTGATTATTGTTTAAATTTCGGTATGAAAATAGTTTACCAATAAAATAAAGATAAAAAATTAAAAATCTTTGAATGGATTATTACCACATTTAAGAGTTATGTTATAGAGTAAGAATCCACCTCACTATAGAATTTTTCTTAAGCTCTACCATTAATGAAAAAAAAATTTACATCACGCAAAATTGACCGACAAAATTGTAACGCCCCACTTCCCGTAGTGTGAAAAGCTGGAACGTTCGGCGTCGAATGATAACTCGACGAGCCTCAAACAAAATATTACAGTCACCAATTATAATTTAATATGAATAACATGCAGAAACTAAATGAGATTTCTCTTTATCAAAACAAAGCGATAATAAATTTCCTCCAATTAAAATTAACAAATGTCTCCATAGATAAATTCTTTCTGGAAAGAAAAGGACTGTCTCATATGAAACTAATTATAGCACCATGTGCACTTATTACATTTCTCTAAAAAGAAAGCGGCTAACAAAAGGAAGTAATCACTCCTGCAGATCTGCTTGTTCCTGGAAGTACAACATATCCTGTCCTGCCACTGGTGGATCTACCTCTTGATAGAGGTCTGCATCTGGTCATGCATAACCAGGATCGTCAGCAAAGCGATCCAATATTAAATAATAAAGAACAACAAAAAAATAATGAATAATAATATCTCAATGTCAGGAACAATCATGCAAATGAAGGACAGAAGGTTTTACGTATTTATGCTTATCATTACTATTATTTTAATCGATATCTTTTAAATTTTTACAGTTAATGTCTTTTAGTTATGGTATTTGAAAATTCAGGAAATATGAATATAGCTGGTCTGAACGTATCCCCGTCTACCCCCGGGAAAACGGAACAGTAAGTTGATCGGAGCCTATCCCGATCCTCCCAAAAATGGGAAACAGTGGCGCAGTAAGTTGATCGGAGCCTATCCCGATCCTCCCAACAATGGGAAACAGTGGCACAGTACAGTTACGTTCAGCCATCTAATTCATACAAACCTCAATTTTCCCCAAGTCCCCAGTGTATATCAAGTTCGGTGTTAATTATCAATTTCAATATAATTTATGATTTCAGTAAATTTCAGTTCAGTATGTAGATCGGTGATAATAATTAGAGTTCGGTGAACAGTAACAATATCAGTGACAATATAACGTTGCGGTAATTTAGTTATCTATCACCAATCTTATACAATAACAATTTGCATTTATACGGTGTCTTTTCGGGCTTTATTTCCAATATGATGTATAACAAAGTGATTTACAATATAGGAAAAATGGGGCTCACTACTAAATATGTGTGCATTTAGAATTTCCTAAAGTTGACTTATCATTGCAAGGAGAAAGAGAAGCAGCAGTAGCCGAAACAGGCAAAAAAAAAAAGAAAAAGTAGAATTACTAAATGCGCACCCCATTCTATATAGTAGAGTAAATTACAGTATAGAGAAAGTAGTGTTCACTAGTAAAATATGTGTGCATTTAGAATTCCCTAAAGTTTTCCTGCAATATTGAGGTAGTTCTAGATGCGCACCCAATACTATATAATTAAGGGGAATTACAACATAGGGAAATGATGCCCACTAGCAGAGATGTGCGCGTTTAGAACTCCCAAGAGTTTCCTGCACTACAACCAGGTAGTTCTACCTACACACCACAACCCATTTAATAAAGTAATTTACAACATAGGGGAAATGGTGCTTACTAGTGAAATAGGTGCTCACTTAGAATTTCCTAAAAGTTGCTGCAATTACTGCAGGTAGACTAAATGCGCACCATATACTAGAAAGTAAAGTGGTTTACTACATAGGGAAAATAGTGTTCACTAGTGAAATAGGTGCGCACTTAGAATTTCTTAAAAGCTGCCTGCAACTTTGCAGGTAGTCTAAATGCGCACCACATACTAAATAATAAAGTGGTTTACATCATAGGGAAAATGGTGTTCACTAGTGAAATGGGTGCGTTTTAGAATTCCCCTCCAAAACCAATTTCCCCTTTTTGAGAATTTCCCAAAAAAATTTCTCCCTTGCCCCTGCAACCCAACGAAGAGAGGAGAAGGAAAGTGAAGAAACAGCCGAAGCACTAGCAGAAGCGGGAGAAGAAGAAGAAGCACAAGCGCAAGTGGAAGTGGAAAAGGAAGTGGAAGAGGAAGTACAAGAAGATGCGGGAGTGGAATAAGAAGAAGAAGCACAGGAAGGTGCGGAAGTGGAAGCAGGGGAAGCACAAGGAGATACGGAAGCAGAGCCGAAGAAGGAGTACGAGGAGATGCGGAAACGGAGCCGAAGAAGAAGCACAAGAAGATGCGGAAACGGAGCCGAAGAAGAACAAGAAGATGCGGAAACGGAGCCGAAGAAGAAGTACGAGGAGATGCGGAAACGGAGCCGAAGAAGAACAAGAAGATGCGGAAGCGGAAGCAGAAGAGAAGAAGGCGCGGAAGCGGAAGCAGAAGAAGAAGAAGAAGAAGAAGAAGAAGCACATGCGCAAGTGGGAGAGGAAGTGGAAGTGGAAGTGGAAAAGGGAGTACAAGAAGATACGGAAGTGGAAGTGGAAGTGGAAGCCGAAGAAGAAGAGGAAGATGCGGAAGCGGAGCCGAAGAAGGAGCACAAGAAGATGCGGAACGGAGCCGAAGAAGGACAAGCAGATGCGGAAGCGGAGCTGGAAGAAGAAGGAGAAGGAGATGAAGAAACACAAGCAGGTGCGGAAGTGGAGACGGAAGAAGAAGCACAAGAGGGTGCGGAAGTGGAAGCCGAAGAAGAAGAGGAAGATGCGGAAGCGGAGCCGAAGAAGGAGCACAAGAAGATGCGGAAACGGAGCCGAAGGAGGAGCACAAGAAGATGCGGAAACGGAGCCGAAGAAGGAGCACAAGAAGATGCGGAAACGGAGCCGAAGAAGGAGCACGCGGAGCCGAAGAAGAAGGTGAAGAAGGCGCGAAAGAAGGAGCAGCAGCCGCAGAATTAGAAAAGAAGAAGAAGAAGAAGAAGAAGAAGCACATGCGCAAGTGGGAGAGGAAGCGGAAGTGGAAAAGGAAGTACAAGAAGATACGGAAGTGGAAGTGGAAGTGGAAGTGGAAGTGAAACACAAGCAGACGCGGAAATGAAAACGGAAGAAGCACAGGGAGATGAGTGTTTGCTAGTAACATGAATGTTTGATTTACATAATTGCATCCATACAAAAAAAATTAAAGGAACAACAATAAGAAGAAGAAGCAGATAAATAGATTGCAAGCATATGGAGACAGTATCATGCAGCCAGAGGCACTAATGCTTCCGTCGTCAAAGAGGAGGTCGTACACAATTCACCAGAGAGGAACAATTCACCAGAGAGGAAGAGTTGAGTGCGCGTACCAAACCCTAGCTCTACTCCAATCTATAAAACCTTATAGGCATCGAAGAAATTTATCCTAATGACAATTTATTTGACTGTCTAATCAAGCAAGCTGACAATGGTAAAAATTCAAATTTTATTTTTGTCAAATATACCTTCGTCTGGAACAAATTAATATAAATATTCTAGTCAATCACAATTGTAAAATTCATATGACTAACTTTAACAAAATCTATAGGACTATTTTCTTATTTAATATTTATGCATCTAAATAAAATAGGAACTTATATAAAAAAAGCAAGCATAGCATGTTAAGTGAGTTTAAAAACTCACCTTTAATTGAGTCGCCTCCCCCTTCCCTTTTCTTTTCTGACCTGCGTTCCTCTTCCTCTTCCCGTACGTCCTGAGATTTCCAGCGTTCCAGAATAGAAGAGAGGTGAGAACAGATTTTTAGATCCTTATTTATCTTTAGGTTAGGATATAATCTATTTGGTTGAGATCCAACAAACGAATCTTTTTCGGATGAGATTGATATCCCTCCGACTGTTTAGATTTCCCTCCAACAACCCCATTATATTTTTTTATATTTTAATTATTATTTTTTTTTTTTCAGATTTTTAATTTAATTCAGTTTAATTAATTTATTTATTTATTTATTTTGAAGTGAAATAACACAATGAAAAGTGGCCGTTACATTTTACCCCCCTTAAGAAAAATTTCGTCCTCGAAATTTCTTTAAACTTAAATGATGTAGAGAGGTTATACCTTTATTCAAATAGGTGTGGAAAACGCTCCTGAATGTCTTCCTCTCGCTCCCATGTTGCCTCCCGATTAGAATGTCGATTCCAAGAAATCAACACAAGTGGAATTACTTTGTTCTTCAAAGTCTTCTCCATTCGGTCAAGTATGGAGACTGGTTCTTCTGGATAGGAGAGGTCTGGTCCAATCTCCAGTTCTGAATAGTCCACGATATGCTTTTCATCATGAACATATCGTTTTAACTGCGAGACGTGGAAAACGTTATGTACTTGCTCCAGTGTAGACGGTAGTGCCAGACGATAGGAGACTTTGCCTATCCGTTCCAAGATTTGGAAGGGTCCGATAAACCTTGGGCTTAACTTTCCACGATTGCCAAAGCGAATGACTCCACGCGTGGGCGATACCTTCAAGAAGACTGAGTCCCCAACTTGAAATTCCAGAAACCGCCGTCGTTGGTCTGCCCAGTTCTTTTGTCGATCTTGGGCTGCTCTCAGGTGTTGCCGTATTAAGTTAATTTTATCTACTGCCTGGGTAATTATCTCTGGTCCAAGCAATTTTCTTTCTCCAATATCATCCCAATATAACGGAGATCTGCATTTCCTTCCATACAGAGCCTCGAAAGGTGCCATCTTGATACTTGCTTGGTAGCTATTATTGTAGGCGAATTCCACTAGATGCAGGTAATCCTCCCATGAGCCCCCGAAGTCAAGCATACAGGATCTCAACATATCCTCCAATGTCTGGATAGTCCTTTCTGATTGGCCATCTGTTTCTGGATGATATGCTGTGCTGAACTCTAATTTTGACCCCAGACTATCTTGTAATTTCTTCCAAAACTGAGAAGTGAACCGAGCATCTCGATCCGATACAATACTGACTGGCACACCATGTAATTTTACCACTTCACGCATATACTTCTCTGCCAATATTTCGGTAGACTGTCCTACACGAAATGGTATGAAATGCGCTATTTTGGTAAGGCGGTCCACAATCACCCAGATTGCATTATTACCCTTGGGACTACGTGGCAATGCGGTAACAAAATCCATAGTAACTCTCTCCCATTTCCATTCAGGTATGGGTAGAGGTTGAAGGAGTCCCGGCATTCTTTGATGCTCTGCTTTAACTTGTTGACAAGTCAATCATTTGGATACAAACTTGGCGATTTCACGCTTCATTCCATGCCACCAAAAACATTGCTTCATGTCTTGATACATCTTTGTTCCTCCGAGATGGATTGAATAGACTGAACTATGAGCCTCTGATAATACTTCCTGCCGAATTTCTCCTTTGGGCACACACAACCTGTTGCCAAATCGAAGAGACCCATCTGCATGAATACATAAATCTGTTCTCCGTCCTTCTTCTACTTGTCTTCGAAATCTTTGCAACTTAGGATCATCTTTCTGAGCTTCTTTAATTTTCTCTACCAATGAACGTTGAAGTTGCAAAACCAGCATTTGAGCCTTAGCACCGGGTAAGAAAATTTCTAATTCTAACTTTATAATCTCTTCAAGTAGTTCTTTTTGCTGAGTTAGAACCATTGCCATTGGCTTCCTGCTTAAAGCATCTGGTACCACATTGACCTTACCCGGATGGTACTGCAAGTTGATGTCATAATCTGCCATCAATTCAAGCCACCTTCTCTGTCTCATATTAAGTTCTTTCTGTGTGAAGATATACTTAAGACTCTTATGGTCTGTATAAATCTCTACTCTACTTCCCAATAAGTAGTGTCTCCAAATTTTCAATGCAAAAATCACAGCTGCAAGCTCCAAATCATGTGTGGGATAGTTTTTCTCATGTGGCCTCAATTGTCTAGAAGCATAAGCTATGACCCGGCCCCGTTGCATCAACACACAACCTAGCCCTTTGCCGGACGCATCACTGTACACAACCATTCCTTCGGTCCCTTCCGGAACGGCTAATACTGGTGTTGTTGTGAGCCTCCTTTTCAACTCATTGAAAGCTACATCACATTCCACTGTCCAATCGTACTTCTCTCCTTTCCTCAGGAGTTTGGTCAGAGGCCCTGCAATCTTAGAAAAGTCCTGAACGAACTTTCGATAATAACCTGCCAATCCCAGAAAGCTCCTCACTTCTGAAACATTTTTCGGAATCGGCCAATCCTTCACTGCTGAAACCTTGCCAAGATCAACAGAGATTCCTTCTTGAGAAATAATGTGTCCCAAAAATGAAACACTCTTCAGCCAAAATTCACATTTGCTGAGCTTCCCATACAATTTCTCTTTCCTTAGCGTCTCCAAGACTATCCTTAAATGCTTAGTGTGATCCTCTTGGGTCTTAGAATACACCAATATGTCATCTATGAACACCACAACGAATTTATCCAAATATGGGAGAAAAATTATATTCATTAAGTTCATAAAAATTGCAGGTGCATTTGTTACTCCGAATGGCATCACTAAGAATTCAAAATGCCCATATCGAGTTCGGAATGCTGTTTTAGGAATGTCTGACTCCTTCACTTTCACTTGGTGATATCCAGACTTAAGGTCCAACTTGGAAAATACCTTAGCACCGCCGAGTTGATCAAACAAATCATCAATTCTCGGTAGTGGATACCGATTCTTGATAGTGACCCTATTCAATCCTCTATAATCAATGCATAATCTTTTGCCTCCATCTTTCTTCCCAGTCAAAAGTACTGGTGCACCCCAAGGGGAAGTACTTGGTCTGATAAAACCTTTAGCTTCCAACTCATCTAATTGTACCTTAACTTCCTTTAGCTCTGCTGGACCCATTCGATATGGTGCTTGAGAGATTGGTGTGGTGCCAGGAAGAAGCTCGATGGCGAACTCCACTGTCCTGTCTGGTGGTAGTCCTGAGAAATCCTCGAAGATATCTAAGAACTCCGACACCACTAGGATGTCCGCCGGTATGGCATCCATTTGGATTATTACTCCTTCCCTAGGTTGAGCTCTAAATTCTGCTGCCTCCTTGGTACTGCTGCCCCCGATGAATTCGAACTCCAGGTGATTCGGTATCTTGAAGACAACGCTCCTCCTCCGACAATCAATAATTGCATGGAAGGTACTCAACCAATCCATTCCCAGTATCACATCAAATCCGTGGGTATCGATAACCAGGAAATTAGCATAAAATTCCCTTTTACAAATCACTACGGGGCACATTCTACACACTTGAGTAGAATCAATACCCCCATTACCCGTACTAATTCTCCATCTAATGTTTAGGTTTTCATAAGGTATGGCATGTCGTGTCACAAATGCAGAAGAAATAAAGCAGTGTGATGCTCCCGAGTCAAATAAAACGGATGCAGGTACATGATATACTAGAATCATACCTGTCACCACATCATCTGACTTCTCCGCTTGCTCCGCAGTTAGATTATATGCTTGTCCACGTCCTTTATCCACTGTCATATTCTTCTTGGCCTGCTCATAAACTTTATTTTGAGGTGGAAGTGGTCGCCTATTCTGACTGCTGATTTGATCCTTGGGTGGTTGTTGTTGTTGGGATGCCGGAAGACGAGGCATTGGCCCCCTGTTGCTCCTTCGTGGGCAATCTCCGATCCTGTGTTCACTTGATCCACATGCTAGACATAAGTTGTTGGCATACCGACACTCCTTGATAGTGTGTCCTGGCTTCTGGCAATGTGTGCAAGTGACCTTCTGTTGCGAAGACGTAACCAGCCGTTTCTCCGCATTCCTAGCTGAAGTTCCACCCAACATTTGACTGGCCGACCTCTTGGGCGCAGAAGATTGAATCCTCCTCTCCTTATTTATTACTTGCTCTACATCCTGAGCTGCATCAATAACCTCCGCATAGGTCTCTATTCTGGAGGTTACTAAATATTTCTGGATATCTATCCTCAATCCCTGTTGGAAGCGATGAGCACGATCTGCCTCATTTGATACCATGTACAGCGCAAATCGACTCAGACGGACAAACTCTGATGCATATTCCTCTACCGTCATCCCGGCCTGCCTCAAGTTGATGAATTGGTGCTCCATTTCCCTCCTGGCTGTTCTCGGAAAGAACCTCGCAAGGAAGCTTGTTGTGAAAGTTTCCCACGAGATCGGTTGGGATAGCCTGCTCTCCTCTGTTTGCCACCAAGCCCTTGCAATATTCGTTAATTGGATTTTGACGACATTCACTTTGTCGGCTTCAGGAATCCGAGCGGCCCTTAATAAGTCTTCCATCTGCATGAGCCACTGTTCAGCCTCCAAGGCTCCTACTGTTCCTGAGAAAGTAGCTGGATGAAGACGTCTGAAATCCGATATCCCTCCTGGACGCTGGTCCCTCGGTTCCGCCACACGATCTAGGGTTGCCATCACTCCCGCTCGAAAGGCTTCGGCCTGCTGTTGTTGCGCGTCGACCATCTTGCTAAGCAGTCCCAACATTTCATTAGCATCAACGGAGTTTGAGGTCGAACCGGAATTTCCCCCATTCCTATTAGTCTGACGGGCCATCCCTCTGAGGAACAATATAACGTAAGCATCACTTAAATAAACATAATAAAAGTAAATAGATATACGTAGAAAATCATATTTATGCATATATGTGTATAGTCGTATCAAACCTTAAATAGTTTAGTAAATTTAAACTATTATACTTATTTATTTATTTGCCGATTGTAATGATATTCAAGTTTGTTCAAATCACTCGAACAGACTTAAAGAAGCCTGGGCTCTGATACCACCTGTAACGCCCCACTTCCCGTAGTGTGAAAAGCTGGAACGTTCGGCGTCGAATGATAACTCGACGAGCCTCAAACAAAATATTACAGTCACCATTTATAATTTAATATGAATAACATGCAGAAACTAAATGAGATTTCTCTTTATCAAAACAAAGCGATAATAAATTTCCTCCAATTAAAATTAACAAATGTCTCCATAGATAAATTCTTTCTGGAAAGAAAAGGACTGTCTCATATGAAACTAATTATAGCACCATGTGCACTTATTACATTTCTCTAAAAAGAAAGCGGCTAACAAAAGGAAGTAATCACTCCTGCAGATCTGCTTGTTCCTGGAAGTACAACATATCCTGTCCTGCCACTGGTGGATCTACCTCTTGATAGAGGTCTGCATCTGGTCATGCATAACCAGGATCGTCAGCAAAGCGATCCAATATTAAATAATAAAGAACAACAAAAAAATAATGAATAATAATATCTCAATGTCAGGAACAATCATGCAAATGAAGGACAGAAGGTTTTACGTATTTATGCTTATCATTACTATTATTTTAATCGATATCTTTTAAATTTTTACAGTTAATGTCTTTTAGTTATGGTATTTGAAAATTCAGGAAATATGAATATAGCTGGTCTGAACGTATCCCCGTCTACCCCCGGGAAAACGGAACAGTAAGTTGATCGGAGCCTATCCCGATCCTCCCAAAAATGGGAAACAGTGGCGCAGTAAGTTGATCGGAGCCTATCCCGATCCTCCCAACAATGGGAAACAGTGGCACAGTACAGTTACGTTCAGCCATCTAATTCATACAAACCTCAATTTTCCCCAAGTCCCCAGTGTATATCAAGTTCGGTGTTAATTATCAATTTCAATATAATTTATGATTTCAGTAAATTTCAGTTCAGTATGTAGATCGGTGATAATAATTAGAGTTCGGTGAACAGTAACAATATCAGTGACAATATAACGTTGCGGTAATTTAGTTATCTATCACCAATCTTATACAATAACAATTTGCATTTATACGGTGTCTTTTCGGGCTTTATTTCCAATATGATGTATAACAAAGTGATTTACAATATAGGAAAAATGGGGCTCACTACTAAATATGTGTGCATTTAGAATTTCCTAAAGTTGACTTATCATTGCAAGGAGAAAGAGAAGCAGCAGTAGCCGAAACAGGCAAAAAAAAAAAGAAAAAGTAGAATTACTAAATGCGCACCCCATTCTATATAGTAGAGTAAATTACAGTATAGAGAAAGTAGTGTTCACTAGTAAAATATGTGTGCATTTAGAATTCCCTAAAGTTTTCCTGCAATATTGAGGTAGTTCTAGATGCGCACCCAATACTATATAATTAAGGGGAATTACAACATAGGGAAATGATGCCCACTAGCAGAGATGTGCGCGTTTAGAACTCCCAAGAGTTTCCTGCACTACAACCAGGTAGTTCTACCTACACACCACAACCCATTTAATAAAGTAATTTACAACATAGGGGAAATGGTGCTTACTAGTGAAATAGGTGCTCACTTAGAATTTCCTAAAAGTTGCTGCAATTACTGCAGGTAGACTAAATGCGCACCATATACTAGAAAGTAAAGTGGTTTACTACATAGGGAAAATAGTGTTCACTAGTGAAATAGGTGCGCACTTAGAATTTCTTAAAAGCTGCCTGCAACTTTGCAGGTAGTCTAAATGCGCACCACATACTAAATAATAAAGTGGTTTACATCATAGGGAAAATGGTGTTCACTAGTGAAATGGGTGCGTTTTAGAATTTCCCTCCAAAACCAATTTCCCCTTTTTGAGAATTTCCCAAAAAAATTTCTCCCTTGCCCCTGCAACCCAACGAAGAGAGGAGAAGGAAAGTGAAGAAACAGCCGAAGCACTAGCAGAAGCGGGAGAAGAAGAAGAAGCACAAGCGCAAGTGGAAGTGGAAAAGGAAGTGGAAGAGGAAGTACAAGAAGATGCGGGAGTGGAATAAGAAGAAGAAGCACAGGAAGGTGCGGAAGTGGAAGCAGGGGAAGCACAAGGAGATACGGAAGCAGAGCCGAAGAAGGAGTACGAGGAGATGCGGAAACGGAGCCGAAGAAGAAGCACAAGAAGATGCGGAAACGGAGCCGAAGAAGAACAAGAAGATGCGGAAACGGAGCCGAAGAAGAAGTACGAGGAGATGCGGAAACGGAGCCGAAGAAGAACAAGAAGATGCGGAAGCGGAAGCAGAAGAGAAGAAGGCGCGGAAGCGGAAGCAGAAGAAGAAGAAGAAGAAGAAGAAGAAGCACATGCGCAAGTGGGAGAGGAAGTGGAAGTGGAAGTGGAAAAGGGAGTACAAGAAGATACGGAAGTGGAAGTGGAAGTGGAAGCCGAAGAAGAAGAGGAAGATGCGGAAGCGGAGCCGAAGAAGGAGCACAAGAAGATGCGGAACGGAGCCGAAGAAGGACAAGCAGATGCGGAAGCGGAGCTGGAAGAAGAAGGAGAAGGAGATGAAGAAACACAAGCAGGTGCGGAAGTGGAGACGGAAGAAGAAGCACAAGAGGGTGCGGAAGTGGAAGCCGAAGAAGAAGAGGAAGATGCGGAAGCGGAGCCGAAGAAGGAGCACAAGAAGATGCGGAAACGGAGCCGAAGGAGGAGCACAAGAAGATGCGGAAACGGAGCCGAAGAAGGAGCACAAGAAGATGCGGAAACGGAGCCGAAGAAGGAGCACGCGGAGCCGAAGAAGAAGGTGAAGAAGGCGCGAAAGAAGGAGCAGCAGCCGCAGAATTAGAAAAGAAGAAGAAGAAGAAGAAGAAGAAGCACATGCGCAAGTGGGAGAGGAAGCGGAAGTGGAAAAGGAAGTACAAGAAGATACGGAAGTGGAAGTGGAAGTGGAAGTGGAAGTGAAACACAAGCAGACGCGGAAATGAAAACGGAAGAAGCACAGGGAGATGAGTGTTTGCTAGTAACATGAATGTTTGATTTACATAATTGCATCCATACAAAAAAAATTAAAGGAACAACAATAAGAAGAAGAAGCAGATAAATAGATTGCAAGCATATGGAGACAGTATCATGCAGCCAGAGGCACTAATGCTTCCGTCGTCAAAGAGGAGGTCGTACACAATTCACCAGAGAGGAACAATTCACCAGAGAGGAAGAGTTGAGTGCGCGTACCAAACCCTAGCTCTACTCCAATCTATAAAACCTTATAGGCATCGAAGAAATTTATCCTAATGACAATTTATTTGACTGTCTAATCAAGCAAGCTGACAATGGTAAAAATTCAAATTTTATTTTTGTCAAATATACCTTCGTCTGGAACAAATTAATATAAATATTCTAGTCAATCACAATTGTAAAATTCATATGACTAACTTTAACAAAATCTATAGGACTATTTTCTTATTTAATATTTATGCATCTAAATAAAATAGGAACTTATATAAAAAAAGCAAGCATAGCATGTTAAGTGAGTTTAAAAACTCACCTTTAATTGAGTCGCCTCCCCCTTCCCTTTTCTTTTCTGACCTGCGTTCCTCTTCCTCTTCCCGTACGTCCTGAGATTTCCAGCGTTCCAGAATAGAAGAGAGGTGAGAACAGATTTTTAGATCCTTATTTATCTTTAGGTTAGGATATAATCTATTTGGTTGAGATCCAACAAACGAATCTTTTTCGGATGAGATTGATATCCCTCCGACTGTTTAGATTTCCCTCCAACAACCCCATTATATTTTTTTATATTTTAATTATTATTTTTTTTTTTTCAGATTTTTAATTTAATTCAGTTTAATTAATTTATTTATTTATTTATTTTGAAGTGAAATAACACAATGAAAAGTGGCCGTTACAAAAATATAGTAAGTGTGTAAGATAAATATAAAGTAATATCCATTTTAGACTAAAATATGATATTTATTTCATTTTAAGATAAGGATAAGAAAATTATACTTACCCTGAAATCAAATTTATCAAATATCTAGTGTTTATCTCAAAGGAAAATATTTATAGAGTACAGATCAATGTTTAGTATTCTAATTTATTTATGAATTTAAGTAAGAAATTATCCAATTATTCTTTAAGCTAATTATACTCTACTTTATTGGGTATCGCTCAAAACATTTATAAGGATGAGAGGAATTATCCACTACCGTTAAGAAATATCCATTAAATTTTAATTTACAATCTAACAAGTGAAAGATTATTTTAACCTTCAAGTCAATATGCTGACACCAAGTAAAAATTTAAAATTAATATTTAGAATTTATTTATCTGTATATCTTTTTTTTGCCAACTTTCCTTCACAGTTTTGTTATTCTTTTTACGTCTAATTGAAATTTTATATTTTCTCTATTTTTCTACACCATATTTACATTATAGGAATAAATGAGGTCACCAAGTAACTCACTGTAAGTTGTATTAAATATTTCCCTCTTTTTTTCTTTCAAATTTTTTCCTTTTTTTTTTATAATTTTTTGGTATGTTTTGTTTGAATGATTGAATCTCATGTAGAACTTATTTAAGAACTAAATTGATAAAAGAGAAAATAGATTAGCAGTAGGGCACTTTTTTTTTCCGACCACATTCAAAAATTTAATTTACATGGTCCCACTAACAAAATACAAATTTGATAAGATATCATTTCTTATTAATTCCTTGCCACTCAGAGGCATGATCATTTCCAGCATCAAATTTGCGAGAGAAGAATTCAAATATTTAAAATGTGTACTTCACAGAATAAACATTTATAATCTATTACTAAAAATACCGAAAAACTAAATTGCAAGAATTCAATGGTCCTTCAGTTTTCAAACTCCATGAAGCCCAGCATCCTCATCACCATTATTTAACATGAGATTTAAGTCCAGGAAACAAACTTTTGCAACATTTCTGCTCAACTGCTTCATGGTTGTTCAGAGCTGACATTGGAGGGGAGAAATCACGCACAGTGGGCCCTTGCACTATGCCCATAAACTCGACAGGCTCAATTTGAATAACTTTTGGCGAAATATTATATATATATATATATATATATATATATATATATATATATATATATATATATATATATATATATATATATATGAGAAAAATGGAAATGAGCTGACAGCTTACGCAAGTTACCTGAGTTGCAGTTCATTTCCACTACTTTCAATAATATTTCTAATTTTTTTTTTTTGAGATTACGATCTTGACCCTGTAGGGTTCACTCATACCCAATTTCTTGGGTTTTAGTTTTGATTTGGTCCTCCATCAAGTTAACACAAAATTAACGGTTTCATTAAATAAAAGATTTTGTATGCACTTGATGAAAGGATGAAAGGGTAAATGAACTTTAAAATTTATGAAATTTAATCTGAAACAAGTTAAGAAGTAGAGATAGTAATTGTAAAAAAAATGAGAAGAAAAATTATTGGATCATTACAGTTTTACCGCTAGCTCACATAACTTTTCCTGAGCTGACAGCTCACCTACAGTAATCCCATATATATATATATATATATATATATATATATATATATATATATATATATATATATATATTTATTTATTTATATTGTGATTTCTGTATGTGAGCCGTCAACTCAGGAAAACTTACGTGAGCTAGTGGTAAAAATATGGCGATCCAATCATTTTTATTCAAATTTTTTCTAGAATTAGAATATTTTCCTTCTTTTGGAGTTCATCTGTCCTTTCATAAGTGGATATAAAATATTTTATTTATTAAAAACCATTAATTTTGCATCAATTTGATAGAGAAACAAATCAAACTAAAAGCCTTGAAATTGGGTATGAGTTAACCCTAGGGGTTCGAGATCATAATCCAATAGAAAATTTTTAAAAATAATTAAAGGAGAAAGTAGAAATGAACTACAGCTAAAATAATTTTTTTTGAGTTGTATGCTCATTATATATATATATAGTGATTACTGTAGATGAGCCGCTAGCTCAGAAAAAGTTACGTGAGTTGGCGGCAAAACCATAATGATCCAATAATTTTTCTTCAATTTTTTTCTTTAATTACAATTTTACTTCCTTAACTTCTTTCAGATTAAATTTCATAAATTTTGGAGTTCATTTATCCTTTCATTGAATGCATATAAAATGTTCTATTCATTGCAAACTGTTAATTTTGTATTAACTTGATGGAGGACCAAATCAAAATTAAAACCCAAGAAATTGGGTATGAGTGAACCCTAGGGGATCGAGATCATAATCCAAAAGAATTTTTTTTTAAAAAATATTGGAGATAGTGGAAATGAACTGCAACTCAGATAACTTGCGTGAGCTGTCAGCTAATTTCCATTTTTCTCATATATATATATATATATATATATATATATATATATATATATATATATATATATATATATATATATATATATATATATATATATATATATATATATATATATATATATATATATATATATATATATATATATATATATATATAGGAAACGGGAAATACACCGGCGGTGAAGGGAGTTCCTTCACCACCGCTTCGGTGGCCCAATAAAATTATTACACGTGGCATTATTCAAGATAACAAATAAATGAATTCTCTTAACTGCTCTTTGAGTGGTGCCACATGTAATAATTTTATTGGGTCATCTAAGCGACAGTGAAGGAACTCCCTTCACCGCCCGTGAATTTTCCGTTTACTCATATATATATATATATATATATATATATATATATATATATATATATATATATATATATATATATATATATATATATATATATATATATATATATATATATATTACTCTAGGTGAGCCGCTAGTTCAGAAAAAGTTACATGAGCTATCGGCAAAACTATAGTGATCCAATAATTTTTTCTTCAAATTTTTTTAATCATTACTATGTCTACCTCCTTAATTTATTTCGGATTAAATTTCATAACTTTTTGAGTTTATTTACTTTTTTATCAAGTGCATACAAAATATTTTATTCATTAAAAACCGTTAATTTTGTATTATGTATTAATTTGATGGAGTACCAAATAATCAAAACTAATGACACAATGTAAAGGAATCTGTCAGCATCCCCCGCTGAAAGAGTAAAGCAATTCAGTCTCCAATACTCAGGAAAAAAAGGAAAAATAATAATAATTAAAAATAATTAGTAAATGGGTCTCTCTCTATTTCTTTTTTTTTTCTTTTGATAATGAGATTTAGAAGCTCTCTAGTTTTCTAGAACCTGCCATGAGATGAAATCAATGGGACCTTAGGAAGCCCGTCATTATCGTCGCCTCTTGCCCGCGCCACGAGCGATGCTCATCTGCTTGCCCACACGTCCACGCTCCACTCGCAGACACCGCTCGCCTCAAGCAGTAGGCCACTTGTGTCCTAATTTTTTTCCCCCAATTTCTAGCTGGACAATTAAACTAAGTTACTATAGTTCTACAAAATCACCATTAATTGGATCTCAATTGGAACATATGCACACTTATAATAAGTTTAAGGCATAAAAAGAATTCCCTTCATATGGATATTATTCAGGAGTTTTCAAAGGAGCACGACATTTTTCCTAGTGAGCACTTATTTAGTGTGCTTATCAGGAAAAATGCTTTGCTCCTTGGAAACTCCCTATTATTCTCCTCGTCAATAAGGGATACTACCCTAATTATTTAATGGAGTAGGCGCAGCACAGAGAAAGAAAACCCACATGTTGGATTCGGGTCAGATTTGGCACTTTCTGAACATTATTGCTCAATCAATTACCAACATTTGTTGGGATTCGCAAAATGACTTGAATTTTTTTTTCTTTAAACGATGAAGAAACAGAATGACTAAGAAAAACAAACTGCAATCCAGTGACTCCGCATTTGGTGGATTTTTAGGTTGTAAAAATTTAACTACTGCACTTCTTTTTATTATTATTTTTTCATATATTCCGATACCAGATACAAATTTTCATACGAAGAATGAGGTAGAAATGAATGTTTTTATTGGATAATTTTTGACTCGTTCTATTCGAAATTTTAAATTAAAAAAATAAAACAAAATTTTCATTTTTAGTTCAATATAAATTGGGCCAAAAATTGACCAGTAAACGCGTCCACCCTATTCCTGACACTCCATGGCTAATAATTTCTGAAAATTATCAAGAAATTCATTCATCACATATGATCTTTTAAAGTTGTTTACTTTTCCATTTCCTCAAAAGCCAAAAAAAATAAAAAAAATTAAAACACGGAGAAGGAGAGGCAGAAGGGGGAGAGACGATTAGAAATCGTCAGAATGGGAGGGGTATTGGAAAACTCTGATCTCTTCTTCTTCTTCTTGTTCAAGTATCAAGAGATTAAAAAAGATCAGAGATGTGCAAACTTTTCCAGGCCAACCCCACCTCCCAACAACTCCTAACCGTGACCTCCCCTCCGACAGTCCTCGAAAGCAACTGATGTTTGCTGAACAAGATGGAGAAAATATAGGGCGCAATTCTAAAAAATAATCTTTAGACCCATGTCCACTTTATCTCAAGTTTTTTTCTATTGAATTATCTCACAAATTAAAGTCAAAAATTGACTTTATCTCAAGTTGGACATGCCCGCCCGGCACGTGCCGGGCACGACTCGAGTGAGCCGAGCCATGCCTAGCATGGTCCGGTACTCCGGCTCGGGTGAGAAGGGTTAGAAATGTGTTTTTTGGGATGAGTTGTGTGCTCACGGGGAAAAATCAATTTCTTTTTAAAAATGGAGGGTGTGCGCATGTGGGCTCACTAAGAGAAATGGTGTGCTCCTTTAGAAACTCCCCTTAATTGAGAGGAGTGCGATTGTAAAGCGAGTAAATTTCCTCTTTATTTCGATTTCTGCGATTCTCAAGAACCTCGAGGGTTCCAGCCCCGTTATCGTTCTCTAAAGTCGCTGGCGAAGGAACGGAAAAGAGAGCGGAAATTATGAAGACTTGCCCAAATTCGGAGCGGGGAAATTCTAAAATTGGTAAAATTTCCCTTTTTTTTCATGACTTCTGCGATCTTTCTAAACCCTAAAGTTTCCAGCCCGATTTTCGTTGTTATAGGTCGCGGTCGAAGGAAAGAGAAAGAGTGCAGAAGTGAAGAAAGTTTGCCCTAATTCGGAGGAGAAAGAGCCTAAAATCGGTAAAATTTCCCCCCTTCTTGTTGATTTTTGTTCTTCTCCTCTCATTTGATAGAAACCCTAGAAAATTTCAGCCCTAATTTCCGTCAACCTCTTTCTTTCATTTTTTTTTCCCCCCTTCATACCTTCCTTTTTTTTTTTTTTTTTGAAGTTTGGTCCAAGTGGTTCTCTTTTTTTTTTTCTCTTCTTCCTCGTGGGCTCCAGTGAGTCTTGGCTATTATTAATATTTGTCAGAATGTAGAAATGCTTATGAAGGTTTTAAAATATATTGTAGTCTAGTATTTCATTCTTAATACTCGTCCTTAACATCCTGAGTGTTCTTCTAATGATATCTTCTTTAGAAGTTGGCAACTGTCCAAACTGAGCTTAGAGACAGCATGAAAGCACCCATTATTTTAGAACTGAGCCTTGACACAACGGAAATACCCGTTAGTTTGATAGAGTGGTGCGGTATAAACATAGCGTATACCCATTAATATTGTTTAAAATTCTAAGCCTAACTGATGTGCAAAAGGCAATGAGAAATTGTAGCCAATCACTAGTTTAAGGGTTTATTGCTTCTAAATCAATGTTTTCTTTTGTTAGTTGTCGGGCACAAGCTACTCCCTTATAATTCAGCAATCTTCATGAACATAGTAAGAAGGGATAGGTTTCTTTAATAACTTATTAGATTGTCAAGGATAATAATAATACGAGTGAACCCATAACCTGATATGAATTTGTTCAAAATTTAATCTTAACAAATATATACTATATACTATGAGTCTACATTCAGGACCTTACCAGCCGCATAAAAAATTGTTTAGAAGCCAACCTTATGCACTCCATACCTTTTATGATTGAATAGTTGTATGCTGTTGTATGTAACAAGACCTGTCCGTTTTATCTTTGGATTACAAAAATACCAAACAATAACCTTTTGATTTGAGAAGCCACAGTGCCTTGCTTTATCCTTGTATGGTGAAGTTTTTGAGTTTTTATAGATAAAAAGCTTAACAAGACTTGTATATCAATTTGACAAACTATTCATTATGTGATCGATAACCATTACCATTATACTCATAATCATGACGTAAACCTTTTCCCATCAAAATGGGATTGCATGTAGACTAAAGCTTATGGAGAGATTTGACAGAGTTTTATGGGCCTCAGTCATGTCACCCATCCTAATAATACCAAAGTTCTGACCAAGGGAACTACATTCGAGATAGGCTTCCTCCAATCCTATAGAGAAGTTGGCATCGTTCAAAGTCTATGTTCTCTTAGACTAGGAAACAATGTGGAGGAAGGAGAAAGATGATAACTTTGTTATATGGAACTGTGTTAAACTCTAAGATGCATATGAAGCCAAGTGTAAAAAAACACTTCCCAACACCACAAAGGTTAAAAAAAATGACAAACAGCTAGAAAGAGTATGATATGCTGAATATGAGCTTTAATGCATAATCAAATGATTCTTTTATCCACCATCTAAAACTAAATTTTTGTTGCATTCTTCCTATTTTTAGCTTACCTCAGTTTGAATCTATTAGTATTCCTATTAAAAATCTTCTGTAGTGAATGAGTTTGGAGTTAGATCAAGGTAGTTGTGGTGATAATAATTTATTTACTCCCATGAAGTCGCATATCTTTGCTTAAAAATTTGCGTATGAAAAATATTGCTACCTCTTCTATACTACTTTGTATATATCAAGTAAGTCCTTGCTGCATATAAATTTGTGTAGAAGTAAATTTGTTGTATGCTTAAAGTCTATATCAAGTAATGCTGATACTCCAACTAATGCTTATCACCCTTTCATTTCTAGATAAAACTCTTTTCTCACTGCAAATATTTTCATCAATGAAGAATGTATGCATTAGTGCCTCATGGTATAGCAGCAATTGACCCATGATGAGGTATTGCTCTATAGAGCCTATAGAGATAAATAAGTGCTTGTAAGATAACATGCTTCCTAACTAAATGTGTACTGCAATAGAAACTGAATTCATGATACCATACGGAGGAATCATTTGCAAATTTTGTCTTGGGGGGTTTGTTCTAAACCACTACAGTGGATGAAAGTTATTGTTTCATTGGGTAAATTTTGATTAGTCAGGCTTAAACAGGCGAGATGGAAACCAAGAGCCAACCCCGCTTTTAAATTGTATAACAATGAATAATTTAGACCAGCAAACTTTTGGACCATTTGGAGCAAGTATGGTCGGATATAAATAGTGCATAATCCAGTATGAGGTTGTTTATTATAGATAGCCAATAGGATATTGTATGTAATTCCAGCCGAAGTAAAACCATTTGAGAATTGATTTTTATTAATGTATATATGAGGAAGAATGATAGTTTATTCAAGCTCCTATGCTAAGAAATAAGATTAAGGATAAAATAATAACAACATGATACAGACTGGTCAGTTAGATCGTGTAATGCGGCTAACGCCCTCGTTTTTCAGCTGCTTCCCAAAATCGAGGACGTTACTTATTACTTACACTAGACAACCCAACAGTCACAGGATTTTGGAATAATCGTAACTACTGCCACATCAGATAAGTAAATAACATGTTTGTAACTGAAAAAATTTTTATTTATACAAAAAGTTTATTGCATAAATGGCACACTGCTCTAAATATGAACACGAAAGAAGCAAATGAGAAAAGCAGTGTCTAGACAAAAATATACAAGATTCTTCGAAAAGTACTTCACTACTTAATATAGTTCGGTCTGATCGATGAAGTACGGATCTTTAGTCGAGGCTGGTTCTCCTTCTTGGTCCTCTAAACCTAGGTTCGAAACCTAGGGGATTAAACCCAGCAAGTAACACAGGGAAAATATGTGTACTATTACAGTACTAAAGATAAAAGTATGCAAATGAATAAAATGTTTTCATTGGAAATATCCCTTAATAAACAGAAAAAATGCAATTAAATCGTGATAGTGTTGAATAGTCACGTGAATAATGAAAAATATAACAGTAAGATTATATGTCATTTGCAAATAACATGTAAATATCATGTAAAGATGCATATCTTGTAAAGATGTCAAGTCTAAGTCAAATCTTTGTTAGCATTTGAAACTAAATAATGGATATGATGGTGCGCAGTTTCTGTATTGTACAAGTGCCCGTGCATATCCGGGACCCGGTCTCAGACCCATGGCGCCGAATCATGGCACACCACTAGGTGTTCAAGACAAATCCCGTATTGTGAAACAGTAACGTACATCACTCTTATAGTGATTCATGTATCAGACGGTGGCCCAGTACCATCCAGTGCTGCTGCAGTAGAAATCCTCAGCACCTCAACCAAGAAGTTGGCCAACAAAATCCTTGTACAATACAGTTCTTGTCCATCATGTAGTTTCTCCCATCCCCGTATTTATAATGAATTATGCACATGAAAATTTTATAATCTTTTTTTAATTGTTTTTCAATTCATGATAACATTCTTGCATTTCCATGACTGTATATGATATGTAGTATCATAACACATGATCTGTAATATTAAAATACATGACTTGTAATATCAAAACACATGACATGTAAAATACATGACTTGTAATATCAAAGCACATGAAATGTAGCAGGATAGATGTTAGTACACAATTGTACTACAATATCATTAAAATTATTTCAATAATCTGGTTCATTTTTAAATGTCAATTAATAGCCAATTTGTGAATTAAATACATAATGTAATAGTATTGCATATTTATTTATTAAGTAGATTGCATTTTCATTTACTATGGCCCAACCACACATTTTATTTATAAGGCTCACTGCATTTTATTTATTTAGGCCTATAGTGTTATTATTCATAAAGCCCACTGTATCAAACATTCTCTTTTCTCTCTTAGACATTTATTTATTTATTATTACTTTTTTTTTCTTTTGTACGCCCAAACATTTATAAGGCCAAAACATTTATTTATTTACTTATTTCTCTTAGCATTTACTTATAATGTCTATGAAATATTTCAGGCCCAAGCCCATGCGTAAACCCAAGCCCACTGGAGAATTTTTATTTATTATTATTATTTTTTTTTGTTACTGGGCTGGGCCAGGCCTGATGTCTCATTTTTTTATTTTCTTTTTCTATTTCTTTTCTTTTCCTTTACTGTTATAGCCCAGCCCACTAAGCCTCCCTAATTACTATTATTAGTTTCTTTTTCTTTTTCTTTTACTGGACTGGGCCAGGCCCAGTTCTTTTTTTTTCCTTTTTCTCTTTTCTCGGCCCAGTCCACCAAACTCTCTTTTCTCTCTATTTTTCTCTCTCCCTTCTCTCTCTCTCTTTTTCTCTCAGCCTATTCCCTGCATAATATAGCCCAACTCACTATTTTTTTTTCATTTTCTTTTCTCCTTTTTTTTTTTCTAGGCTGGGCCAGGCCCAGTCTATTTGTTATTTTTTTTCATTTTGGCCCAAACAGTTTGGCCCATAATTTTTTTTTTATTTTTTTTCCTTTTTTCTTTTTCTTGTATACAGTGAAGGCCCAAGTTTTATATCCTAATACAAAACCCACTCAACCCATATCATTAACCAAGTATTATATCCTGGGCCACATCATTTTATTTATTTATTTATTTATTTTTGCATGACTTATTTTGCATGTCCATATGCCACAGTTTGCATGTCCACACAAATCTGGCTTTACATATATATTTTTGCATGACCCTTTTTTTTGCATGAATATATGTACTGTTAAGTATTTGCATAATGTAAATTATTTTATTTTATTTTTTTGTAAAATCAAAAAAATATGTAAATATCACAATATTTATATATATCAAAATTGACTAAGTAATTTGCTTCAGTGCTCAATATCAATCAATCGATCAAAATGTGAATCAAGTATTTTTGCAAAATAAATACGAACACAAGTATAAATTAAATAAATAAACGAACGAGAAACGAACGAAAAATAGTAGTGTTACTTGCCTCGGGTTGACCTCGAATATTCGGTTCGAATTCTCGGTTCGGTTTGATTTTTCCTTTTCTTCTTTTTCTCTCTTTTTTTTTTTTGTCTGCTATTGATTTTGGCCGAGAGGAGAAGAGGGGGTGAGAATGGAGTTGGTGCAGCAAAGGGAGTGAGGGAGTGAGGGAGGGAGATAAGGGAGAAGTTTTTATATATATTTTTTATATTTTTTTTTATTTTTTTCTTTTCTTCTCAGTTTGCCACCTAACTGCCACTCCCTTTTTGTTCGTCACGACAGCACAACACAAGAACACAACACATGAACACATGATTCACTGTTTTATTTTTAATTAATTAATTAATTTAATAATTTAATAATTTTGGTTTCGTGTAACATTCTCCAAATACTACCAAATTTATGTAGGACGTAGTGCTCGACGAGAAGAACACTACAAAATTATCTGTTTGTTATTTCGATGTCCGGAATAAATGAACCGAAATTTCGAAATAATTAGAAGGATAATTTTAATTTTATTAAATTAGCAATTTTGGGAGTATTTTTCGGTCTCGTAAGAAAAATCTCCAAAAATCCTAAATATTACAAAATTAATAATCGCGAAGACTGAATATCATCTGGGTTTGTAGATTTAAAGTTATGTTAACCGAAAGTTATTTCAGTATCCAAAATTGACTTCGATTGGCTTATTCGGCACCACTAGCAATACAAGTAGCTCGAAATTTGGGGTATTACATCCTACCCACCTAATAAAAAAATTTCGTTCTCGAAATTTAATTGGTGTTTTTGATCATAAGAAAGGGTATATGTATTTTATGTTGATATCCTTTTCAAGCTCCCAAGCTAAATCTCTTGGTGATTGTATATCCCATAAAATAAGAACTAATAATATTACTTTATCCTTCTAGACTTCTACCATTGGTTAATAATCCTTACATACCGCTTCTCATATTTATGTTTATTTCTTCTGGAACAATCATAAAAACTTTAAGCCTTTTCTCATGTCTATTTTTGATATATTCACTATTTTGTACTTCTAACTAAGCGCTTTCTCAATTATGATGTATAAAATACATCATGAACGACTTCCATTTTTGATGAAAATGATAATGGATAGTCAGGATTCCCAATTTATTCTTGAAGTTTTATTTGGGAGAAAGAATACAAAAGTAAGATAGAGTTTAATCAGGAATAACTGCTACCAATTCGGTGTGCCACGCCATCATGATTAAGTAATGGAAAAGATACAAGTGACAAATATTTTTATAGAGTCCATTCCTAGGGTCCTATTACATATTGTAATGAATTTTATAAGAGAGAATAAATCAGAATTATTACAATACTGAAATAACAAGACTATAAATGGTAGGGATATAAGATAAAAGTGAATTCATGACTACAGAATTCAATTACACACGATGTTCTTATCAAGTGACTGCAATTGCTGGCGCTAGAGAATATCTCTCTACAATTGCCTCACCGACTCAATAAGACTTGTGATGTATAAAGGCTCAGGACATGAATCGTATTATGATAATATTCAGATAGAAGATATAAAATATCAAACGGGAATGATCAACAAAAAGTAATGGAATTGGACGATTATTTGGAAAGATAAATTTAACTTGAGTAATAAGATATAATGTCATATTCTAGTTTGAAATTTTTTTCTTTTCATTATCAATTTCTTGTCCTCAACCTTCTACTTAACTAATTCTATAAAATTCTCAATTCTAAGATTTTTTTTTCTAATTCATTTGACTAGTTAATCTCGCCAACTATAATTACTCAGTCAAGGCTGCAAATATTGATTATTGTAATTCATCAACATTTATATCTCCTCAATCTTCAAGAAAAAAATACAAGTAAATTTTTTTTTTTTTAGGGAAAATCATCTTTCCATTTTATGTCAATATATCATATCCCTATCCATTTATACTTAGCAAGCTGGCGTAAAATTCTCTATCATTAGTCACTAAGGGACATATGGGTTGAAAATTAGATTGATATTATTCCATAACGAAGAAGATATAAATCAATAATGGAATTCCAAAGATAGACATTTCAAATAAATTTGATATGGTGGGATAGGCACTATACTAGAGCAGATAGATATCAAAGAATAAGGAACAATTATAAATAATGAGTCACAGACATGTTCATATGTGGCAGTAGTCATATGGTCTTCCACCTAAACCTAGGCTCTGATACCATCCTGTAAGGCTCTCATTTTTCAGCTGCTTTCCAAAACAGAGGACGTTACTTATTACTTGCACTAAACAACCCAACAGTCACAGAATCTTGGAATAACCTTAACTACTGCCACATCAGATAAGTAAATAACATGTCTGTAACTGAAAAAAAAATTTCATTTATACAAAAAGTTTATTACATAAATGGCACACTGCTCTAAATATGAACACAAAAGAAGCAAATGAGAACAGCAGTGTCTAGACAAAGATATACAAGATTCTTCGAAAAGTATTTCACTACTTAATATTGCTCAGTCTGATCGATGAAGTACGGATCCTTAGTCGAGGCTGGTTCTCCTTCTTGGTCCTCTAAACCTAGGTTCGAAACCTAGGGGATTAAACCCAGCAAGTAATACAGGGAAAATATATGTGTACTATTACAGTACTAAAGATAAAAGTTTGTAAATGAATAAAATGCTTTCATGTAGTTTCTCCCATCCCCGTGTTCATAATGAATTATGCACATGAAAATTTTATAATCTTTCTTTAATTGTTTTTCAATTCATGATAGCATTCTTGCATTTCCATGACTGTATATGACATGTAGTATCATAACACATGATGTATAATATTAAAACACATGACTTGTAATATCAAAGCACATGACATGTAAAATACATGATTTGTAATATCAAAGCACATGACATGTAACAGGATAGATGTTAGTACACAATTGTAGCACAATTCATATCATTAAAATTATTTTAATAATCTGGTTCAGTTTTCAATATCAATTAATAACCAATTTGTGAATTAAATGCATAATGTAATAGTATTGCATATTTATTTATTAAGTAGACTGCATTTTCATTTACTGTGGCCCACCACACATTTTATTTATAAGGCTCACTGCATTTTATTTATTTCGGCCTATAGTGTTATTATTCATAAAGCCCACTGTATCAAACATTCTCTTTTCTCTTTTAGACATTTATTTATTTATTATTACTTTTTTTTTCTTTTATAAGCCCAAACATTTATAATGCCAAAATATTTTTCTATTTACTTATTTCTCTCAGCATTTACTTATAAAGTCTATGAAATATTTCAGGCCCAAGCCCATGCGTAAATCTAAGCCCACTGGAGAATTTTTATTTATTATTATTATTTTTTTTTTGTTACTGGGCTGGGCCAGGCCTGGTGTCTCATTTTTTTATTTTCTTTTTCTATTTTTTTTTCTTTTCCTTTACTGTTATAGCCCAGCCCACTAAGCCTCACTAATCACTATTATTATTTTCTTTTACTGGACTGGGCTAGGCCCAGTTCTTTTTTTTTTTTTTTCTTTTTCTCTTTTCTCGGCCCAGTCCACCAAACTCTTTTTTATCTCTATTTTTCTCTCTCCCTTTTCTCTCTCTCTCTCTCTCTCTCTTTTTCTCTCAGCCCATTCCCTGTATATTATAGCCCAGCTCACTACTCTTTTTTTTTTTCATTTTCTTTTCTCCTTTTTTTTTTGCTCTGGGCTGGGCCAGGCCCAGTCTATTTGTTATTTTTTCATTTTGGCCCAAACAGTTTGGCCCATAATTTTTTTTCTATGTTTTTTTTTCCTTTTTTCTTTTTCTTGTATACAGTGAAGGCCCAAGTTTTATATCCTAATACAAAACCCATTCAACTCATATCATTAACCAAGTATTATATCCTGGGCCACATCATTTTATTTATTTATTTATTTATTTATTTATTTATTTTTGCATGACTTATTTTGCATGTCCATATGCCACAGTTTGCATGTTCACACAAATCTGGTTTTACATATATATTTTTGCATGACCCTTTTTTTTTTGCATGAATATACTTACTGTTAAGTATTTGCATAATGTAAATTATTTTATTTTTTTGTAAAATCAAAAAAATATGTAAATATCACAATATTTATATATATCAAAATTGACTAAGTAATTTGCTTCAGTTCTCAATATCAATCAATCGATCAAAATGTGAACCAAGTATTTTTGCAAAATAAATACGAACACAAGTATAAATTAAATAAATAAACGAACGAGAAACGAACGAGAAATAGTAGTGTTACTTGCCTCGGGATGACCTCGAATATTTGGTTCGAATTCTCGGTTCGGTTTGATTTTTCCTTTTCTTCTTTTTCTCTCTTTTTTTTTCTTTTCTTTTTTTTTTTTCTTTTCGAATTCTCGAATTCTCGGTTCGGTTCGAATAACGAGAAATAGATGTATGAGAGATCCAATGACTTATCTAGGGGTTGAACGATAATCTAAGTGAAGCCTAAAAGGCTCTCAAAGATGGCAAGAATAAAACTGGTCAAAAGAGTAATGTATTAAATTTTATACAGCTTTCACAGAAGAATAGAAAAGTGAAAAGCTACTGGTGACATGATGCAGTTCCAAATGAATTTTGTCACTACTTTTGCTACAATTATGGGTGTTTGATACTTTTATCTCAATACAGGAATAGAATAATCTGTGTAATTATAGCTTTTATATGATGTACAATCTGTTTCTGATTGCTGGGCTGTTGTCATTTATATTCTATAACATTGTGCTGTATTAATTTCATCGTACTACTTCTTCTAGACTTTTTATTATGAGCATGTTTTGACTCTTTTGTCCTGAGATATTCCAGCAAGTATGTGCAAAAGGTACTGAATGCCTCTCTGATGGTTTGGTTTCAAACATATTGGGCAAGCTGCCTAGTCATTCAACTCGGCCTGTGAAGGGGTTCGCCAGGTAATGATCCCGTGGCACCCACCCTTTTGAATTACTTTGAACCTGATTTCCTTTAAAATATAAATTAACCTCCACCTTACACATTGATGTGTTCCATTGCAATTCCTCCATGCCTGAGCATTCCATCTGAAGTTTGCTGCCTTTTTGTTGTAGGACAGCCCAATTGGTTAGGAAGTGACCTGGGGATCTGAATATGCTTTAACCATCCAAAAAGTGTGAAATACCTTGAAGTTCTCCATTTTAACTTGTTTTTGGAACTACTTTGTTATCACTCAAAATTGTTCTCTCTTAACGTCTTAAGCAAAAGAGAATGCTAATGCTCTGTAAAATTTGTGAGACAATACTGGAATCATTGAATATATTGGATATGGTTAAGCATTTTTATTTTACTTCTTCAAAATCAATTAGGTAAAGATCATACACAACAAATTTTGCTAGACATAAATACCAGGTAGTGGAAAAATGTTAAATTTCATTCCATGTGATGCACATGCATACTAGTTAGAACAACAGGTAATCTACAATGGATAATAGATGCCATACTGCAATCAGTGATTTTTTTTTTTATATTTAATAATATTATTGTTTGAATAATTGAAGAATTTTTTTTTTTTTAAAGAACATAATTAAAGAAAAAATTTGGAAGAAGATATTTGTAAAATATAGATCTATGATATGTGGTGTATGCCTTAGTGCCATTCTCTAAACCAAGGAGTTCTTTTTCCCTAAAATTTATGTACTATATTATTTACAAAAGCATGACTAGAGAGTAATTTTCAACATGTTATATTAATAATTTTTTAATCATATTTTGCGAATGTGGTTGTACGAGCCCAATCCTTGCATTCCATTGTCAAGGTTGGCTTGTATTTTAGGTAGTCGTATTGGCGATGGTAGAGACTCCACATATATCCTACTGTTATAAACTTAAATTTAAGATGAAGAAATTCCCAAATCTGAATATTTACAACTTATTTTAGCAAGTTGATACATCATATAAAAAAAAAAATTTACAAACTCATCAAATTAAAACAAAGTAGATCACACAATAACACCAATAATAGTAGCATAAGATCCATGCCTGTCGAGAATTCCAAATAATTAGAAATACTCAAAGGTATATCTCCAATTTAGCATTCCTATTACCTAACCATAAAAATCATCATTACTTTTAGCCATGGAAGGCAAAATTGAGAAGAATTATATTTCAGCATTGTAAAACAAGATTAGGTCTGTCGTTTTTAAAATTTTAAATTTAAGAAAAATAAAAATTTCATTTTTAATTTATAAGTTTGAATATAACTGTCAATGACTGGCCCATGAACCTGCTTATTTGTATTTTTATTTTAAAATGAAAATGTTGGGGATGACGGAGCATGGTAACAAGTCTACCTATCTGATTTAAGTAGTTTAGATGTTGCCTGTCATTCTTTTACACGTGAATTTGTGTCCTCATTAATAGATTGTACAAACGGTCACCGTTTTTTCTCCAAGCAGGTGACATCATCACCAATAGACTGTGATTTAAGGATTTGTCTTGTTTCTTGTACTTAGGTATTGAACAAGAGTGGACCCTAGCACAAAAACAAAATGCAAGCTGCTGCCAGTGGACTGTTTTCTGCAACTAATGAACTCTGCATTGCCTCAGTCAGCTTCAGGTGCGACCTTTGTCTTCTAAATTTAATTTATGCAGCATGATTTTTACTGCTAATCACACGGTGGCATTTCATTTAAAATTTTAATAAAATTGAAATGACATTTTTTGCCCTCTCTCGTTGAGAAATTAATCCCAAACTAGGGGAAATTCTAAATGTGCACCACATTTTACTAGGGGTTAATTACACTCAGACCTCTCTGTAGTACGGGGGGTATATAACATATCACTCCTAAAATTTAAAACTCTTACTTAGATTTTCTGGGGTATGAGTGCAATTAAAACACGATGACTTAGATAGTGCAGGGGGTCTAAGTAAGAGTTTTAAACTTTATGGGTGGTAAGTACACTCCCATACTATAGGGGGTATGAGTGTAATTAACCATTTTACTAGTGAGCACCGCATACTATATAGTAAAGTGATTTACAACATGGGGAAAAATGGTGCTCACTAGTAAAAAATGGTGCGCATTTAGCATTTCCCCTAAACTAGTTGATGTAATACGGAGATGGTCCCAGGCCGGACCACCAATATGGGCTTAAAAGGCCCAATTACAAATCATCAGTCGGATTGGTTTCCCACCAGACTTCCGAGTCTAGAAGCCAGAGTTCCAGACCAGCCTTTAATCCTCTACCTTGACATATAAATTTGGAAAACTAGAAGAAATTAAGAAATAAAATGATTAATTTATTTAAGAAAATAAAAAATGATCATCTCTTGTTACAAACATTACATTAGGAACAAATGGAGTTAAAAAAAGGACTATCTTCAAGCCACCGTCTGATTTGAATCTTATCGCTTTCCCGGTGGGGGAATATGGTGTATCGGGGATGCTGTCTTTGGTGTAGGGGGGCTACTTCCATGTCTACCGCCAAGCTTTCTTGATATCACATCTATTTTTATAAATAAAAAATTGAGCAAACACATCAGTAACATGCATACATAGCTAAAAGATTTGAAGGGAAGAAATTGCTAATTACAAATTAATTTTGTAATTACTTTGGAGCTTTATGATCTAGAAAGCTAAGTACAAGGGCAAGAATAAGTTACCTCCGTAGGCTAGCTTGAATTGAAAAGCGTGGATGGTAGCAATCAAGAGCCCAAGCAAAAGTGATCGGATGAAGGAATGATAACACATTACTATTTCTCTATGTTGCTTCCCTTGTACTTCAATGGCTTCTTAGTGAATACTATCAGTTATATAGATGATGAGTCACTTTCACTTTTATTTTTTAAAATTATATATTTTTTCTCCATGGAGTTTTTTAAAGGGGTTTTCCCCCCTCCCTGTAGAGTCTTTGATGTGCAAGTAATAATTCTTTGACCTGCCCAAGCGGTTTAGTATGGTTTGAACGTTGACCAAATTCCAGATCCCACCTACTATGTGATCTTGTTCTCTCTGACCATGAATAAATTGCTTGTCTATGATATTTAAAGTATATCTTTCCGGAGACTTGCCCGTAATTATGAACCCGCTCGCCCGTAATGGGAGAATGAAATCTCTTTTCTCCTGCGTAGATAGACAAGACAATTTTCTACGAATGTTGTTATTCTCTACTAGCTTTTGAATACATCCCGAGTCTTTATGTCTTCACCAACTGTTAGTTAAACTTGGTGATTTTCAAAAATTGTATTGCCCTCACCAGTAGCTTGCAAGGTCATCTTGCTTATTATTCAAAAATTCACCCCATAAATTATGGGTGGAGTGCTTGAATCCTCTCCCTTTCAAAGGGAAGAGAGTGATGATGTGACTGAAGCCGATGCTCATTTTACAGTCAAAGTATAAAATTCCAATGGTATGAAAGTACATTTTGTCCACGCTCATAATCTCTTAGCCAAAACTTAGGTTCTCATTTTTGAGATTATAAAATTAAATTAAAGAAAGTAACTAACTATTTACTGCTTCTTTATTTTATTTTTTCCGTTTTCTGTGAAATCCACGTCCGGTTCTATCGTGACCTCTTGCACACTTGCTAAGGCGATTTTACGTCTATGCAATAGTGGCACCGTTGTTTTCTTTTGCTTTATAGGAGAAAACATTTTCACCTTTTTTTTTTAATATTCAAATAATTACTTGGCTTATAACTACCTTGTTGAGCAATAAGTGGTTATTTATACTGGAGTTTTAAGCAACTCTTGGATTGCAATCGTAAATAATTCACTCCAAAGGAATATAATGCAATTCAAAAGGTTCTAAATGTTAGCAAAAAATAGCGGAATAATACTAATACAACAACCAGCGGAATTAAATAGTTAACCAAAGAGAAAAATAGCAGAGATAAAGAACACACAGATTTAACGTGGTTCGGCAATATGCCTACGTCCATGGGAACCCGATCGAAAAACTTTCACTATATCAAAATATGATTACAACTTTCAATTTCTCAACCACAAGAGAAATCACAAAGAAATCACACAAGATTTTGAGATCAAATCCTAATCTCTTGTTGCAGTGATTTACCTCTTTGTTTCGACCACAAAAAAATCAAAGGAAGCCAGCCGCCTCTGCAAAATATTTGCTTCGGCCACAGAACAGAAACCGCCGCACCAAATTAATTTTTCCCTTGGCCAAAAAATCAATTGCAGCCAAGCAACTTGATTTCTTCTTTGCTTCGGCTCAAGGACAACAGCACTTCAATTATTTTCTTGCCAAATAATTTCTTTCTTGTAGCCGTCACTTTTCTCTCTCCTGGCCAAAACACAGCCGCCCTGTAAAATCAAGAGAAAAACTTTCGGCTCCTTTGTTTTTTTTTTCTTTTTGGCTCGTCCAAAACCCTAGCACCGTACCCCATATATATATATATCATATTATAACGGGTTTGGACCTGTTTTAGACTCGTTTCGGTTGATTGAAACCCACTGCGGTAATGGGCTTCATTAGCAATAATCTCCCACTTGGAGACCTATTGCAAAAATTATAATTTCTATGCATGATAATTCTAGTGTCCAATGCTTTTACCTCGATCGTTTAAGGTCCGGATTTCAGCATTCAACACAAATGCACTAAAGTTGAGCAATAGCTCAAATTTTTTCCATCAACCGGTTTTGTCAACATATCTGCAGGATTCTTTCTGCTCTCAATTTTCTCCAACTTCAATTGGCCATTCTCAACCAAGGATCTAATGAAGTGATAAATCAAGTGAATATATTTAGTTCGTGAATGATACACCGAGTTCTTAGCAAGATAATTTGCACTTTGACTGTCACTGAATAACCTGCAATCCACTCCATCAAAATTCAACTCACTCATCAATCGTTGCAACCAAATAAACTCCTTACTTCTGCAGTTTTAACATACTCAGCTTCTATCGAAGGTAAAGCAACAATTGATTGTAATCTTGAAACCCAGCTTACCGCTATCCCTTCTACAGTAAAAACATAACCTGTGGTGCTCCTGCCATTGTCTCTATCACCTACATGGTCCGAATCTACGAAACCTTGCACATCAATGTTATCACCCCCAAAACACAAACAATAATTTAAAGTACCTTTCAAATACCTGAAAATCCACTTCACTGCTTGTCAGTGTTTATTTCCAGGATTTTTCATGAATCTACACACTACTCCCACTGCATGTGCAATAACTGGTCTTGTACTCATCATTGTATACATAAGACTCCCAACGACTGATGAATAAGGCACATTCTCCATGTGTTTCGTCTCCTCATCTGTCTTAGCACCTTACTCTTTTGACAGTTTGAACTGACCACCAAGAGCTGTAGTTACCGATTTTGCATTATCCTTGTTGAATCTCTCCAACACCTTCTTGATGTACCCCTCCTTAGATAACTATAATTTCTTATTTTTCTTATCTCGGGTAATTTGCATTCCAAAAAGTTGTTTAGCCTCACCCATGTCCTTCATAGAGAATCTCCCTGCCAACTTTCTCTTCAGATCATTGATTTTCTTCATGTCTGTACCTGCTACAAGTATATCATCTACATACAAAGTAAGTATAATAAAGTTACCATCCTTAAACTTTTGTAGATATACACAATGATCTGAATTGCATTTGGCAAAATCCGAATTCAATATAAACTTGTCGAACTTCAAGTACCATTGTCTCGGCGCTTGTTTCAACCCATACTAACTCCTTTTCAGTCGACATATCCAATTCTCTTTTTCTTTAATTTCATATCTCTCCGGCTGTTCCATGTATATTTTTTCCTCCAAATCACCATGAAGAAAAGCAGTTTTCACATCGAGCTGCTCTAAATACAATCCTTTCACAGTCACAATACTCAGTATTGCTCTGATAGAAGTCATCTTGACAACAGGTGCAAATATTTCATTGAAGTCAATACCTTTTCTCTGACCGTATCCTTTCACCACAAGTCTAGTCTTGAACCTTTGTGTCCCTCCTGCCTCATATTTCACCCTGTATACCCACTTGTTATGTAATACTTTCATCTTTTCCAGTCGCTTCACAATTTCCATGTGTGATTCTCCTCCAAAGAAGACATCTCATCACACATGGCTTGCTCCCACTTAAGACGAAATTTATCTTACATAGCCTCTTGGTAACTCTCTGATTCACCTGCATCAGTATACAAAATATGATATAAAGGAAGACAAAGTTTTTGGGTTGACTTATCCTCGTGCTTCTCAAAGTGGGAACACTCTCTAATGAAGTACTGGAACCATCTACTTCAGTCAATGACCCTCTTTCCTGTTCAGTCTCATATGAACCTTGTGTATTCTCAAGTGTAGCCATTTCTTCTCCTTCACATGCAGATATTTCTTCTTTTCTTTTATCCATGGGATCCATCCCATCCTGTGGCTCATCCTGCTCTAGGTGCTCTTTCTCAACCGTTTTCTCACTCTTATTCTCCATTCGGTCTTTATACGTACAACCCTCATTGAATACTACATCTCTGCTACGAATCACATTGTTATGCTCATAATCCCATAAGCGGTAACCATATTTGTCGCCACCGTATCCAATGAATGCACACTTTTGAGATTTAGAATTAAGCTTCTTTCTCATCTCATGATCCACATGTGCATATGCTATACAACTGAATACTTTTAAGAATGAATAATTCACAGTCTTACCAGACCACACCTCCTCTGGAATTTCTCCATCTAAAATACTGGCTGGACTCCTATTGATCAGATAGACTGCCGTATCTACAACGGCTCCCCAAAGTTGCAAAGGCAAACCTGCATGTAGTCTCATGCTCCGAGCTCGCTCCAAAATGGTTTTATTCATCCTCTCAGCCACGCCATTTTGCTGCGGTGTCCTCGGTACAGTCTTTACTCTCCTGATCCCGTAGGTAGAGCAATAATCATCGAACTCTCTATTGCAAAATTCCCCACTATTGTCTGACAACAGACATTTTCACCTTCAAACATGTTTCATTCTCAACAAGAGCTTTCCATATTTTGAAGATTTTGAAAACATCGGATTTCTGCTTAAGTGCGAATGCCCATGTTTTCCTGCTTGCATCATCTATGAAAGTGACAAAATAAGAATTACCTCTAAGAGACTTTGCCGGAAAAGGCTCCCATACATCTGTATATACCAACTCCAATCTCTCGATTTTCTTCTCCTTGCCATCTTTCATAAAACTAACTCTTTTCTGCTTTCTAAACACAGTTATCATAGAAATCAAAATTAGCATCTTTCATATCTGTCAACATATCTTTAGATTGCAATACCCTCATGCCGCTCTCGCTCAAGTGACCGAGCCTCTGGTGCCATAAGGTAGCCTTCTCATTCTTCACGGTGGTAAAAAAAACAACGTGATCCACCGAGCTTGAGAGTAAATATAGAGTTCCTACTCTCTCACCCTTGACCACTACCATTATTCCTTTGCTGATCTTCCACTGTTTTCTCTCAAATGAGATTTGATAATCTTCACCATCCAGCTTGCTAACAGATATTAAATTCTTCTTTAAATCTGGTATGTGCCTGACCTCTTGTAAAAGTAACTTTCCACCATTGTGCAATTTCAATTGAATTGTCTCTTTACCGACAATCTTGCATTCCTGTCCATTACCAACAGTCACATGCCCAAAATCACTTTAGACATAATTCTCAAATCATTCTCTGTGAGCAATGCAATGAAACGAAGCCCCTGAATCTACAAACCATGGATCTGACCTTAATTCAAACCACGGATCTGACCTTGATTCTGTATGAGCAGACAAGCACAAGTCATCATACTCTTTACTTGGATTTACCACATTTGCTCATTCCTTGTATTTGTTTGGACAATCTTTCTTCATATGACCCTCTATCTTACATTTCTAACACACTAACATTTTCTTGAACTTCTCCTTAGATTTTGATCTCCCTTTTTGGTTCGACTCCCTGCTTAAATTTCTATCTCTTTTCTTTCTTCTGTCATTATCAACCGATAGAACAATACTTGTAGAAACTGTACTCTCACCCATGCTCTTTTTCATCAATTCATCATTCATGATTGTACTCACAACATCATCAAATTTAAGAGCAGTATTGGAAGTATTGCTGATGACCACAACAATATTACTCCAACTATCCGGTAACGAATACATAAATATCAAAGTTTTAATGTCATCAGCAAAGACAAATCTAAGAATTCAAGTTGTGCCCATAATGTATTAAATTCGTTCAAATGATTAACAACTGACTTATCAGAAGGCATTCTCAAGTTGAACAATTTTTTCATTAGAAACAGTCTATTTGAAGCAGACGGCTTCTCATAAAATTTAGCCAACGCTGACATCAAACATGAAGTGGTTTTCTCCTTAGAGACGTTGAGCACAACCTGCTTTGTCAGGCACAATCGAATCTGCGCCAAAGCCCTCCTGTCCAACAATTTCCACTCCTCATCTGTCATCTTTTCTGGTTTTTCTCCAAACAGTGGTTGATGTAAATTCTTTTGATATAAATATTGTTCCATCTGCAACTTCCACCATTGGAAATCTGTCCCATCAATTTTTTTAATCTTTCCCTTCTTATTTTCCGCCATAACTCCCACTCAAAATCAACACCGATCTGAGTGAAATCTGACCTGAATCAGGGCTCTGATACCAATTGTTAGCAAAAGATAGCGGAATAATACTAATGCAACAACCAGCGGAATCAAATAGTTAACTGAAAAGAAAAATAACAGAGACATAGAACACGCAGATTTAACGTGGTTCGGCAATATGCCTACGTCCACGGGGACCCGATCGAAAAATTTCTACTATATCAAAATATGATTACAACTTTCAAGTTCTCTGTTGGATAATCTTGTTGCATTGTCTCAGCATTTTTAGATAAGAAGACTAGTTCAGTTAGGTTTTGAATTAGTCAAGATAAGAAGATTAGTTCAGTTAGGTTTTTGAATTAGTAATCCTATTGTTATTTGAATTAGTAATCCGATTGTTATTTGGATTGGATTGGTTTTTGTACTCTCTGTATATATAGATGAAATAATCAAGAGGAAAAGCCTAGCCCTCTTGAAAAGAAAATCTTCTTCTATTGCTGTTTGTTTTTTTCTTTCTCTACAATTGGTATTAGAGCTCGTGTTGTATGCTAAAGATCATGCCGCGAAGCATCATCACCAGCGGAGTTGACGGGGCTGCCTCGGGTGCGCTGGCGAAAGAAAACACCGGCGTCTCTCTCCACTACCCGATACTGACGAATACGAACTACACAACCTGGGCTATCAAGATGCGCGTGTACCTACAAGCACAAGGTGTGTGGGACGCCATCCAGCCCGGGACCGACGTGGAGACAAGGAAGGACAAGATGGCACTCGCCGCCATCTATGAAGCTATCCCCGAGGAAAACCTTCTTCTCATAGCAGAGAAGGAGACGACAAAGGAGGCTTGGGAGACGCTCAAGACAAAGTACGTGGGTGCTGATCGAGTGAAGCAGGCGAAGCTCCAAACTCTAAAGAGTGTTCGCAACAGAAGTTCCTTTGCTTCCTTCCATCGAATTAACTTGAATTACAATAGAAGTGAACAAGAGATATGAAGAGAACAAACGAGAGGATTTTATAGTTCAATCTCTCTCTTTTACAATGTATACGTGGGATCAGTGGCGATCGGATTTGTCAAGCAGTTCCTGTTGACGATCGGTACGTCGAACTCTTCTCTCTTGAAGAAATCGGCTGACTGTAGACGATCTTCTTCTCTGTCTTTCCCGAACTTAAGGCTCTCTCGCGTACTTGAATTCTCCAAGACAATGATGATCACAAAAAGGCTTCAAGGCTCTCTCGCGTACTTGATTTGCCGAAAAGAAGAAGACCAAAGCCGAAAAGAAACGAAGACCAGGGTTTCACCAGGAAGGTATTTATAGCCCCGGGAAGATTTGAGAGTTTCTATTCAAATAGAATTCGCTCTCATCAAGGATTCCAATCAAATATCTTAATTTTGATTTAAATCTCTTGATTTAGAATTCTGATTGGACTTGATTTAGGTATCTTAGATAAGCCCAAATCATAATCTCAATCAATTTAAGATTCTGGTTATCTGCTCAAGCGGAGCTTTAATCGCATCAAAACGCGGCGCTAAATAACCAGTGCGCGGAGCTAATGCGGAGCTATCGAACATCTCCGCATTTACTCAAACGCGAGGCTAAAAATAGCCAGACGCGGAGCTATGGATTAGCTCCGCGTTCTGTTGTGGAAAATCCTTTTTACTTAGAAATTTTCACTGCCAACAGAACCCCCTCCAAAGTTTTCAAAATGACTTTAAACTTAGCAAATTTTGAAATACTTTGGATCTTCAAATTGAAAACGCGGAGTTAGAATACGAAGTCTCCTTCGCGTTATGCTCGCCTACGCGGAGCTAATCAGCTTCACTTTATTTTCAGTGAAATGAGTAATTGCTTCTTTAATTACTCTGAATTTCTGCGCCGAATACCAAGCGACGGAAATCTTGTTTAAATAGAGCTTCTCGGCTCATCTTCTTCTTCATTCGAAGATTTTGAAGAGTTCCCAACTCCTGCAACCGAGTGAGCGATGTCAATGAGCGATCTTCAATTGATCTCCCTTTAACTCTCCATAGATTTTCATCATTAGGATGTCTCTCTAGAAGAGTTTGGCTTTATGCATGTTGGCCGGCATTAATGGCAGCGGCCGTGGAAGTAGACCAGCCTATGCAGCGTCTTCCGGAGGTAAAAAACCTTAACTCTTGGTCTTCTAAGAACCATTATGAGATATTTTGGCTCGGTTTAATCCGGCCAATTGTTTGCTTTACCGGCGAGATCGCCGTTCTCCAGCCATAAGGCTTGAAGGAGAAGGAGAAGTCAGAGAGGAACTCTGATCTTTCTCTACGCGAAGTTATCGCGTCATCCTCACGTTTGAAACGCGGGGCTATTTTAATTAGCAGTCGCTTTGAATTTGCGAGGCTATCTTTGATTAGTAGTCGCAATGAATCTGCGAGACTATCTTTGATTAGCAGTCGCGAGGAATCTGCGAGGCTATCTTTGATTAGCAGTCGCGATGAATCTGCGAGGCTATCTTTGATTAGCAGTCGCGATGAATCTGCGAGGCTATCTTTGATTAGCAGTCGCGATGAATCTGCGAGGCTATCTTTGATTAGCAGTCGCGATGAATTGCAATGCTATCTTTGATTAGCAGTCGCGATGAATCTGCGAGGCTATTTTTGATTAGCAGTCGCTATGAATTGCGAGGCTATCTTTGATTAGCAGTCGCGATGAATTTGCGAGGCTATCTTTGATTAGCAGTCGCTTTAGAAAGAGAAGGAAACAACATAGAGAAACTCTGTCCCTCCTTTATGCGAAGTTATCGCGTCATCCTCTGCGTTTGAAGCGCGAGGCTATTTCTTCAACTGCACGCGGAGTTAGTTTAGCTCCGCGTTTTCACACTTTTAGAAATTCTGTTCCTTTTGCAGTAAGTCCGATCCTTTTTAAAGAGGAGCGTATCCGGGTCCATCGATCTTCATCAGCAAAAGTAACTCTAAGGAAGCCAGAAACATACGCTTTACAACATAGTTGCAGGTTTCAAGCTCTGGTTCCAAAAGATAAACTTTTGAAGGAGTTGCAAGCTCAAGTATGGGCTTGCAGCACTTCTCTTTCCTCTCGTGCTTCATTTCAGATGACAGATCCAAGCTGACATTTGCAGAGGAGATCTTTTGCATGTGAACCAGGGAACTGAGCTTCAACACCCCGTAAAGAAATCTCACCGTTGAGTTATTGATGAGTCGATGAATATGTAGAAACTTTTGGGAGAGCTATAACTCCCTCTTTGTAATTTCTTCTTTTATCAATAAAGGTAAATTATTTTCCTCTCTATCTGTTGGCTTCAAGAATTTTGCTTGCTCAACAAACAGATGGTCAATAATTCTGGTAAAATAGTCTAAGGCTCTTCTGCGTAACTTAGATCATTAATACCGATTTGATCGAATAAGGATCATCTTAACTTGGCCAAAAATCCAAGTTCTTCATGAGAACGCGAAGCTAAAATACCAAGTTATCCTCGCGTTTCACAGAGTTGCGTAGAGTAGCGTGGAGTTAATATCTTCACTTTTTTCTTTATCACGCGAGGCTAATAGCTCCGCGTTTTGGAGAGTAACTGACCAGTCATTTTCTCCGAAATCCGCACCGAATTCCAAGAGGCGGTTTCCCTTATTTAAATGAAATCTCTATTCCTTTTCTTCTCACTTTACTTGAGAATTTTCTAGAAACCCTAGAGATTCAGGCGATCAGAGCTCAGGCGATCCGAGCGTTCTCCGACCGATTTTTCCCAATTTCTCGTCGATTTTCCTCGACTTTTCTGAGAAATGGCGCCCAAGACTCGTGCTACTTCCCGCGCAGCTCCGTCATCGGCGGTTGGCGCGAGCAGTGGTGGCAGCGGCCATGGCGGCGACGCGCCGGCCCACATTTCGCCCATTGGGGGTAAGGATCTCTCTACCGAGACTCTTTAGAACATTTTTATGTGATTTGGTTTGATTTTAACCTGTTAATCATCTCTTTCATCGGCGAGATCGCCGTACTCCGGCCGCATGGCTTGGAGAAGAAGAAAAGCCACTGGCTTTCTTCTCATGCGAAGTTATCGCGTCATCCTCGCGTTTTAAAACGCGGGGCTATTTGGAAGAGCAATCGCGCTGAGGCGCGAGGCTATTTTAAGTAGCAGTCGCGTAGAAATGCGAGGCTATTTTAAGCAGCAATCGCGTAGAAATGCGAGGCTCTTTTAACTAGCAGTCGTGCTGAAACGCGAGGCTATTTTAAGTAGCAATCGCGTAGAGACGCGAGGCTATTTTAACTTCTGCGCGGTCTAATCTTTAGCTTCGCGCGGCGCTATTTTTAGCTTCGCGCGTTCTAATTTTTAGCTTCGCGCGTATACTTAGAGAAATTTTCTGCCTTAGAGAAACTTCTCTAACTCTGGTGTTTCTTTGTTCAGTAGGGTATTCGATGGAATCTCTTCCCCACAAGAACTACTTTGGCTTCGCTGGAGGCTCTGATCCTTCAGGTCAATTCCGTTTCACTACCATCTTTCCCTCGTACAAGCCAGACCCGAAGGATCGCAAGGAGAAGTTGATCAAGTATCACCCTACCACTGCGAGGGAGATCATAACTGATGCGGCTTTTGAAAACGTGAACAGAGAGGCGATGGAGAAGCCTGCATTCCACTTCGGAGACCAAATGGATTAATCAGATGAGATCCTCTTTGAAGAAGAGTGCGAGTGGCTCTATAACTCGGGCGAAGCTTTAATGTTTCTGCCCAGAATGAGTCGTAGCTATCCTCTGGTTTATCTTCAGAGGCTGGCGATGCCTCGAGAATTAAAGTGGGGCCTAACTCAGGAGCAAGACGGCGTCCCAACAGGGAAATTTGGCGCACAAGGGCCCTACTAGGATGGTGCCCCCAGATGCTTTACTGGATTGCTTCCAGGCCGGTCTGGCAAAGAGCTTCCAGTAGAAGTCCCCTCTCGTGCCCGAACTTTCTTGACCGAGTTCTTGGCAAGAGATGGTCAATACCCGGCTAGTGATTTCAGAATGCCTGGCTGGGTCTACTCCTCTATCAATATGTGGTGGGCCCGCCTCGTTCAGTACATACTGGATTCTCACGAGCCCATCTTAAAGGATATTGGCTTATATAAAACCATCAGAAATGTCCAATTCGGGTTCCCTCAGAGCGCTTACCACTTTTACTGCCTGTTGGAGATGTATAACCCTGAGACTTGCACTCTCTTTACACCAGTGGGTGAGCTAGGGTTCGCTCTCCATGAGATGTTCGAGGTTTTCGGGTTTTCCATGGGTGAAGTCCCCTATGAAGAATACATCCCTTGCACCGAGGAGTTAAACATATTGATGGCGAAGGATGAGCGCATTTATGCCACATACTAGGAGATGATGTGCCATTACCGTATTTGCTCCGACCTGACAGGTGCGCGTAATAATGGTATTGGTCATAAAAAATGGGCCGAGTATCTCTTCGCCAATTTAAACTCTAAGGATAGCTCGTCAACTATCCATGGCCATCCTCCTGTCCCCATTTCAGAGATCGACCAACGTGTAGCCAGGGGCCATTACCGTTTGTATTATACCACGGAATCCAATGAGAATGGATACGGTCCCGGCACTTCATTCAAGAGCTACCATTATCAAGCCCAGTTTCCGGTCTCCAATACCAGTTTGCTCCACTGAGACATTTCCCATGGTCGTTGGCGTGCCTTCTCAGTTAGCGATTTTAATGTCGTCTGTTGTCGTGGCTGCTGAGACACCTGCAACTCCTCCGACTTCAAGCCTTCCAGCAGGGGAAGAGGATAATTTGAAGTTCTCATTTGAAGATGCTTCTCCTACCGGAGAAGCTTCGGGCGAAGTTATTCCGTCTTCTACTCTTGCCGGCGGGAGTACCCAAGTGATTGGTACTGGTGGTGTTTCCCCTGGGGTCTCCAGCTCTTCCAGATCTGCACTGGCTCTACTGGTTCCCCATATCGTGAGTTTGATGCAGGGACAGGCTTCTTCTTCTCCAGCTCCGGTAGCTACTGCTTCCTTGCCTGCGACATCTTCCTTGGCATTACCTGCTTTGCCTACCGACACTGCAAATCCTTTTGAAGAACTTTTCAACTTCACTGTCGTAGATTTTATGTGTTTTTGCTAAGGAGGTGTGTCGAGATGGTTCTTGCTGGCCACGATTTCTTCAACTTCGCACGTCCACTGTTATGCCGCTATCTAGGGAATATTGAAGAAGTTGGTGGACAAGATCGAGCAGCTCCCTACCGGGCCCGCCTTGCAGCCTTAGAAGAGCAGGTGACCACGCTACACACACTCCAGCAGGCGGATGTGGAGGCGATCACTGAGATAGAACTGGCGCGGCTCCGGGCGGAAGCTATATCGCATAGAAATGTTTTAAGGCAGCAGGAAGAGAGATGGTCTCAGGAGCTGACAGAGCTCGAAGCCAGCCGGGAATCCATTCTCGGAGATCTGAGGAGGATGAACTCTGAAATCGGAGAGAGTCAAGCTGCCATCTCCAGGGCCCAGGAGACCATCGCCAGGGCTCGGGCCATCTTGATAGAAAATGAACTCCGGTTAGGGGAGTCTGTCAAGAAGCGGGAAATATTGCTTCTCCAACAGGAACAGGTCCAGCAGGAGGAGGCGGCCATGAATCGTGCCATTGAAAAGTCTCGTCAGCAACAACTTGCAATAAGTGATGATGAGTTGCGTAGGCAAGCTCAGCAAACCGTGGAGGCCTCTCATCGTAGAAATTTGGACGAGACAATAAACAAATTCAGACTCCTGGGAGACCAATAGTTTCCTATTTTTACGCTTTTATTTTTCTTGTAATAAGAATTCCGTAAACAGGAGAGAGATAACCTTCGATGGTTCTTTGAAATTCTTTTTTCATCTTCACCTTTTTAATAAAGATGATTCTTTTGACTCTTTTATTTGCCGGCTTCAAAACAGATTTGCTTGCCCAACAAATAACCTGTTGTCAAAACGATTTATCTCGGTATCGTTTATGCGCAATTTTCTGAATCATACTGTCAGAGGTAAGAATTTTAACATGACAGGATTTATGGGATTTTTAGCAAACCCCCAGCTATCAACGGATTTGATTAGCCTTTACCAACTACCGTTTGAGTTGGGCTAGCCATGTTATTCCCCTCAACATGGTGAGTTGTTGAGAATTTCGTTTGGGCTTAAATGCCAAACTTTTCCTCTCCCCTTTACCTTATCGGTGTTGAGTAATTCATACTTTTTATCCCCAGTATGAAGGGGTTGGCGAGAAACTGGTTCTCTTCCCATTGCCTAGTTGGCGCCGGGTATTGTTATACCTTTTAAGTCAGAGGCGCTTAATTGCACATGCTTAAAAGAAAGACTGGAGGCCGTTCAAACTTGAGAACTAAGCACACCAGGTTTGGGTCAGAGGCGCCAAACTGCGCATGCCCAAGAAAAGACTGATGGTGGTTCAAACTTGAGAACCAAACTGGAGGCGGTTAAAGGCTCTCTCGCGTAACTTGAACTGGGCACACCAAACATATCAGGTTTAGGTCAGAGGCGCCAAACTGCGCATGCCTAAGAAAGAGACTGGAGGTGGTTCAAACTTAAGAACCAAACACACCAGGTTTAGGTCAGAGGCGTCAAACTGCGCATGCCTAAGAAAAAGACTGGAGGTGGTTCAAACTTGAGAACCAAACACACCAGGTTTAGGTCAGAGGCGCCAAACTGCGCATGCCTAAGAAAAGACTGATGGTGGTTCAAACTTGAGAACCAAACTCACCAGGTTTAGGTCAGAGGCGCCAAACTGCGCATGCCTAAGAAAGAGACTGGAGGTGGTTCAAACTTGAGAACCAAACATACCAGGTTTAGGTCAGAGGCGCCAAACTGCGCATGCCTAAAAAAAGGCTGGAGGTGGTTCAAACTTGAGAACCAAACACACCAGGTTTTAGGTCAGAGGCGTCAAACTGCGCATGCCTAAGAAAAGACTGGAGGTGGTTCAAACTTGAGAACCAAACACGCCAGGGTTTAGGTCAGAGGCGCCAAACTGCACATGCCTAAGAAAAGAGAGACTCGTACCTCCGGGGATATTTAAGAATAGTATTTCTTCAGGAATTTGCCATTGATCGGCATCATCATCCTGTCGCCGTTTTGATTCATCAAGCGATAAGCTCCACTGGAGTAGACTGTCTCCACAATGAACGGTCCTTCTCACTTGGGCTCAAATTTACCCTTTGTCTTGTGAGTTAGAACCATTGGCCTTTTAACGGCCAGAACCAAGTCTCCTTATTTAAAGGTCCTTGGTTTAACGTACTTATTAAACGTTTGAGAAATTCGGGCTTGATACAACTCAATTTGTTGTTGAGCCCTAAGACGCTTTTCATTCAGCGCCTCTAATTCTTTCAATCTTTGATGATGGCGTTCTTCTGTCGTCATCTTCGTGGCTAAAGCCACTCTTAATGAAGGAATATGGACTTCGAGAGGTAAGACGGCCTCGCTTCCATAGACCAAAGAGAATGGAGTAGTTTTTGTAGGGGTGCGAACAGTGGTGCGATAAGCCCACAGGCACTCTCCTAGCTTCTCATCCAATCTCGTTTATTAGAAGAGACGAACTTCCGAAGGAGTTTAATAATCGTCTTGTTGAAGGCTTCGGCCAACCCATTAGCTGTAGGGTTATATCGTTGAAGCAATGTCTTTGATTCTGAATTTATTGCAGAATCTGAAGAATCCCTGACTGATGAATTGCGGACCATTGTCATGAATAATCCGTCGGGGTACACCGAAGTGGTAAATGACGTGATGCTTGACGAACTTGATTACATCTGCCGTCTTCACCTCTTTCATGGGCACAGCTTTGGCCCACTTTGAAAAATAATCGGTTATTGTAAGAATAAACCGATATCCTCTGGATGACGGGGGAGTTATATGCCCCACAATATCCATCCCCCATGCTTCAAATGGCCAACTTGCAATGGTATTGTGCAAGTATTCTTGGGGTTGATGAATAAAATTAGCATGTATCTGGCATTCATGACATCGTTTAGCGTATGCCATTGCTTCCGAGACCATGTTCGGCCAGTAGTATCCCAGCCTTCTTATACGGTCTCCGAGTTTTGGACCGGGCTGATGAGCTCTACATACTCCATCGTGTATTTCTCTCAGCACTTCTTTTGCTTCTGCTTTTGATATACAGCGTAGCAGCAGACCATCTCTCGACTTTCTATATAAAGTCTAAAGTTTATGGTCATAATAAAATCTTTGGGCCTTCCTCTTTATCGATGTGGCTTCCTTTGGATCTTCTGGTAGTATCCCATGTAAAGCATAATCCACAAACGGAAATCGCCAATCACGGGGCTCCAGGGTTAGGCCTACTTGGTACACTTCTTTATTTTGAAGAAGAGTATCTGGGCGAAGGAGCTCTCTGCTTTCAATGGTGATGCTTTTAACCTCACCCGGCGGGATCGCTAATGTTGCTGCTAACGAGGCAAGAGCGTCGGCATACACATTCTCATTTCGAGATATATGAGAGATGTAGAATTGCTCAAAATAGCCAGCTAGTTCAATGGCTAGCTGATAATAGGGGATGGGGGCTTCATGTCTAACTTCATATTTACCCGTCATCTGATTGACGATGAGTTTAGAGTCTCCATATGCCTCTAGATAGTTCACCCCCAGTTGTAGGCCATCTTCAGGCCGATAATGAGCGCGTTATATTCCGCGATATTATTTGTGCACGGTTCTGTTAATGAGTAACCGTTAGGCAATACATGTTTATGTGGGGAGATTAGCACAACCCCCACTCCAGCAACAGATCGTCTGGCAGCACCATCAAAGAACATTTGCCATGATTGTTCCTTGCTAACTGTGTTAACCTTCGACGTCTGTTTGGAATTAGACCCGATTGGATGGTCTGCAAGAAAATCGGCGATTGCATGTCCCTTTGTGACTTTTTGAGGGACGAAATGCATATCATATGGCGACAACAATAATGCCCATTTCGCCAACCGGCCATTTAAGGATCCTGGTTTTGTCATCAGAATCTTCAGGGGATTAACCCGTGATATGACATGAATCGTTTGCCCAGAAAGATAGTGTCGCATTTTCTGAACAGCGAACACTAGGGCTAAACATTCCTTTTCTATCGGGGTATATCGTTGTTCGGCTCCGATCATTGTCCTGCTTAGATAATAGAGGGCATGCTCATGGCTGTGCTCATTATATTGAGCAAGTAATGCTCCTAAGGCATTATCCATGGCCCTTACATATATAAGGAAGGACTGCCCAGGGACTGGCGCCATAAGAACGAGAGGTTTGGTGAGGTATTTTTTAAGGTCATCAAAGGCCCGTTGACATGCCTCATCCCATACAAAAGAAACCCCCTTCTTCATAAGTCGAGAAAATGGCTGGCATCGCCCTGATAAGTTGGAAATGAAGCGCCGAATATAGGCAAGCTTCTCTTATAACCCCCTCAATTCTTTAAGATTGCGGGGAGGCGGCATCTCGCTAATTGCTTTTACCTTCTCAGGGTCGAGGAAAATTCCTTTTGAAGTTATTATAAATCCAAGGAATTTCCCACTCGATACCCCCATAAATGACTTAGTGGGATTCATCTTTAAATGATGTTTCCTCATGAGATCGAAGACCATTCTTAAGTCCTGAAGGTGGTCCTCTTTATTTTTACTTTTGACCGCCAAGTCATCCACGTAGTACTCTACTGTCTTGCGCAGATGTTCTTTGAATATAGTGCTCATCGCACATTGATAAGTGGCACCGGCATTCTTCAGCCCAAATGGCATCACCGTATAGCAGTATACCCCCAGCGGCGTTCTGAAAACTGTATGCTTTTCATCATCTGGGTGCATTTTGATCTGGTTATATCCTGAGAAGCCATCCATAAAGGACATCCTCTCGTAGCCACAAGTATTGTCTATCATCACGTCGGTGATGGGAAGTGGAAACTCATCTTTGGGACATGCAGCATTGAGATCCCGAAAGTCGATGCATATCCGGATTTTGCCGTTCTTTTTACGAACTGGCACTATGTTGGCAACCCAATCCGGATGCTGTTCTTCACGGATGAATCCGGATTTTATAAGTTTGTTGACCTCAACAACTATTGCCTCCATCAACTCGGGTCGAAAACGCCTCTGTTGTTATTTAACAGGTTTGGCATCTTCTTTTATATTTAACCGGTGTGTGGCAATCTGAGGGTCAAGCCCAGGCATGTCTTCATAATTCCATGCGAACACGTCTATATACTCTTTTATAAGAGATATAAGTTCCTCCTTTTCTAATGGAGTTAGCGTGTCGCTTATGAAGATGGGTTTCGGGTTTCCTTCCGTTCCCATGTTCACCTGTATCAATTTGTCTTCAGTGGGCGGATCACGCTGCTCGAAGTGGACGTCCCAGAGAATGTCCATATGCTTAGCCCAGGAATCATCTTGGACATCGATTGGTTCCTCGTTGCTTTCTAATGCGGCTGAAACTATATTGGCCGTCAAGGACTGAAACCAAGCACCGGTGCTTATATCCGACTCATGGTCGGGTGAAGATGTATCTTCTTTGGCCGAAGAACTCTCTTCATCTTTTAGTGGTGATGAGGGGGGAGTAGATACATAGCCCAAACCTCTGCGAGTCTTTTGATAATAATCGGGGCTCTTTCCTCTCGGTCTGAACGAGGGTATAAGATTGCGTCGCCCCTTTCCGAAGTTCAATCCCGGCTTCTGGGTAAAATTATAACCCATCTTCTCTTTCTGTTCATGCAGATGAAATTGTGGTGATGTTTGTTCATCACTTTCGCTGCTTTGTTTTTGCCGAGGTGATGTAATTACCTTACCGAACATAATCGGCCTTTGGGATCCTCTCCGAGGAGGCACTTCGAAGTAGTGACCTTTTTCCTCAACTATTTTAGACCGAGAAAGGAGGGATGACCTAAGTGGCAAGTGATATGCCGCCAGAACTTCAAGTTCGGATAGGCCATCCACTTCAGTGGAAGTACAAGAGGGTTCACACTCAGTAGCTACAGCATACTCGTAGACTAACTTATGTCTTCATTAATAACCCACTCACTTTCTATTACATTCACTATATTATTAAGACTCGAACTGAAATCTAAATAAGGGTTGATTTCATAATCACCCCCATCATCTTCTCCAAGAAGCTCGTACTCAGTATCGGCTTCATTGCCACTATCATCGGGCTTTGGAAGTTTGTCAGGATCGTCATTGGAGGCTTCATGGGCTGGTTTATAGAGTGCAGTATCTGTGAAGTAATTCTCCAGTCCCTTAAATGGTTGCTTGTCGGCAATTAGCGTCCGGACCTCTCCTTCCTCATCGCAATATTTCATGCATTGGTGGAGGGTCGACGGGACTATCATGTGAGCATGGATCCACGGCCGCCCCAACAAAATATTGTATGAGGTATTTGCATCGATGACGTAGCATGTAGCCTCCGTCCTCAAATCCCCGATTTGACATCGGAGTCGGATTTTTCCGAGGGGCCGGCTATTGTTGGCGTTGAACCCGTATATAGTTGTGTTGGTTGGTGTCAGACGATGGAGGGAAATCCCTAACAGCTGCATCAACCTTCTGGGCACGACACTTAATGCAGAACTCGGATGAATCTGAATTCGGTCCACCTTTGTGGATCCGACATATCCGGTGATATATAAAGGCCTGTTGTGCTTTATATTCCTCACCTGTATATCTTCTGGAGAGAAGATAATCTGTGGGACCTGCCTCCTCACTTGATGACAATGGGGCAAGGATCCTGTTCTTCATTAGCCGGCTCGACTATCTGAGCTAAGAATGACTCAAACTCTGCCAAGGCCTCACGTAACGTTTCACGTGTTGATTTTGATAGTCTCAACAGTTCATAAAGCGTTACTCGTGCTGGGATGTTGGCCAGCTGAGTAATTATATCGAACTTGAAGGTAGACTCTTTATCTCCTTCATCTCTGACAGGCCTCCTCTGGAAACGAAGCCCTTTCTGATTTGCGGGTTTCGCAAGCTCCGCATAGATATCTTTCGGATCTACTCTAGTGTAGTCCTTAAGATATGTCTTCCCGGATCGGGTACAGGAAGGGCCTGCCCAATCTTGATGAGTGGCCATAGTTTCGAGCTCCTCTTCAGAACTTGTGAAGGTTCCCGAAGCTATATATTCTTCCTTTATATCCGCAGAGATGGCATTAACAACCCGCTTCTTCTTTTGACTTCCTGTAGTAGTCCATTGCTCATCCTCTATCAAATCGGGATGAACTCACATGACTTCCCCCTTTTGGGTCATCACAGGAATAAGTCCTTCTTGTGCTTTGTTGTGAGGGTCGAGATTCTTCGTAACCATCTTACCTTTAGAGATTGGGGTCACTCCTGCGGGGAACTCATGGGTTCCAACCACTGTGGTCGCCAGTTTGTTCGCAGCAGAAGTTCCTTTGCTTCCTTCCATCGAATTAACTTGAATTACAATAGAAGTGAACAAGAGATATAAAGAGAACAAACGAGAGGATTTTATAGTTCAATCTCTCTCTTTTACAATGTATACGTGGGATCAGTGGCGATGGGATCTGTCAAGCAGTTCCTGTTGACGATCGGTACGTCAAACTCTTCTCTCTTGAAGAAATCGGCTGACTGTAGACGATCTTCTTCTCTGTCTTTCCCGAACTCAAGGCTCTCTCGCGTACTTGAATTCTCCAAGACAATGATGATCACAAAAAGGCTTCAAGGCTCTCTCGCGTACTTGATTTGCAGAAAAGAAGAAGACCAAAGCCGAAAAGAAAGGAAGACCAGGGTTTCACCAGGAAGGTATTTATAGCCCCGGGAAGATTTGAGAGAGTTTCTATTCAAATAGAATTCGCTCTCATCAAGGATTCCAATCAAATATCTTAATTTTGATTTAAATCTCTTGATTTAGAATTCTGATTGGACTTGATTTAGGTATCTTAGATAAGCCCAAATCATAATCTCAATCAATTTAAGATTCTGGTTATCTGCTCACGCGGAGCTTTAATCGCATCAAAATACGACGCTAAATAACCAGTGCGCGGAGCTAACGCGGAGCTATCGAACATCTCCGCGTTTACTCAAACGCGAGGCTAAAAATAGTTAGACGCGGAGCTATGGATTAGCTCCGCGTTCTGTTGTGGAAAATCCTTTTTACTTAGAAATTTTCACTGCCAACAAAGAGTGAGTTTGAAACCCTCCGCATGAAAGAATCGGAGACGATAGATGACTTCGCCGGGAGGCTGACAGCCATAGTCAGCAAGTCCGCCGGCCTCAGCGGCAAGATTGAAGAAAGCACCGCCGTCAGGAAGTTCTTGGTCGCCGTCCCCAACAAATTCCTACCCATTGTCACGTCGATCGAGCAGTTTGCCGATCTGACGACGATGATATTGAAAGAGGCGATTGGTCGCCTCAAGACTTTCGAGGAAAGGATTCGTGGTGCCGATGGCAAGGATGATGAACATCTTCTACTCACGAAGGCAGAGTGGAAGGCTCGCTGGAAGCAGTCCGGTGAGGGTTCATCATCGAACGCGTCAAAGGGGCGCGGCAAAGGAGCCGGGCGCGGCCAGGGGCGCGGTTCTGGACGTGGCCGCAGCACTCGGCCTGGAGAGGAGAACCGTAATGAAGAGCAAGGTGAGGAGAAGAAGAAGTTCGACCGGAAGAAGGTCAAGTGCTTCAACTGCGGCATTCTCGGGCACTACGCAAGAGAGTGCCGCAAGCCGCGGCAAGAGCGCAAGGAGCAGGTGACTCTTACACAGGCTCAGGACGATGAGCCCACGCTGCTGATGACGCAGGTCTACGCGCTCACGGAAGCCCCGACCATTGACATCATGCTCAATGAGGTTCACGCGCCGGGAGAAAGAGTACCACGATGACATCTGGTACTTGGACACCGGGGCTAGCAACCACATGTTCGGGTGCAAGGCGAGCTTTGCCGAGCTGAACTCCAACATCGGGAAGAAGGTACCTGAAGGAAAAATGTCTTTTGAAGCTGAAGGTGCACAAAAGATAGTGGTAGACAATGGGCAAGCAGAATCTTTAGAAAACAAAGAGGTGAAAGAAAGAGAAGGAAGGAAAAGGGCCTTGTCGCAGACTGATGCAACAGTAATTATTCAGTCGGCTTATCGAGGATTCGAGGAGAGAAGGTGGCAACTTCTGCAGAAACTTATGAAGATTGCAAAAATTCAAGAAGAAGCTGGCAGGATCAGGGCACAAGTACAAACTATTGAAGCTTCTCCTGAAGGATGGGATGCAAAGCAAAGGATGGTTATTGGCGAAGCAATAATGAATCTACTTCTGCAGCTGGATACCATACAGGGCTTGCATTCTAGTGTTAGAGATGTTAGAAAAACTGTAGCAAGAGAACTTGTCTGCCTGCGGGAGAAGCTTGATTTATTAGGCAGTCGTAATCCTGGAGAACATGGACCAGCCAAGATTGAAGGGGATTCTAAGGCTAAAGATAGTGAAGCTGACAACAGTCATAATGTTGAACAACATGGACCTGCCAAGATTGAAAAGGATTCTAATGCTAAAGATAGTGAAGCTGCCTTTGTCAGCTCTTCAGCAGCCACTTTGGAATAAGAGTCCGGTCAGGAGAAGCTTGATTCCTTAGGCAGTCATATGGCCGAAGAACCTGGGAATTTTGTAGAAGCCGCAAAGCACAAGTGCTGGCTGCAGGCAATGCAAGAGGAGATAAAATCCACGAGGAAAATGAGACTTGACATCTCACCGATCTGCCGAGCGGGCGTCGTCCCATAGGCCTGAAATGGGTCTACAAGATCAAGAAGGACTCGCATGGTGCTGTGGTGAAGCACAAGGCACGGCTCGTCGCCAAAGGGTACGTGCAACGGCAGGGCGTGGGTTGATTGAGGTCAAGAAAGTGCAACAAGATTAGGGAGTGATTGTTGGATAATCTTATTGCATTGTCTCAGCGTTTTTAGATAAGAAGACTAGTTCAGTTAGGTTTTGAATTAGTCAAGATAAGAAGATTAGTTCAGTTAGGTTTTTGAATTAGTAATCCTATTGTTATTTGAATTAGTAATCCGATTGTTATTTGGATTGGATTGGTTTTTGTACTCTCTATATATATAGATGAAATAATCAAGAGGAAAAGCCAAGCCCTCTTGAAAAGAAAATCTTCTTCTATTGCTGTTTGTTTTTTTCTTTCTCTACATTCTCAACCACAAGAGAAATCACAAAGAAATCACACAAGATTTTGAGATCAAATCCTAACCTCTTATTGCAATGATTTACCTCTTTGTTTCGACCGCTGAAAAACCAAAGGAAGCCAGCCGCCTTTGCAAAATATTTGCTTCGGCCACCGGACAGAAGCCGCCGCACCAAATTAATTTTTTCCTTGGCCAAAAAATCACAGTCAAGCAACTTGATTTCTCCTTTGCTTCGGCTCAAGGACAGCAGCACCTCAATTATTTTCTTGCCAAATAATTTCTTTCTTGTAGCCGTCACCTTTTCTCTCTCCTGGCCAAAACACAGCCGCCCTATAAAATCAAGAGAAAAACTTTCGGCTCCTTTGTTTTTTTTTCTTTTTGGCTCGTCTAAAACCCTAGCACCATACCCCATATATACATATATATATCATATCATAACGGGTTTGGACCGTTTTTGGATCTGTTTCGGTTGACCGAAACCCGCTGAAGCTTAACCATGCAAACCAAGCCGTAATATTTTTGAACTTGCCTACTAAATTTATGATCTCCTGAGAGAAAGCAAACATCGACAACTTTCTTTGACCAATGTAGGAAGATGAACTGACATATTCTTACTTTTTCACCCATTTCTATCCTATCAAAAATCTTATGGATAAGCTGAAAAAAAACTGTTTTAGAACATTGATTGGTTTATGTAACTCCAGCTCAAATAGTTCAACATCGGATATCCAAAACAAGAGTTAGTGTGGTTTATAATGATTTTTATGGGTTCATAAAGTAACAATAACTAGCTTTTTTAAAGGAGAAATCCGTGGTTGATTATAAACTCTATCAATTCTTATTACCGGCATAGTATATTCAAACCAAGTATATTGCCAATATCTTTTATACATGTTCATATATCGTTATTTTGTATGTATCTGCATACCGTATATCAAAAATGAGTATACATAAATTTTGTACGTACTTGTTCCTTTTAGGGAAAAGAGCCTTAGCATAAATTTATTGAGATTACAATAGGTAGACCGCCAACATATTTAGTTTGAATATATTAAAACTTCCGGTAGAATAATAAGAGTTAAAATAGTTTATAATTGGGCATGGATTTCTCCCTCAAAAAACCTAATTACGATTATTTTATGACTTTATGTGAATTATCATAAGATATTCTAGCTCTTACCTCACATCGATGTGGTACTGTTGAGCTAGGGATATTACATTCTCCCTGTTTAATATCTAATGTCCTCGTCAGAGGTGTATAGTAACACGTTAATACTGACATCCTCGATAGGGGAATATATAGTAATATGTTAACATTTCACCAAATGATAAGGGATTTTAGAGGTGGTTTTCATGGATTTCTAGATGTGGTGAAGTAGGATTTTAGAGGTGGCTTCCACGAATTTCTAGAGGTGTTTCTTATAGATTTAAGAGGTGGTCCTCACTTTTATGTGTCACTTTGTTCTGTATAACATTTAACTCTGACTTTCATGGATTTGTAGAGGTGGCTCCCGTATATTTAAGAGATGCTCTCATTTATATGTGGCACTTTGTTTCATGTAGTACTTGGCTCCATGTGAAAATTAGTTCCGCATACTTACTGCTTGTGTTCGGCTTTGATACCACTGCAATATTTATCACGTCTTGTTTCAGATATATGAGTACTCCGATATCCGAGTGCGTATAATAGTTACCGCCTACATATTCGATTTGAATGTGTTTGAAAAGGCTAATAGGTATTGACAATATATTTGGTTTGATTAGGTTTGAATATATTAGAACCTCTTGTGGAATAAAAAAAAGTTAAAATAGTTTATAATTAGATTCAAATTCCTCCCTCAAAAGGGTAAGTTACGATTACTTTATTGTTTCATGAAAATTATTATGTACTATTTTAGCTCTGGTCTTACGTCCGATATGGGGCCTTAAGCTAAATGTATTACAACAATAATCAAAGATAGAAGTGGATGGGGTAAAAAAACAAGCATCTTTCAGGAATATTCCTCTGTTGCTAGGGCTATCTTAGCATTGTTCGTAAAGGCAGCTGCAGTCAATTTATGCTAGAGCTTTGACAAGAAAACTCTTTATAAGAGCGTTGTTCGTGTGTTGAGTGAACTCGGAATTGTTCTCATGGGCTCGTATTTACTTTCCCTGCAGGGATATGAGGCTAGAGGTTAGCCCCACTTGTTTTTAACCCTAGCAAAAAAATATCCCACCAATGTAATTTAGCAAGAAAAAGAAAGTGCATAATGTTATTTTCTCGGAATGGAAAAATAGAGTACAATGTTGAGATACAGAGTTGCTTTTATTTTTGGACAAAAACAAGACGAACCAAGCAGCAGAGTTGCGCTTGATACATTTGATGAAGTAAACAATTAAAATTTCAATCTTAAAGACCTAAACCACATGCTCTCTTCAAGAATCCAACAGCCTCGGAAAAAAGTGTTAATAGAACATTGGATGAACAAGTCTTGTTCTCGAGTCAGATATGATCAAGTTTCATATTTTTCTTCATTTGCTTGTAGAAATGCAAATTTTGCCATCCATTTTTCATTACTCGATCTTCCAATGGATGGAGCCAACAGCCAAGAGTCAAATGGAGGGGATTTCATATGAAATAGTTATAGGAAGTTTGTCGAAAATTTTTACTATATATATATAATACAAGCCATGGCCGGCATTAATCATCACGGCTGTGGGTGGTGATGAGGGCCGGGTGGTCTCCATGGGGACGGTGGGCTGCTTCCAGGTCTTCCGCCCAGTTTCCTTACTGTTATATCTGCAATTGATCACAATAGGGACTAAAGATGTCATCTCCAAAATAACCTCAAAGAGAAAATTAGTAACTAATGAGTAAACTAAATTAATTACCTCCGCATGCCAATTTGAAGTGAAAGGCATGCATATATACAGCAACGATCAGCATGGCAAGAGAGAGTAAATGGATGAAGGAACGAGGAGACATCCTCTGTCTCTTGAGATATATTGCTTAGTGTTTTAGTTTAGGCCTTTTGTTTTCTTACCGTTAGTCCTTTATATAGATGTGAAAACTTCTGCTAGCTACGAAAATAAAATGTCTATGTTCATGATGTTTTTGTATCAGTCATTTGCCCGGGTCAGCTGGGCTTGAACTTTGATCAGAGACAAAATTGTCTTGAATTAAGTGTCTTATTTCTCCCTTGACCAAGAACGAGTACATCTGTGAATTAAAAAAAAGGAAGCAAAATACATCATATTTTATTAAAATATGGTAGCATATGTTCAGTTCTATACTTATTATTATTATTATATATAAGTTTGCGATAGTGAATTAATGATAGTTTGATACTTCTTGTAGTTTTGACAGCGGATGTTACATAATTTTCTATCGTTTCAAGATAAGTTTCTTACCATGGACAATTTAGACTTGCGAAAAATTTACAATCCGTCACAAAAAAAAATCGGTATTTCATCATGTTGATTGAGAAAGGAAGATATTCTTGACTTTTTTGTCATAACAGTGTAAAACCCTATTTTGCTCCGATCCTCTTCCTCTAGGTCACTTGGTATTTCTCTTTGGGGAGCAATTTGTATTCCCTCGTATTAGTACAATTGATATGACCTAGACTTTATTAGGCGGTCTCTTCCTTTCAAAAAAAATATGGACTTTTATCTGCACTTCTGTTTAGGGAGGAGATTCCCTAAAAAGGAACAATTTGTCCCTTTCATTCAATGTAAAATTTCTTCTGATCATTCCAAACTGACCATGGTCTGATTATGATTGCATAACAACATATTTATTTTACTAATCAAAGACATTGTAAAAGCCAGATGGTCCAGTCGGTGAAACAAAGACAATGTAAAAGCCAGATGGTCCAGTCGGTGAGGATGATTCTAAATTCAATTTCCAATAATATCACCGCAAGAGATTTAACTTGAATAATTAATTATTATTTTATTTATTTAAAAAATCGGCTCTCTTGAGCAAATTAACTAAGTTGTGTTTGATACATTTCTTACTTAATTAACACTACCGCTCTTGGCCAATTTGCCGAGGTGCATTACATTAATGAATAAGCCGATTTGGAATTTAACCTAACGAGTAAAAACAATTTTACTAATTCCTTATTTCCTCTTCAACAAACTGGATGGTCTTATTTTCCATTCTTTTCTCTAAAACAAAGCCAAACTTATGGGCATTCGGCTCGTCATAATGAATTTTAAAATAAAAAAAAATTATGAACCAGTAATCTGATTAGTTTTTTTTTTTCCTTGATTTTTTTGGGTACTTTGGCTGGGTCAGGTTGACAAAGTTTGAGCTCGAACTTCCAATTTTGATGGGTTATAGAAAATCTATTCAACTGAAAATATGTAATTTGTTACTCCGTGACTATGAATATGAACATAACTCTGAAGTTAAAAAAAAGGAAAACAGATTAAGTACTACATTTTGATTCCAATATTGATAAGACAAAACAACCAATATTGATAAAACAAATCAACCCAAACTATTTATATACTTTATGCAAAGATTGTGATCGTTCAGTTGACCTCCTACATGTTGCTTATGTTTATGGTTTGATGGAGCTATGTAGTTTGTTTACATTTTCTTTCAAATATGGTTATGAGAGAAGTCATTGTAGCTTCCTCTATATTTCCTTGACCTGGCCAAATTGATGACGCTATGAAATGTTTGTTGCATTAGGAGTTCATGTATAAATAAAACTGAAAGGATAAGAAAGAGCAATGAGTTTAAATAGAAAGTTGGAACCAAGACCTAGCAATTTAAGATTTCTTTTGAAATTTGCTTTAAACTTAAAATTAAATAGGAATTTATTTTGAGACAAAATTTAGATTATTTTTAAAATTGTTTTAAAAATAATTATATAGAAATTCTGATGAAAATAGAATATATTAAATTAAAATTTACATAAAAATCTATTTCGGAGCAGAACTTTGATTATCTTTAATTATGTTTGTTTCTTTTCTTTTTACTTATTAGTTAATAAATACTTAATCTTAAGTTTTAAATTAAACATGAATGTATAGTGTATTAAAATTCATATAATGAAAACTAAATAAAATTTCAGATTGAATTAGAAAAATATTAATGTAAAATTAAATGATAGTTAATTTCGAAATAGAATTATGGTTAACTTGGAAGTTGGAAGTTAAAAAAAGAAGCGACAAAATTCAGTGAGAAAAAAAAGAAAAAAGAAAAATACAGTTCAAATTATTTGTTTTTAAGAATATTTATAGATTTATAGATTATAGATGGGCAAATTAGGGAGAAGTCTTTGAAACTCTTGAAGTATTGCTTCGAACGAGTTGCAAACGCTAAGCAAGTTTTAGTTAGTGATTCTTGTGTTTGGATTGCTCATGATAACCTCTTTAACCTTTTCTAAGGAAAATAAACAGTTTTACCTTTTCTAAGGAGAGTAAAAGGTTTTATAATGAAATTGAAAGGATAGTATATTCATTAAGAAAAGGGTTTTTATAGTTGTATATCTTAGAAGTTAGGATATATAAATGAGAACATCTTGTTCCTATACATCTCTTTCCAAGGGGTCATTATTGTTAAATTTATTATATTTTCGATTATTTTATTCCGAAGCAATCGGTATTGTCGCTTTTCTGTTTTTATTGTTTTATGTTATTTTATTAGGCTGACCTTTCCTTTGGACTAGGATTATTGCATTTCAAGTACGTAATTATATTTATAGATTATGAACCCTTACAACAATATATATATATATATATATATATATATATATATATATATATATATATATATATATATATATATATATATATATATATGCAATTATTAGTCACCAGTAATCTATTTAATTTCCCGAGAACTCTCCCAGGACAAATTAGCTCGCTTGTTCATTCATTAGAAAACATGTTCAATCAGTTGTCTACTGCTTGTAGATGTCCTAAAGATTTACCGTGGGCTTGTACTTAACTAAAGTTAACTACAAGTATTTAACTTTAAAAACATGCCACCAAAAAAAAAAAAAAATGTTCGGTCTATTTGGATTTTATGTTGCTTGTGTACTTTGTATTTTGTAGTTTCTTATACTCCGTGTAGATAGTAAGCAAGTACAGAATTCTTGTAAGTTGCTAATAGCTATGCGAAACTAAAAAGGCTAAGTTATTTATGCCTGCAGGGTGAGGAATTAGTCTTGCTAACATAGTAGAACTAGTCTTGCGGATTGGGTGACATCTGCCTGTGATGCAGTGACTGTGGCCTCCCCAATGCGGTAGCAGTAGTCTCCTTGATATAGTAAAATTAGCCTTGCCTGTACTAGAGAATTATTTGAGCCAGCGCCTGTACTAGAGAATTATTTCAATGATTATGATCAATTCTAAACAAATAGAAGAGATTATAAGCTCTAGATTTGTGAACCAACTCAAATTTCACCGTCCGAGAACACTTTATTATGATCCAATCATATTGATTCTCTAGTTTGTTACTATGTGCATGCTCCCTTATTTATCTTCAGGGGAATGCAATGGGCTCTGCCCTACGTTACTACGCTATGATAGAGGATATAAATTCAACACAAGGTAACAAGCACCAATGTTATGTCCCTAATGTAAATAAATAATAATCACTTTAAGAGCTGTATTGAGAAAAAAAAAAAGAAAAAAAAAGAGAAGAAAATGACTACTTCTAGGATACACATTACTTTTATTTATAAGTAAGAAAATAGAATCGCAGAATTTTCCGATCTTCAATACATAGTAGAGTGGTAGTATGTATTATGAAAGTTATCCAGTCCTGATCTAGTACTTGAAAGGAGGAGTGGGCGTTGGTGCGGGATCGTACATCGTCTTCTGTGGTGGTCGGCTGGGCGATCCTGGTCGGGTCACTGGTACTCTGTTACCTAAACAAATATCAGAGGCTCAAGTGAAGAAATGCTCTTCATAGAGTAAACCGAAAATGAAAAATAAATAAATAAATAAATTTTTAATGAGAATGAAAACTTCATTGTCTCATCACAATCATTTTATATAACGAAACCCAGAATCTCGGAACAGACTGAACTTACCTCCGTATGCCAAGTTGAACTGAGCAGCACACATGACAGCAATCAGCAAGGAGTAGTATATGAAGTACTTTGGTGACATAGCTGAATCTTCAATGTAGCTTGTTGTTGATGAACTGATTGGCCTGATCGATTTCTTGAATAAATAGGCAGAGGAGAGAGAAGTCTTTAGGGAGCATATGATATAATTCTTTAATTAGCTAAAATAATTTGATATATTTGTCTCAACGGTTAGGAGCATTTAATATAATTCTTTAATTAGGTAAAATAATTTGATATATTTGTCTCAACGGGACACCATTGTCTAATGGAGGTGATGCACTTGCGTTCCGTTATCAAATTATGAAAGTTGCAAATCGTAGAGCGTTCTTGTTATCGAAGAACAGTTAGGGATGAGAATGGATCCATCCTATTTAAAAATTTGAATTTGAAAATTAAGTTTTTTTTTTTTATCTAAATTTTGTGATAGGACGGGTTAAAGGTTTACTTGCATACTTAGAATTCCCTCATAAGTGGGCATGAATACTTAGAATTCCCTCATTTACAAAATATAATGGATTCTCGAATAAATTCACAAATTAGTACCGAAGAGGTATACTTGCATACTTCTAGAAATCACTGGCATATAGAAACTAAACTATTAGGCCTGACTATCGATTCGTAGGGACGTACTTACATCTTGTATGCGATTTTGCACTATTTATCTTTTAAGTTGTGAGTTTCTTTTTTCCATAATCTTTGGATTTCTTTCCCAATTATTCATTTAAGTATTTAAGCTATTCTCGAAAAACAATCTTCAGAATAAAAGCTTATAAGTAGCCTTTTTCAATAGAGCTCTACGGTTTGTGTGATCATTTTTGGAAAAATGAATTGGACTATGAAGGAGAGGGAATATTTTTTTATTATGTAATAAAATAATAATAATAATAGTAATAATAATAATTCATTTGTTTCTTACCCTAGATATAAAAAGTAATTATGAGAGTTAAATAAAATATGAAAATTTAACCTTGTTTCTATATCTACATTATCTGTTCCATAAAAAATAAAGTAAAGAAAAATCTTATAATTGAATTGCCATATAGAATCTACATCATTAATTTAGTTGAAATAACTTTTCTAATTCTCTTGTTAACCAGATAAATATATGGAAAATAGTTTTATTTTCACTACTTTCGCTTTACTTCCATGTTAGTAAACATACTCTGAGGAACTGTCTGGCTGGGGGAGGAGTTGATGAAATTCCATTTCCAAGAGAAGCCCACAAGACTTCTCTTTTGTATGATATGTTGCAAAATTTGATGTAATTGTCGTTCAACATTTGCTGGAATTTAGAGTTTACCAAATAAGGAAAATACCTGTAGACGAAATATATTCTATTTTCATTTCCACACCTTGCAACCAAACAAGCCCCCAGAGGAAGAGAGGTTTGGGAACAAAAAATTTAAAAATAAAAATAAAAATAAATTAACCGTGTCAAAGTTTCCAGCGACTCTCCCACTTTTTTTCAAATTTGAATTTCTACGAACAAACAGTTACTTGTTGGAGATTTGATGCATGTTCTATATCCAATTCTCCCATACAGACAGGCACTTCACCTCTTGCATTACATAAGTGTGAATATATTTGATTAAGATGCCATAATGTTTTTTTTTTTGTTTATTTTCGCAAAATCAATAAACATTTATGAATAATATTGTATATATTTTATTTATTTTCATGCATGCATGTTTACACGTATTGACAAATCTAGTTTAGTAAAGTTTATATGGTATTGCAATTTTATTGCGGCGGCACATCAAACGTTTTGCCTTCTAGTCTCCACTGCATTCTTCTTATGTAGTTCTTCTTCACGGACGGTATGGTGGTCTTGGCCGAGGGGGCGGAGGGGGGCTTGGGTAAGGTCTAGGACTACGCGCTGCCTCCAGCTGGTCTGCCGGATTCGCAAGAGGAGGATGGGCCAGAAATCTTGGTGAACTGGAGTGCACAGATTGAGATAATTAGTAGGAAACCAAGAAGAAGGGAACGGATGAACGAAACACACGAACCATTAACGCCTTTTATCCTCTGATTTATTATCTCTCACTCTGCTGCAAACTCATCCAATATCTTCTAGCTAGCTCCTTATATGGACGTGATTGTTGTACTTTTGAAAGTGCCATTTCAGCTTTAATACAATTCTCTGACTAGCTAGGCTAATACTAAGACCACCTTACGTACGGATGAATGTTTGATATGCTTATTGATTAATTCATTATTCCAAATGACAGCAATGCCTTGATTTAACAAAAATGTATGCGTGTTGAGTTTGTCCTGTAGGTCTGGCTAAGATTCATTGGAAGAACAAATTTCGTTGAAGCTGCATATGCGAAAATGTAGGATTCATTTGAAAGAAATGCAATGTAGTTGAAAATCTTGTAGCTTTTTTAATTCCCTGGGGGCCACAAAAAAAAAAAAAAAAAAAAAAAAAAAATCCAATTTCGATATTTAGTTATGTATATTTAATTTAATTAAAGAACAATCTTTTTTAATAGGATTTTACATATATAACCAAAATATCTTGGACTAGAAATTCAAACAAAGACCAAGTGACCAGCCTCCTTCCCTTGTTATAGAAGGAGAGAAGGAGCTTCTAGCGTATTGGAAATGACCAAGACAATTAAGTCTTTCTAGTACTTAGAGTACGCTAATCAAAAAGAGAATTAGGTCGGACCAAGCACACAGGTCATACTTCTTCACTCGAGTAGTATGTGTTTGTTGGGGCCGTTAATATTTATATCTTTTCTTATCAAGCACACGGATACTTTCACCCTTTTAACTTGTCATACGTTAATAAGTTTCACTTATCGAATTGGTGCATCCGTTATCAACATTACACCTGACCAGATTATCGTAGACAGTTTTCACGCATCTGCTTATCTATGGGGACTACGCCAACTTATTAAAAGTATTATCATTTCTCATATTGTCTCCCTTAATATTATTATACATCTATTGAAACATGCATATTTATGCTACATTCATCTTCTATGCATGATGTCTCTTTAAAACCTAACATTCATTACCATATAACAAATGATATAATGGCAGTTCGATAAAACATTTTCTTCAGTTTTAACGAGATGTTATGGTCGCACAAAACTTTTGTGACACTCATCCATTTCAATCAATCCTATGGTTGACATTTTTATCGATTTTCTCATCCTTTCAGATAATAGAATCTATATATGTAAACTGATTATTCATCAGTAACTCTCCCTCATCTAATATCACAATACAATAATCTCGAGGGCTCTATTTACTGAATTTGCAAGCTATATAGTATATTTTGGACCTGCTTAATTTAAAACTCCAAGATTATGACAAGGTTTGAAAGCACTTAGTGAAATACCACACGATTATGTTGGAATAGATTAATTAAAGTTCTGTTAGAATTACTTATTTGCAAGCTATGTTTTATTAGGAAATACCACACAAGGAATTTCGCTACCTTAAGAATTTCAGTACTTTGGGACTGTTATAGTTACGGTCGTCATTCACCGAGGCTTCGGTCGTCAGCTTCATTGTCATCAGGTCATTAACTTCCTTGATCTTCCGGCACTGGATAGGTGTTAGTCCCCATACATAGTCTTATGACTTTGTAAAGACCTGTGTTTTTGGTAAGATCACTATGACTCCCTTTGTGAGGAGGCACTCCATCTCACGAAGTTACGAAACTATTTTGTCAAGTTCTTTGGAGAGAGTTTTCTTGCAATCTTAGATACGGCCACGGACACAAGTTCCAACATGACAAACCAAAAATGTTAAATATTTAGATTGCATTCTAGACATTAAGCATGCTGATTAGTCTGGGCCAAAATTATCTTAGAAAACAGTTCTGTTGGTACCATCAGCAAAAAAAAAAAAAAAAAAAAAAAAAAAAGAAGCCAAGTTCCTCAATTCATGCTTTACATTTATAATTAACTTGTTGGCTTTTTTTTTTTTTTTTGTCCTAACAATTTTATCTCTAAATTTATAATAATAGCCGCTTCTCTCCCTTATAGCTAGGTGTGCATGGGCTAGAATCTTTTTATTAGCAATATACGAGGGATTCTTGAATAAATACCCAAAAAACATATTTGTGCACTTTCAAAAATCACATTGTATGGAATTTTAGTAGTAGATCTGACCGGTGGTTCATGGAGATATGCTCATGGCGTACATAAGTTACGTACGTATTAAAACTTGTATGAAATTCTACACAATGAAAATATTTTCTCTCTTAAATTGGAGATTTTTTTTTCCCCCACAATAAAGGATTTCATTTCAGTTAAGGATCATTAAACTTCTGTGATATTCTAAATAGATAATAAAATAAAATATTCACAAGCATGCAGTAGTCAGCTAAGAGAAAGAGAGATCTTTGAAAAAAAAAAAAAAAGACGGTATCAAATTTGGTGCATGACGCACCAAATCGTGCTATTCTGCTCACTTTATGCGTCCAATTCCCTCAAATAGGTATATGGTTTTGACCTCTTGCTTAAGCTAAATATATTTCAATAAGATGCAATAATTAATTATATATTTTTTTTCCTATACATATTTTATTTATTTTAATGCATGATCTTGTTCTCCGCAAAAATCTTGTTTTCTTCTATTGATTACGATAATTACAACAAAAGATGAACAATAGAAAAACAAACGAAAAGATTTATATTTTTATTGCTATCTTTTACAATAAAAGTGGATTTTAATGTGACGATGTGATCTATCTAGTAGAACCTGTTTACGATCCGACGTGAAGATCTCTCTTTGAAGAAGATGATGGCCGGCCCTAGCTCTCTCTGCTGATCTCAATAAATTTAAAGCTCTCGCACGTAACTTGAACTTTCAAAAAGATCTCTAAGGCTTTAAGACTCTCTCACGTAGTTTGAATTGTTTGATATGATACTATCTTATATACGAATGAATGTTTGATATGCTTATTGAATAATATATTATTTGAAATGACGACAATGCTTTTATTTAACAAAATATACACGATCTAATTGCAAAAAGAAACAAAAAACAAAAATGTAAATGTGTTGAGCATGTTCAATTCTGCCTAAGATTCTTAAGGAATAAAATAAATAGGTTTAAGGACTAACTGTTAGAGCGCATCGTATATAAGTTTTTATATTAAAAATGAAAAAAAATATTTTTTTAAATTTAAAATTTGGAGTAGTACGGGGTAAGAAGTGATCCCTTTGATCAGCTCGTTTCGTCTCGTTCAGTGGAGGAATGAAATTTCTTTGGAGCTATACATGCGAAAATGTAGGATTCAAAGTTGAAAGAAATATGCTGTAGTTGAAAATACTGTTGCTTGTTCAATTCAGAAAAAAAAAAAAAAAAAAAAATTGATATTCATTAAAGTATATTATTTGATGTAACAATCATTTTCAATAAAAAACACACAAGGTTGAATAGGAGTTCACATGTTTAGCTAACCATATACCTTGGATTTTGACAGTAAAAAAAAAAAAAAAAAAAGGAAAAAAATAGACTTTACCAAATGACTAGCGTCCGTACCTTGTTATAACAGAAGTGAAGGAAGTTCAAACTTACCAAGAGAAGATATTGGAAACAGTTAGTGAAATGCCACATAGTTATGGGGGAATATATTAGTTATAGTTTTTGTAAGGTTTACTCCCCCCACAAAAAAAATAAAATAAAAATAAAATTCCTAAGCATTTATTCCTATTGAATAAAAAAATATACAGATTTTCTCTAAGTATACACCTATACACTTCCAACCATCATCTTTTCTTCCTCCATCCACTATTGACCCACGCTATCCATACCCACCCAATTGGCGACTTGCACATCATCTGGGCCCGCCCCCTCTCTTGCCTAATATCTCTTCTTTTTCATAAAATTCTAATCAACTAAACATTTCAAATTGTTTATTTGCTTAATATGGAGATGTAAAGCATAAAAAATATTTTAATAAATTATTTTACTTATTATTCAAACTTTATTTTTATTTTTTTGCAAGAATTAAGTTTTATTTATTTATAATAATAAGTTTATAATAAAAAGGTGATCTTTTTGAAGTGATACTTAGAAACTTGGTGGAAGAATTTAGACCTACTTATTTACAAGCTATGGGGGGGGGGGGCGGGGGGGACAAGGTGCTTGACATGCTTGACATGACAAACCTAGAATAATAAGATATACTAACATGACTATATATATACATGTACTCTATGTGTGTTTAGATATTATAGTTATACCAAAAAAGCATACCTAAGAAATAATAAACTATAATTTTTTAGAACAAACTAAATGAAAATGTGGCTCCAAGTAAAGACGGATAGTTCATTTGAATTTCGACTTGAGTTTTATCCTTTTAGGAAATTTCTTTACTAAATTTTGACTTTATTTCTTTTTCATAAGAAAGTCTATGTAGTAATCTTAATCAATTTAATATTTATTTATTTTTATCAGAAATAATTATATTAAATTCTGAGTTGTGTTTAGTGTTTAAGAACAAGCTCTAAGTAGTAGTGAAATAGTTTTCAGTAATTATTTATTTTTAGAATAGTAATTAATAAATATTTGGTTTTAAAAATATACTTTTCTGGGGCATAACATGATCACCATCTGCAGCTAATCACTGAATATCAATAGACAGTTCTACTACTCCTTCACCTTCCTCTTCATGTGCAATTCTCTTGATACCACAGGTCTTTTCAGTAAGATTGGTCACTTTTAACATGACCCCAAATATTTTGCGGAGATCGTTGACAGTCTTGTACACTTTACCATTTATAGTTTCCTCCTTGTATTTGTACTTCTTATACTCATCAGAGCATTGCACAACTTTGGAGAATTTTCCCCAGTCGTTCTCCAGACCTCGCATCCATGAAGGGAGATACTTATCCCCATCAAGGTGCCTTCCAAAAAACTCGGAGATATCCACGAATCTTGCTGCTTCAGAGATCATCTGAGCCATGAAGATGAGCGCTTTTGCTTGTTTATCTTCATTATTAGGCTTGGCGAGGGAGATTACGGCATCCTCAAGTTTAGTTCGGGTGTAATTAATCTTCGTAACCATATCACCCTTCCCCGCTTTCTTTTCCAGGTCCTGGTATCTATCGCCAAAAGATAGAAATTTTGATTTGGGATCGACCATGTGGCGGAAGGGCTCTTTGTCGTCCTTGAATTCCATCCATTGGTTTGATGTTTGAATGAAGAAGCCCCGCACGTAGAGATTGTCGCGCCGGACACGCACAGTGGCAAGAAAGCCATTGGTAGTTAGCATGATGTCAAAAAAGTGAGGATAATTGCCATAGTTAGGAAGTATGGGAACGTCATTGGGAGCGTCGCCCGATCTTGAGCCTCCTTCTACCAGCTCTGTGCAGAGCTCGGTGATGAACTCCTGATAGCTTGTCTTCGTGAGCTCTTTCACGTGGAGGGTACACTCGAAGTCTACAGGGTAGGAGTTGGCTACCTTCGAGTATCGGTGGCAATTGGTGGCACTACTTGTAACGATTGATGCTCCAGCTGATTGATCATAACGTCAGGTAACAATTAATTAATCGTAATAAATAAGAGAAAAATAATGATAAATTGCATAAAAATGTCAGGATTTCTAAGGCCTCTAGTTTGGATATGATCGGGTTTTACAAAATGCTGGTTTCAACTTTCACTTGAGTATTTTTACAAAACTCAAGTTTGTAAATATACCAAGTCCTCTAGTTCCGAAGAATGGAAGTCACTTAAGTTGGGTTTAGTTTGAGTATAAGGTGTTAAAATAGAGTTTCACTGTCATATTGTGGACATTCATTGCAAGACTATGGAAAAAATTATTCTAAGTGGATTTTAATTTTGGAGTTTTGGAGATAAACAAACTATACAAAATCGTAATTTAACAATTCCATTTTAAGTATGCACGCGTGCTATGGTTTTAAAAATAGAATTTCAAGTATAAACTCTCCAAAATTATGGTTTCATTTATTAAAACCATATATTAATTCAAATTAGGCCAGAGAGCGTGAGAAGATTTAAACTCTCCTGTAGAAAGCCCTTGTTCTGTATTGGGCAAACGTTGTATAGAAAATATGTTCAATATAATTTTTATCTTTATATTTATGAATGCATGTGATCCATTCAAAATATCAATTTTTCTATCTAATATGATAGCTGTAAAACTACTTAAGATGTTTGATTATAAATTTTAATTTGTTTAACCTGTTCAAATATATAAATGTATACAAAAGAGTAAATAACAAATAATATCATAATCCATCCTTTTTCCCCTCAATTTTTAAAACTAAAAAGAGTTTATAATTATTAGATGACAATTCCAAAGACTCCATGTAATACTTCTAACACAAATAGTCTTACATTAGATATGAACCAACAATTAGATAGTTTATAATAATTTTCGTGAGTCAATAATGTAATTGTAACTAATATTTTTAAAGAGGAATCCTCGGTTAATAATAAATTATTTAAATTCTTATTATTCAACCAAAATATTAGCGCATAAGTATACAAATATGTTACAGATGTTGGCTACCCAAACACAACTTTGTAGCTCATTTTAGTTTGTTTCGGGCAAATATGTTGTGTTGGTTTGTCAGATTATTTATACCCCACATCAATATTTGCTGAACTAACATAAATAAACAATCTGTAATTTCAATGCCAAAACCAAAAAATAAAAAATAAAAAATCTGTCAAATTAATGTTAACTGTTCGGTGAGGCTTCTCAAAATTTATGTTCAAATAAATCAGTGCTGAGCTCCAAAAATTCTTGTACATTCAAAAAAAAAAAAAAAAGGGAATTGATTCCATGAAAGATGGGATCAGTAAATAGAAAACCTAGCTTTGTGAGATCGAAATGTACAATAATAGATACTAACGAGTTATTACCATAAATGATGAAGAGAAATATTGCGAAATAATGATGGGGAGACACTGCAATTGCCATGGTTGAGCTTGAGTAGTGAGCAGCCTTGTTTAGGATTTTTAGTATGATTGGATACTTTGTGAGGGAGGGGTGGGGCTCTATTTATAGCCTGAGGTGCCTATGGAGAATAGCAATAAGCTAAGTATTTAATTAGTACTAATATACTCGATAAAATATAGTTTAAGTACTAATCCTAATACGATAAGTTAGATAATAAGGAGGTCGAGAGACACGAGTTGATAGTGACAATACAAGAAGAACGAGTGGACAAAAGGATGTGAAATAATTGTTGACAGTTGTGTTAGATTAATAAGAGTTAGGATCGGTCCCACCTCCATTTTTCTTATGATTCTTTAATTTTGTTTTGGTTAAATAGACAAAGTTATTTAAGATTGACACACATACTGCTCTGTTTACGAGGGAAAGAAACTAGAAATAATATCTACATAATGCATGGTTCATATGTAAACTGTAATATAAAATTGTTCATTAAATATGCAAATTAGTTATCAATAGAAAACCTTAATGAATTTTTAATTCATATATTTCGTTCTATCTCCTATGAAATTTAATTAAAAAATGATTCTTAACATTAGATTAAATTTCCTTAGTTCTCTTTTCATATTGTTATATTGTTTTTTAATTTTTAAGTGATATGTTGGAAAAAGTTTATTTACTTTTCATGAGATCTTATAAAATACTAAATTATTATATAACTGAAAATTAAAGAAATATGTAATTTGTGACCCGATCTATGGTTGTGGGCAGAATCGAAACTTGACCAAGCGTAACTAGCATCCGCGAGGCAGTGGGTGTATGCACAGGAAAAGGCCCACTCTACTTAATAGGGACTAGGCCCACTCTAGTCCTAACCCAGTTGGGGTCAAGTTTAGACACAGGTCCATATGTAAAAGTAAGACTTCACCATAGTTACAGAAAAAGTATGCTTCATGACCGCTTAATCTCAATCCAAAGGTTTATCGAAAGATTTAAGTAATCAAATGGTGAATTGATCTTTATTTTAATTAACCATTATTCCTTATAGGGAACCTAATATTCCATGCATATTATTTATGAGTTTTGATTGCTCTTTCTTCATCAAGCCTTCCATTAAAAATGTTATTAATTGATTTTGGTGTCTATCATGACATGACTCATAAGCAAAATCCCCAGTCTTGATCTCCACTGTTAATGTGCGAGGAGGAACTAGAAGGCCAATGAGATTTTCTGATATGTACAATTACTAATGTCATTATCCCAAATTCTGTGGCTAATATAAATTTATGCTCCATCACCTGTTTATCTCATGTCATGTGAGCTGAACAGCTAAAACAATAATATATTTTGCATTTGTCTTTTTCTTTTTCTTTAGAATAGATGAAATATGCATTTAAAAGGATGTGTGCACTGTTCCTTCCCTCTTTTTAAAAGGGCAATATCCTTTCTTCTATTTCCAGTTACTATATTAATAAGATGGGGTTTTTATATTTCTGTCCCTTAAATTTCTAAAAGTTAGAATTTAGTCTCCCAAATCTTAATATTTATAATTTAGTCCCCAAATTTTTTAAGTTACTATAATTTAGTCCCCTAGCCATATTTTTTGTCCGAATTTCCCTTTAGTTACTTCACTTTAATCCTCCATTCTCTCCTTCCTTCTTTTTTCCTCTTCATATTGAATTCCCCTCTCTATTCTTCTCCTCTCTCTCTTTCCTCTCAATTAATCTCTAAAGTGAAATAACTCAGAAAAATCCAATAAGAAGAGGAAAGAGGGAGAGAGAGGAGGAAAATGTAGAGGGGAACCCAATAAGAAGAGAAAAAGATGAGGAAGGGGGAAGAGATGCCTAAACAGAGGTATAACGGGAAATTCAGGCTAAAAATATGGCTGGAAAACTAAATTATAGTAACTTAAAGGATTTGACAGACTAAATTATAAATATGAATATGTGGGGGACTAAATTCTAATTTTTAAAGATGTAAGGGACATATATGTAAAAACCCTTAATAAGATTTATACTTCTGCTTGCTGCGGCTTTTCTGAGTGTTTTGACTCTAAGTATAGCAATAGTAGTTCCAGCCAATTTATCTATCAATCAGGCAAATCAATGGAACATTTCTATCAATATTAATTGTTTTGGACTGTCAATTTTGTTTTTTTTTTTTTTTCTTTTTTTTTTTCTTCAGAGTTGAGGCATCGTGATAGATCCACTTAACCCACACACTGTATCAACCCCATGAAGCGGTCGTTACTATTTTTTTGGATCTTGGGTTCTGTTGTTGCTGATGCACGCAAAATTAGCGCAGCAGCAACGTTTTATGCGCTAAAATGTGCCAAGGGGGCATGTCCTATGTGATTACATATTGTTTATTGTTAAAAAGAACTTTTGAAAGTGGAAAAAAAAATAAAATAATCAAACTTCTAAGATGGATAATTAATTGTCTAGCTAAAACTATAACTATCCAAAAAAAAAAAAAATCTAGCCAAACGCTTGAATTATGTTCCAAGAGTAGTTGTTCGGTATGCATGTTTGTAACGCCCACTATCCGGAATTCAATACAATGACAATAGTTAAACTAGTTTATAATTAATAAAATAATTTATAATTAATTATTGATTCCTTTCTGAAAAAGGATAACTATAATTATTTTATAAATTCGTGGAATTCATGGAACTATTCGAATTAGGAATATTACAATATTGTTGAAAAATTAGTTCTTCGATATACATGTTGCAGCTCCCATAACACATAACTAAACTCATCCTCTGTAGATAAACAATACTAACTCTGTTCTCATATCTGAGATGGGTCTATTCAAACTAGAGAAATTACAAATAATTAGGAGGTTAACATTTTCTTTCCTTTTTAATAGTACAAGTTCAATGGGCGCTTGCCATCACATTGAAAGAATATTACTACTAAAATACATATATAATTATTAAATAATAATATTTTTTTTAAAAAATAGCTTATTTTATAGCACTAGTTAGACTGTATTAAAGCTTAATTAAGCAATACACTTGCACGATTCATCTAAAAGCAATGGATAAAAATAAGAAACTATATACAAATAAATATTTATAAAATAAGTTTGATTAAAAAATAAGTTAAATTGATTATTGTTTAAATCTCGGTATGAAAATAGTTTACCAATAAAATAAAGATAAAAAATTAAAAATCTTTGAATGGATTATTACCACATTTAAGAGTTATGTTATAGAGTAAGAATCCACCTCACTATAGAATTTTTCTTAAGCTCTACCATTAATGAAAAAAAAATTTACATCACGCAAAATTGACCGACAAAATATAGTAAGTGTGTAAGATAAATATAAAGTAATATCCATTTTAGACTAAAATATGATATTTATTTCATTTTAAGATAAGGATAAGAAAATTATACTTACCCTGAAATCAAATTTATCAAATATCTAGTGTTTATCTCAAAGGAAAATATTTATAGAGTACAGATCAATGTTTAGTATTCTAATTTATTTATGAATTTAAGTAAGAAATTATCCAATTATTCTTTAAGCTAATTATACTCTACTTTATTGGGTATCGCTCAAAACATTTATAAGGATGAGAGGAATTATCCACTACCGTTAAGAAATATCCATTAAATTTTAATTTACAATCTAACAAGTGAAAGATTATTTTAACCTTCAAGTCAATATGCTGACACCAAGTAAAAATTTAAAATTAATATTTAGAATTTATTTATCTGTATATCTTTTTTTTGCCAACTTTCCTTCACAGTTTTGTTATTCTTTTTACGTCTAATTGAAATTTTATATTTTCTCTATTTTTCTACACCATATTTACATTATAGGAATAAATGAGGTCACCAAGTAACTCACTGTAAGTTGTATTAAATATTTCCCTCTTTTTTTCTTTCAAATTTTTTCCTTTTTTTTTTATAATTTTTTGGTATGTTTTGTTTGAATGATTGAATCTCATGTAGAACTTATTTAAGAACTAAATTGATAAAAGAGAAAATAGATTAGCAGTAGGGCACTTTTTTTTTCCGACCACATTCAAAAATTTAATTTACATGGTCCCACTAACAAAATACAAATTTGATAAGATATCATTTCTTATTAATTCCTTGCCACTCAGAGGCATGATCATTTCCAGCATCAAATTTGCGAGAGAAGAATTCAAATATTTAAAATGTGTACTTCACAGAATAAACATTTATAATCTATTACTAAAAATACCGAAAAACTAAATTGCAAGAATTCAATGGTCCTTCAGTTTTCAAACTCCATGAAGCCCAGCATCCTCATCACCATTATTTAACATGAGATTTAAGTCCAGGAAACAAACTTTTGCAACATTTCTGCTCAACTGCTTCATGGTTGTTCAGAGCTGACATTGGAGGGGAGAAATCACGCACAGTGGGCCCTTGCACTATGCCCATAAACTCGACAGGCTCAATTTGAATAACTTTTGGCGAAATATTATATATATATATATATATATATATATATATATATATATATATATATATATATGAGAAAAATGGAAATGAGCTGACAGCTTACGCAAGTTACCTGAGTTGCAGTTCATTTCCACTACTTTCAATAATATTTCTAATTTTTTTTTTTTGAGATTACGATCTTGACCCTGTAGGGTTCACTCATACCCAATTTCTTGGGTTTTAGTTTTGATTTGGTCCTCCATCAAGTTAACACAAAATTAACGGTTTCATTAAATAAAAGATTTTGTATGCACTTGATGAAAGGATGAAAGGGTAAATGAACTCTAAAAAGTTATGAAATTTAATCTGAAACAAGTTAAGAAGTAGAGATAGTAATTGTAAAAAAAATGAGAAGAAAAATTATTGGATCATTACAGTTTTACCGCTAGCTCACATAACTTTTCCTGAGCTGGCAGCTCACCTACAGTAATCCCATATATATATATATATATATATATATATATATATATATATATATATATATATATATATATATATATATATATATATATATATATATATATATTTATATTGTGATTTCTGTATGTGAGCCGTCAACTCAGGAAAACTTACGTGAGCTAGTGGTAAAAATATGGCGATCCAATCATTTTTATTCAAATTTTTTCTAGAATTAGAATATCTTCCTTCTTTTGGAGTTCATCTGTCCTTTCATAAGTGGATATAAAATATTTTATTTATTAAAAACCATTAATTTTGCATCAATTTGATAGAGAAACAAATCAAACTAAAAGCCTTGAAATTGGGTATGAGTTAACCCTAGGGGTTCGAGATCATAATCCAATAGAAAATTTTTAAAAATAATTAAAGGAGAAAATAGAAATGAACTACAGCTAAAATAATTTTTTTTGAGTTGTATGCTCATTATATATATATATAGTGATTACTGTAGATGAGCCGCTAGCTCAGAAAAAGTTACGTGAGTTGGCGGCAAAACCATAATGATCCAATAATTTTTCTTCAATTTTTTTCTTTAATTACAATTTTACTTCCTTAACTTCTTTCAGATTAAATTTCATAAATTTTGGAGTTCATTTATCCTTTCATTGAATGCATATAAAATGTTCTATTCATTGCAAACTGTTAATTTTGTATTAACTTGATGGAGGACCAAATCAAAATTAAAACCCAAGAAATTGGGTATGAGTGAACCCTAGGGGATCGAGATCATAATCCAAAAGAATTTTTTTTAAAAAAATATTGGAGATAGTGGAAATGAACTGTAACTCAGATAACTTGCGTGAGCTGTCAGCTAATTTCCATTTTTCTCATATATATATATATATATATATATATATATATATATATATATATATATATATATAGGAAACGGGAAATACACCGGCGGTGAAGGGAGTTCCTTCACCACCGCTTCGGTGGCCCAATAAAATTATTACACGTGGCATTATTCAAGATAACAAATAAATGAATTCTCTTAACTGCTCTTTGAGTGGTGCCACATGTAATAATTTTATTGGGTCATCTAAGCGACAGTGAAGGAACTCCCTTCACCGCCCGTGAATTTTCCGTTTACTCATATATATATATATATATATATATATATATATATATATATATATATATATATATATATATATATATATATATATTACTCTAGGTGAGCCGCTAGTTCAGAAAAAGTTACATGAGCTATCGGCAAAACTATAGTGATCCAATAATTTTTTCTTCAAATTTTTTTAATCATTACTATGTCTACCTCCTTAATTTATTTCGGATTAAATTTCATAACTTTTTGAGTTTATTTACTTTTTTATCAAGTGCATACAAAATATTTTATTCATTAAAAACCGTTAATTTTGTATTATGTATTAATTTGATGGAGTACCAAATAATCAAAACTAATGACACAATGTAAAGGAATCTGTCAGCATCCCCCGCTGAAAGAGTAAAGCAATTCAGTCTCCAATACTCAGGAAAAAAAGGAAAAATAATAATAATTAAAAATAATTAGTAAATGGGTCTCTCTCTATTTCTTTTTTTTTTCTTTTGATAATGAGATTTAGAAGCTCTCTAGTTTTCTAGAACCTGCCATGAGATGAAATCAATGGGACCTTAGGAAGCCCGTCATTATCGTCGCCTCTCGCCCGCGCCACGAGCGATGCTCATCTGCTTGCCCACACGTCCACGCTCCACTCGCAGACACCGCTCGCCTCAAGCAGTAGGCCACTTGTGTCCTAATTTTTTTCCCCCAATTTCTAGCTGGACAATTAAACTAAGTTACTATAGTTCTACAAAATCACCATTAATTGGATCTCAATTGGAACATATGCACACTTATAATAAGTTTAAGGCATAAAAAGAATTCCCTTCATATGGATATTATTCAGGAGTTTTCAAAGGAGCACGACATTTTTCCTAGTGAGCACTTATTTAGTGTGCTTATCAGGAAAAATGCTTTGCTCCTTGGAAACTCCCTATTATTCTCCTCGTCAATAAGGGATACTACCCTAATTATTTAATGGAGTAGGCGCAGCACAGAGAAAGAAAACCCACATGTTGGATTCGGGTCAGATTTGGCACTTTCTGAACATTATTGCTCAATCAATTACCAACATTTGTTGGGATTCGCAAAATGACTTGAATTTTTTTTTCTTTAAACGATGAAGAAACAGAATGACTAAGAAAAACAAACTGCAATCCAGTGACTCCGCATTTGGTGGATTTTTAGGTTGTAAAAATTTAACTACTGCACTTCTTTTTATTATTATTTTTTCATATATTCCGATACCAGATACAAATTTTCATACGAAGAATGAGGTAGAAATGAATGTTTTTATTGGATAATTTTTGACTCGTTCTATTCGAAATTTTAAATTAAAAAAATAAAACAAAATTTTCATTTTTAGTTCAATATAAATTGGGCCAAAAATTGACCAGTAAACGCGTCCACCCTATTCCTGACACTCCATGGCTAATAATTTCTGAAAATTATCAAGAAATTCATTCATCACATATGATCTTTTAAAGTTGTTTACTTTTCCATTTCCTCAAAAGCCAAAAAAAATAAAAAAAATTAAAACACGGAGAAGGAGAGGCAGAAGGGGGAGAGACGATTAGAAATCGTCAGAATGGGAGGGGTATTGGAAAACTCTGATCTCTTCTTCTTCTTCTTGTTCAAGTATCAAGAGATTAAAAAAGATCAGAGATGTGCAAACTTTTCCAGGCCAACCCCACCTCCCAACAACTCCTAACCGTGACCTCCCCTCCGACAGTCCTCGAAAGCAACTGATGTTTGCTGAACAAGATGGAGAAAATATAGGGCGCAATTCTAAAAAATAATCTTTAGACCCATGTCCACTTTATCTCAAGTTTTTTTCTATTGAATTATCTCACAAATTAAAGTCAAAAATTGACTTTATTCATCCTGTGTAAGGGTGGCCAATGGACCGGACGGTCCGTTGGACATGCCCGCCCGGCACGTGCCGGACACGACTCGAGTGAGCCGAGCCATGCCTAGCATGGTCCGGTACCCCGGCTCGGGTGAGAAGGGTTAGAAAGGTGTTTTTTGGGATGAGTTGTGTGCTCACTGGGAAAAATCAATTTCTTTTTAAAAATGGAGGGTGTGCGCATGTGGGCTCACTAAGAGAAATGGTGTGCTCCTTTAGAAACTCCCCTTAATTGAGAGGAGTGCGATTGTAAAGCGAGTAAATTTCCTCTTTATTTCGATTTCTGCGATTCTCAAGAACCTCGAGGGTTCCAGCCCCGTTATCGTTCTCTAAAGTCGCTGGCGAAGGAACGGAAAAGAGAGCGGAAATTATGAAGACTTGCCCAAATTCGGAGCGGGGAAATTCTAAAATTGGTAAAATTTCCCTTTTTTTTCATGACTTCTTCGATCTTTCTAAACCCTAAAGTTTCCAGCCCGATTTTCGTTGTTATAGGTCGCGGTCGAAGGAAAGAGAAAGAGTGCAGAAGTGAAGAAAGTTTGCCCTAATTCGGAGGAGAAAGAGCCTAAAATCGGTAAAATTTCCCCCCTTCTTGTTGATTTTTGTTCTTCTCCTCTCATTTGATAGAAACCCTAGAAAATTTCAGCCCTAATTTCCGTCAACCTCTTTCTTTCATTTTTTTTTCCCCCCTTCATACCTTCCTTTTTTTTTTTTTTTTGAAGTTTGGTCCAAGTGGTTCTCTTTTTTTTTTTCTCTTCTTCCTCGTGGGCTCCAGTGAGTCTTGGCTATTATTAATATTTGTCAGAATGTAGAAATGCTTATGAAGGTTTTAAAATATATTGTAGTCTAGTATTTCATTCTTAATACTCGTCCTTAACATCCTGAGTGTTCTTCTAATGATATCTTCTTTAGAAGTTGGCAACTGTCCAAACTGAGCTTAGAGACAGCATGAAAGCACCCATTATTTTAGAACTGAGCCTTGACACAACGGAAATACCCGTTAGTTTGATAGAGTGGTGCGGTATAAACATAGCGTATACCCATTAATATTGTTTAAAATTCTAAGCCTAACTGATGTGCAAAAGGCAATGAGAAATTGTAGCCAATCACTAGTTTAAGGGTTTATTGCTTCTAAATCAATGTTTTCTTTTGTTAGTTGTCGGGCACAAGCTACTCCCTTATAATTCAGCAATCTTCATGAACATAGTAAGAAGGGATAGGTTTCTTTAATAACTTATTAGATTGTCAAGGATAATAATAATACGAGTGAACCCATAACCTGATATGAATTTGTTCAAAATTTAATCTTAACAAATATATACTATATACTATGAGTCTACATTCAGGACCTTACCAGCCGCATAAAAAATTGTTTAGAAGCCAACCTTATGCACTCCATACCTTTTATGATTGAATAGTTGTATGCTGTTGTATGTAACAAGACCTGTCCGTTTTATCTTTGGATTACAAAAATACCAAACAATAACCTTTTGATTTGAGAAGCCACAGTGCCTTGCTTTATCCTTGTATGGTGAAGTTTTTGAGTTTTTATAGATAAAAAGCTTAACAAGACTTGTATATCAATTTGACAAACTATTCATTATGTGATCGATAACCATTACCATTATACTCATAATCATGACGTAAACCTTTTCCCATCAAAATGGGATTGCATGTAGACTAAAGCTTATGGAGAGATTTGACAGAGTTTTATGGGCCTCAGTCATGTCACCCATCCTAATAATACCAAAGTTCTGACCAAGGGAACTACATTCGAGATAGGCTTCCTCCAATCCTATAGAGAAGTTGGCATCGTTCAAAGTCTATGTTCTCTTAGACTAGGAAACAATGTGGAGGAAGGAGAAAGATGATAACTTTGTTATATGGAACTGTGTTAAACTCTAAGATGCATATGAAGCCAAGTGTAAAAAAACACTTCCCAACACCACAAAGGTTAAAAAAAATGACAAACAGCTAGAAAGAGTATGATATGCTGAATATGAGCTTTAATGCATAATCAAATGATTCTTTTATCCACCATCTAAAACTAAATTTTTGTTGCATTCTTCCTATTTTTAGCTTACCTCAGTTTGAATCTATTAGTATTCCTATTAAAAATCTTCTGTAGTGAATGAGTTTGGAGTTAGATCAAGGTAGTTGTGGTGATAATAATTTATTTACTCCCATGAAGTCGCATATCTTTGCTTAAAAATTTGCGTATGAAAAATATTGCTACCTCTTCTATACTACTTTGTATATATCAAGTAAGTCCTTGCTGCATATAAATTTGTGTAGAAGTAAATTTGTTGTATGCTTAAAGTCTATATCAAGTAATGCTGATACTCCAACTAATGCTTATCACCCTTTCATTTCTAGATAAAACTCTTTTCTCACTGCAAATGTTTTCATCAATGAAGAATGTATGCATTAGTGCCTCATGGTATAGCAGCAATTGACCCATGATGAGGTATTGCTCTATAGAGCCTATAGAGATAAATAAGTGCTTGTAAGATAACATGCTTCCTAACTAAATGTGTACTGCAATAGAAACTGAATTCATGATACCATACGGAGGAATCATTTGCAAATTTTGTCTTGGGGGGTTTGTTCTAAACCACTACAGTGGATGAAAGTTATTGTTTCATTGGGTAAATTTTGATTAGTCAGGCTTAAACAGGCGAGATGGAAACCAAGAGCCAACCCCGCTTTTAAATTGTATAACAATGAATAATTTAGACCAGCAAACTTTTGGACCATTTGGAGCAAGTATGGTCGGATATAAATAGTGCATAATCCAGTATGAGGTTGTTTATTATAGATAGCCAATAGGATATTGTATGTAATTCCAGCCGAAGTAAAACCATTTGAGAATTGATTTTTATTAATGTATATATGAGGAAGAATGATAGTTTATTCAAGCTCCTATGCTAAGAAATAAGATTAAGGATAAAATAATAACAACATGATACAGACTGGTCAGTTAGATCGTGTAATGCGGCTAACGCCCTCGTTTTTCAGCTGCTTCCCAAAATCGATGACGTTACTTATTACTTACACTAGACAACCCAACAGTCACAGGATTTTGGAATAATCGTAACTACTGCCACATCAGATAAGTAAATAACATGTTTGTAACTGAAAAAAATTTCATTTATACAAAAAGTTTATTGCATAAATGGCACACTGCTCTAAATATGAACACGAAAGACGCAAATGAGAAAAGCAGTGTCTAGACAAAAATATACAAGATTCTTCGAAAAGTACTTCACTACTTAATATAGCTCGGTCTGATCGATGAAGTACGGATCTTTAGTCGAGGCTGGTTCTCCTTCTTGGTCCTCTAAACCTAGGTTCGAAACCTAGGGGATTAAACCCAGCAAGTAACACAGGGAAAATATGTGTACTATTACAGTACTAAAGATAAAAGTATGCAAATGAATAAAATGTTTTCATTGGAAATATCCCTTAATAAACAGAAAAAATGCAATTAAATCGTGATAGTGTTGAATAGTCACGTGAATAATGAAAAATATAACAGTAAGATTATATGTCATTTGCAAATAACATGTAAATATCATGTAAAGATGCATATCTTGTAAAGATGTTAAGTCTAAGTCAAATCTTTGTTAGCATTTGAAACTAAATAATGGATATGATGGCGTGCAGTTTCTGTATTGTACAAGTGCCCGTGCATATCCGGGACCCGGTCTCAGACCCATGGCGCCGAATCATGGCACACCACTAGGTGTTCAAGACAAATCCCGTATTGTGAAACAGTAACGTACATCACTCTTATAGTGATTCATGTATCAGACGGTGGCCCAGTACCATCCAGTGCTGCTGCAGTAGAAATCCTCAGCACCTCAACCAAGAAGTTGGCCAACAAAATCCTTGTACAATACAGTTCTTGTCCATCATGTAGTTTCTCCCATCCCCGTATTTATAATGAATTATGCACATGAAAATTTTATAATATTTTTTTAATTGTTTTTCAATTCATGATAACATTCTTGCATTTCCATGACTGTATATGATATGTAGTATCATAACACATGATCTGTAATATTAAAATACATGACTTGTAATATCAAAACACATGACATGTAAAATACATGACTTGTAATATCAAAGCACATGAAATGTAGCAGGATAGATGTTAGTACACAATTGTACTACAATATCATTAAAATTATTTCAATAATCTGGTTCATTTTTAAATGTCAATTAATAGCCAATTTGTGAATTAAATACATAATGTAATAGTATTGCATATTTATTTATTAAGTAGATTGCATTTTCATTTACTATGGCCCAACCACACATTTTATTTATAAGGCTCACTGCATTTTATTTATTTAGGCCTATAGTGTTATTATTCATAAAGCCCACTGTATCAAACATTCTCTTTTCTCTCTTAGACATTTATTTATTTATTATTACTTTTTTTTTCTTTTGTACGCCCAAACATTTATAAGGCCAAAACATTTATTTATTTACTTATTTCTCTTAGCATTTACTTATAAAGTCTATGAAATATTTCAGGCCCAAGCCCATGCGTAAACCCAAGCCCACTGGAGAATTTTTATTTATTATTATTATTTTTTTTTGTTACTGGGCTGGGCCAGGCCTGATGTCTCATTTTTTTATTTTCTTTTTCTATTTCTTTTCTTTTCCTTTACTGTTATAGCCCAGCCCACTAAGCCTCCCTAATTACTATTATTAGTTTCTTTTTCTTTTTCTTTTACTGGACTGGGCCAGGCCCAGTTCTTTTTTTTTTCCTTTTTCTCTTTTCTCGGCCCAGTCCACCAAACTCTCTTTTCTCTCTATTTTTCTCTCTCCCTTCTCTCTCTCTCTTTTTCTCTCAGCCTATTCCCTGCATAATATAGCCCAACTCACTATTTTTTTTTCATTTTCTTTTCTCCTTTTTTTTTTTTCTAGGCTGGGCCAGGCCCAGTCTATTTGTTATTTTTTTTCATTTTGGCCCAAACAGTTTGGCCCATAATTTTTTTTTTATTTTTTTTCCTTTTTTCTTTTTCTTGTATACAGTGAAGGCCCAAGTTTTATATCCTAATACAAAACCCACTCAACCCATATCATTAACCAAGTATTATATCCTGGGCCACATCATTTTATTTATTTATTTATTTATTTTTGCATGACTTATTTTGCATGTCCATATGCCACAGTTTGCATGTCCACACAAATCTGGCTTTACATATATATTTTTGCATGACCCTTTTTTTTGCATGAATATATGTACTGTTAAGTATTTGCATAATGTAAATTATTTTATTTTATTTTTTTGTAAAATCAAAAAAATATGTAAATATCACAATATTTATATATATCAAAATTGACTAAGTAATTTGCTTCAGTGCTCAATATCAATCAATCGATCAAAATGTGAATCAAGTATTTTTGCAAAATAAATACGAACACAAGTATAAATTAAATAAATAAACGAACGAGAAACGAACGAAAAATAGTAGTGTTACTTGCCTCGGGTTGACCTCGAATATTCGGTTCGAATTCTCGGTTCGGTTTGATTTTTCCTTTTCTTCTTTTTCTCTCTTTTTTTTTTTGTCTGCTATTGATTTTGGCCGAGAGGAGAAGAGGGGGTGAGAATGGAGTTGGTGCAGCAAAGGGAGTGAGGGAGTGAGGGAGGGAGATAAGGGAGAAGTTTTTATATATATTTTTTATATTTTTTTTTATTTTTTTCTTTTCTTCTCAGTTTGCCACCTAACTGCCACTCCCTTTTTGTTCGTCACGACAGCACAACACAAGAACACAACACATGAACACATGATTCACTGTTTTATTTTTAATTAATTAATTAATTTAATAATTTAATAATTTTGGTTTCGTGTAACATTCTCCAAATACTACCAAATTTATGTAGGACGTAGTGCTCGACGAGAAGAACACTACAAAATTATCTGTTTGTTATTTCGATGTCCGGAATAAATGAACCGAAATTTCGAAATAATTAGAAGGATAATTTTAATTTTATTAAATTAGCAATTTTGGGAGTATTTTTCGGCCTCGTAAGAAAAATCTCCAAAAATCCTAAATATTACAAAATTAATAATCGCGAAGACTGAATATCATCTGGGTTTGTAGATTTAAAGTTATGTTAACCGAAAGTTATTTCAGTATCCAAAATTGACTTCGATTGGCTTATTCGGCACCACTAGCAATACAAGTAGCTCGAAATTTGGGGTATTACATCCTACCCACCTAATAAAAAAATTTCGTTCTCGAAATTTAATTGGTGTTTTTGATCATAAGAAAGGGTATATGTATTTTATGTTGATATCCTTTTCAAGCTCCCAAGCTAAATCTCTTGGTGATTGTATATCCCATAAAATAAGAACTAATAATATTACTTTATCCTTCTAGACTTCTACCATTGGTTAATAATCCTTACATACCGCTTCTCATATTTATGTTTATTTCTTCTGGAACAATCATAAAAACTTTAAGCCTTTTCTCATGTCTATTTTTGATATATTCACTATTTTGTACTTCTAACTAAGCGCTTTCTCAATTATGATGTATAAAATACATCATGAACGACTTCCATTTTTGATGAAAATGATAATGGATAGTCAGGATTCCCAATTTATTCTTGAAGTTTTATTTGGGAGAAAGAATACAAAAGTAAGATAGAGTTTAATCAGGAATAACTGCTACCAATTCGGTGTGCCACGCCATCATGATTAAGTAATGGAAAAGATACAAGTGACAAATATTTTTATAGAGTCCATTCCTAGGGTCCTATTACATATTGTAATGAATTTTATAAGAGAGAATAAATCAGAATTATTACAATACTGAAATAACAAGACTATAAATGGTAGGGATATAAGATAAAAGTGAATTCATGACTACAGAATTCAATTACACACGATGTTCTTATCAAGTGACTGCAATTGCTGGCGCTAGAGAATATCTCTCTACAATTGCCTTACCGACTCAATAAGACTTGTGATGTATAAAGGCTCAGGACATGAATCGTATTATGATAATATTCAGATAGAAGATATAAAATATCAAACGGGAATGATCAACAAAAAGTAATGGAATTGGACGATTATTTGGAAAGATAAATTTAACTTGAGTAATAAGATATAATGTCATATTCTAGTTTGAAATTTTTTTCTTTTCATTATCAATTTCTTGTCCTCAACCTTCTACTTAACTAATTCTATAAAATTCTCAATTCTAAGATTTTTTTTTCTAATTCATTTGACTAGTTAATCTCGCCAACTATAATTACTCAGTCAAGGCTGCAAATATTGATTATTGTAATTCATCAACATTTATATCTCCTCAATCTTCAAGAAAAAAATACAAGTAAATTTTTTTTTTTTTAGGGAAAATCATCTTTCCATTTTATGTCAATATATCATATCCCTATCTATTTATACTTAGCAAGCTGGCGTAAAATTCTCTATCATTAGTCACTAAGGGACATATGGGTTGAAAATTAGATTGATATTATTCCATAACGAAGAAGATATAAATCAATAATGGAATTCCAAAGATAGACATTTCAAATAAATTTGATATGGTGGGATAGGCACTATACTAGAGCAGATAGATATCAAAGAATAAGGAACAATTATAAATAATGAGTCACAGACATGTTCATATGTGGCAGTAGTCATATGGTCTTCCACCTAAACCTAGGCTCTGATACCATCCTGTAAGGCTCTCGTTTTTCAGCTGCTTTCCAAAACAGAGGACGTTACTTATTACTTGCACTAAACAACCCAACAGTCACAGAATCTTGGAATAACCTTAACTACTGCCACATCAGATAAGTAAATAACATGTCTGTAACTGAAAAAAAAATTTCATTTATACAAAAAGTTTATTACATAAATGGCACACTGCTCTAAATATGAACACAAAAGAAGCAAATGAGAACAGCAGTGTCTAGACAAAGATATACAAGATTCTTCGAAAAGTATTTCACTACTTAATATTGCTCAGTCTGATCGATGAAGTACGGATCCTTAGTCGAGGCTGGTTCTCCTTCTTGGTCCTCTAAACCTAGGTTCGAAACCTAGGGGATTAAACCCAGCAAGTAATACAGGGAAAATATATGTGTACTATTACAGTACTAAAGATAAAAGTTTGTAAATGAATAAAATGCTTTCATGTAGTTTCTCCCATCCCCGTGTTCATAATGAATTATGCACATGAAAATTTTATAATCTTTCTTTAATTGTTTTTCAATTCATGATAGCATTCTTGCATTTCCATGACTGTATATGACATGTAGTATCATAACACATGATGTATAATATTAAAACACATGACTTGTAATATCAAAGCACATGACATGTAAAATACATGATTTGTAATATCAAAGCACATGACATGTAACAGGATAGATGTTAGTACACAATTGTAGCACAATTCATATCATTAAAATTATTTTAATAATCTGGTTCAGTTTTCAATATCAATTAATAACCAATTTGTGAATTAAATGCATAATGTAATAGTATTGCATATTTATTTATTAAGTAGACTGCATTTTCATTTACTGTGGCCCACCACACATTTTATTTATAAGGCTCACTGCATTTTATTTATTTCGGCCTATAGTGTTATTATTCATAAAGCCCACTGTATCAAACATTCTCTTTTCTCTTTTAGACATTTATTTATTTATTATTACTTTTTTTTTCTTTTATAAGCCCAAACATTTATAATGCCAAAATATTTTTCTATTTACTTATTTCTCTCAGCATTTACTTATAAAGTCTATGAAATATTTCAGGCCCAAGCCCATGCGTAAATCTAAGCCCACTGGAGAATTTTTATTTATTATTATTATTTTTTTTTTGTTACTGGGCTGGGCCAGGCCTGGTGTCTCATTTTTTTATTTTCTTTTTCTATTTTTTTTTCTTTTCCTTTACTGTTATAGCCCAGCCCACTAAGCCTCACTAATCACTATTATTATTTTCTTTTACTGGACTGGGCTAGGCCCAGTTCTTTTTTTTTTTTTTTCTTTTTCTCTTTTCTCGGCCCAGTCCACCAAACTCTTTTTTATCTCTATTTTTCTCTCTCCCTTTTCTCTCTCTCTCTCTCTCTCTTTTTCTCTCAGCCCATTCCCTGTATATTATAGCCCAGCTCACTACTCTTTTTTTTTTTCATTTTCTTTTCTCCTTTTTTTTTTGCTCTGGGCTGGGCCAGGCCCAGTCTATTTGTTATTTTTTCATTTTGGCCCAAACAGTTTGGCCCATAATTTTTTTTCTATGTTTTTTTGTCCTTTTTTCTTTTTCTTGTATACAGTGAAGGCCCAAGTTTTATATCCTAATACAAAACCCATTCAACTCATATCATTAACCAAGTATTATATCCTGGGCCACATCATTTTATTTATTTATTTATTTATTTATTTTTTTTTTTTTGCATGACTTATTTTGCATGTCCATATGCCACAGTTTGCATGTTCACACAAATCTGGTTTTACATATATATTTTTGCATGACCCTTTTTTTTTTGCATGAATATACTTACTGTTAAGTATTTGCATAATGTAAATTATTTTATTTTTTTGTAAAATCAAAAAAATATGTAAATATCACAATATTTATATATATCAAAATTGACTAAGTAATTTGCTTCAGTTCTCAATATCAATCAATCGATCAAAATGTGAACCAAGTATTTTTGCAAAATAAATACGAACACAAGTATAAATTAAATAAATAAACGAACGAGAAACGAACGAGAAATAGTAGTGTTACTTGCCTCGGGATGACCTCGAATATTTGGTTCGAATTCTCGGTTCGGTTTGATTTTTCCTTTTCTTCTTTTTCTCTCTTTTTTTTTCTTTTCTTTTTTTTTTTCTTTTCGAATTCTCGAATTCTCGGTTCGGTTCGAATAACGAGAAATAGATGTATGAGAGATCCAATGACTTATCTAGGGGTTGAACGATAATCTAAGTGAAGCCTAAAAGGCTCTCAAAGATGGCAAGAATAAAACTGGTCAAAAGAGTAATGTATTAAATTTTATACAGCTTTCACAGAAGAATAGAAAAGTGAAAAGCTACTGGTGACATGATGCAGTTCCAAATGAATTTTGTCACTACTTTTGCTACAATTATGGGTGTTTGATACTTTTATCTCAATACAGGAATAGAATAATCTGTGTAATTATAGCTTTTATATGATGTACAATCTGTTTCTGATTGCTGGGCTGTTGTCATTTATATTCTATAACATTGTGCTGTATTAATTTCATCGTACTACTTCTTCTAGACTTTTTATTATGAGCATGTTTTGACTCTTTTGTCCTGAGATATTCCAGCAAGTATGTGCAAAAGGTACTGAATGCCTCTCTGATGGTTTGGTTTCAAACATATTGGGCAAGCTGCCTAGTCATTCAACTCGGCCTGTGAAGGGGTTCGCCAGGTAATGATCCCGTGGCACCCACCCTTTTGAATTACTTTGAACCTGATTTCCTTTAAAATATAAATTAACCTCCACCTTACACATTGATGTGTTCCATTGCAATTCCTCCATGCCTGAGCATTCCATCTGAAGTTTGCTGCCTTTTTGTTGTAGGACAGCCCAATTGGTTAGGAAGTGACCTGGGGATCTGAATATGCTTTAACCATCCAAAAAGTGTGAAATACCTTGAAGTTCTCCATTTTAACTTGTTTTTGGAACTACTTTGTTATCACTCAAAATTGTTCTCTCTTAACGTCTTAAGCAAAAGAGAATGCTAATGCTCTGTAAAATTTGTGAGACAATACTGGAATCATTGAATATATTGGATATGGTTAAGCATTTTTATTTTACTTCTTCAAAATCAATTAGGTAAAGATCATACACAACAAATTTTGCTAGACATAAATACCAGGTAGTGGAAAAATGTTAAATTTCATTCCATGTGATGCACATGCATACTAGTTAGAACAACAGGTAATCTACAATGGATAATAGATGCCATACTGCAATCAGTGATTTTTTTTTTTATATTTAATAATATTATTGTTTGAATAATTGAAGAATTTTTTTTTTTTAAAGAACATAATTAAAGAAAAAATTTGGAAGAAGATATTTGTAAAATATAGATCTATGATATGTGGTGTATGCCTTAGTGCCATTCTCTAAACCAAGGAGTTCTTTTTCCCTAAAATTTATGTACTATATTATTTACAAAAGCATGACTAGAGAGTAATTTTCAACATGTTATATTAATAATTTTTTAATCATATTTTGCGAATGTGGTTGTACGAGCCCAATCCTTGCATTCCATTGTCAAGGTTGGCTTGTATTTTAGGTAGTCGTATTGGCGATGGTAGAGACTCCACATATATCCTACTGTTATAAACTTAAATTTAAGATGAAGAAATTCCCAAATCTGAATATTTACAACTTATTTTAGCAAGTTGATACATCATATAAAAAAAAAAATTTACAAACTCATCAAATTAAAACAAAGTAGATCACACAATAACACCAATAATAGTAGCATAAGATCCATGCCTGTCGAGAATTCCAAATAATTAGAAATACTCAAAGGTATATCTCCAATTTAGCATTCCTATTACCTAACCATAAAAATCATCATTACTTTTAGCCATGGAAGGCAAAATTGAGAAGAATTATATTTCAGCATTGTAAAACAAGATTAGGTCTGTCGTTTTTAAAATTTTAAATTTAAGAAAAATAAAAATTTCATTTTTAATTTATAAGTTTGAATATAACTGTCAATGACTGGCCCATGAACCTGCTTATTTGTATTTTTATTTTAAAATGAAAATGTTGGGGATGACGGAGCATGGTAACAAGTCTACCTATCTGATTTAAGTAGTTTAGATGTTGCCTGTCATTCTTTTACACGTGAATTTGTGTCCTCATTAATAGATTGTACAAACGGTCACCGTTTTTTCTCCAAGCAGGTGACATCATCACCAATAGACTGTGATTTAAGGATTTGTCTTGTTTCTTGTACTTAGGTATTGAACAAGAGTGGACCCTAGCACAAAAACAAAATGCAAGCTGCTGCCAGTGGACTGTTTTCTGCAACTAATGAACTCTGCATTGCCTCAGTCAGCTTCAGGTGCGACCTTTGTCTTCTAAATTTAATTTATGCAGCATGATTTTTACTGCTAATCACACGGTGGCATTTCATTTAAAATTTTAATAAAATTGAAATGACATTTTTTGCCCTCTCTCGTTGAGAAATTAATCCCAAACTAGGGGAAATTCTAAATGTGCACCACATTTTACTAGGGGTTAATTACACTCAGACCTCTCTGTAGTACGGGGGGTATATAACATATCACTCCTAAAATTTAAAACTCTTACTTAGATTTTCTGGGGTATGAGTGCAATTAAAACACGATGACTTAGATAGTGCAGGGGGTCTAAGTAAGAGTTTTAAACTTTATGGGTGGTAAGTACACTCCCATACTATAGGGGGTATGAGTGTAATTAACCATTTTACTAGTGAGCACCGCATACTATATAGTAAAGTGATTTACAACATGGGGAAAAATGGTGCTCACTAGTAAAAAATGGTGCGCATTTAGCATTTCCCCTAAACTAGTTGATGTAATACGGAGATGGTCCCAGGCCGGACCACCAATATGGGCTTAAAAGGCCCAATTACAAATCATCAGTCGGATTGGTTTCCCACCAGACTTCCGAGTCTAGAAGCTAGAGTTCCAGACCAGCCTTTAATCCTCTACCTTGACATATAAATTTGGAAAACTAGAAGAAATTAAGAAATAAAATGATTAATTTATTTAAGAAAATAAAAAATGATCATCTCTTGTTACAAACATTACATTAGGAACAAATGGAGTTAAAAAAAGGACTATCTTCAAGCCACCGTCTGATTTGAATCTTATCGCTTTCCCGGTGGGGGAATATGGTGTATCGGGGATGCTGTCTTTGGTGTAGGGGGGCTACTTCCATGTCTACCGCCAAGCTTTCTTGATATCACATCTATTTTTATAAATAAAAAATTGAGCAAACACATCAGTAACATGCATACATAGCTAAAAGATTTGAAGGGAAGAAATTGCTAATTACAAATTAATTTTGTAATTACTTTGGAGCTTTATGATCTAGAAAGCTAGTACAAGGGCAAGAATAAGTTACCTCCGTAGGCTAGCTTGAATTGAAAAGCGTAGATGGTAGCAATCAAGAGCCCAGCAAAAGTGATCGGATGAAGGAATGATAACACATTACTATTTCTCTATGTTGCTTCCCTTGTACTTCAATGGCTTCTTAGTGAATACTATCAGTTATATAGATGATGAGTCACTTTCACTTTTATTTTTTAAAATTATATATTTTTTCTCCATGGAGTTTTTTAAAGGGGTTTTCCCCCCTCCCTGTAGAGTCTTTGATGTGCAAGTAATAATTCTTTGACCTGCCCAAGCGGTTTAGTATGGTTTGAACGTTGACCAAATTCCAGATCCCACCTACTATGTGATCTTGTTCTCTCTGACCATGAATAAATTGCTTGTCTATGATATTTAAAGTATATCTTTCCGGAGACTTGCCCGTAATTATGAACCCGCTCGCCCGTAATGGGAGAATGAAATCTCTTTTCTCCTGCGTAGATAGACAAGACAATTTTCTACGAATGTTGTTATTCTCTACCAGCTTTTGAATACATCCCGAGTCTTTATGTCTTCACCAACTGTTAGTTAAACTTGGTGATTTTCAAAAATTGTATTGCCCTCACCAGTAGCTTGCAAGGTCATCTTGCTTATTATTCAAAAATTCACCCCATAAATTATGGGTGGAGTGCTTGAATCCTCTCCCTTTCAAAGGGAAGAGAGTGATGATGTGACTGAAGCCGATGCTCATTTTACAGTCAAAGTATAAAATTCCAATGGTATGAAAGTACATTTTGTCCACGCTCATAATCTCTTAGCCAAAACTTAGGTTCTCATTTTTGAGATTATAAAATTAAATTAAAGAAAGTAACTAACTATTTACTGCTTCTTTATTTTATTTTTTCCGTTTTCTGTGAAATCCACGTCCGGTTCTATCGTGACCTCTTGCACACTTGCTAAGGCGATTTTACGTCTATGCAATAGTGGCACCGTTGTTTTCTTTTGCTTTATAGGAGAAAACATTTTCACCTTTTTTTTTTAATATTCAAATAATTACTTGGCTTATAACTACCTTGTTGAGCAATAAGTGGTTATTTATACTGGAGTTTTAAGCAACTCTTGGATTGCAATCGTAAATAATTCACTCCAAAGGAATATAATGCAATTCAAAAGGTTCTAAATGTTAGCAAAAAATAGCGGAATAATACTAATACAACAACCAGCGGAATTAAATAGTTAACCAAAGAGAAAAATAGCAGAGATAAAGAACACACAGATTTAACGTGGTTCGGCAATATGCCTACGTCCATGGGAACCCGATCGAAAAACTTTCACTATATCAAAATATGATTACAACTTTCAATTTCTCAACCACAAGAGAAATCACAAAGAAATCACACAAGATTTTGAGATCAAATCCTAATCTCTTGTTGCAGTGATTTACCTCTTTGTTTCGACCACAAAAAAATCAAAGGAAGCCAGCCGCCTCTGCAAAATATTTGCTTCGGCCACAGAACAGAAACCGCCGCACCAAATTAATTTTTCCCTTGGCCAAAAAATCAATTGCAGCCAAGCAACTTGATTTCTTCTTTGCTTCGGCTCAAGGACAACAGCACTTCAATTATTTTCTTGCCAAATAATTTCTTTCTTGTAGCCGTCACTTTTCTCTCTCCTGGCCAAAACACAGCCGCCCTGTAAAATCAAGAGAAAAACTTTCGGCTCCTTTGTTTTTTTTTTCTTTTTGGCTCGTCCAAAACCCTAGCACCGTACCCCCTATATATATATATCATATTATAACGGGTTTGGACCTGTTTTAGACTCGTTTCGGTTGATTGAAACCCACTGCGGTAATGGGCTTCATTAGCAATAATCTCCCACTTGGAGACCTATTGCAAAAATTATAATTTCTATGCATGATAATTCTAGTGTCCAATGCTTTTACCTCGATCGTTTAAGGTCCGGATTTCAACATTCAACACAAATGCACTAAAGTTGAGCAATAGCTCAAATTTTTTCCATCAACCGGTTTTGTCAACATATTTGCAGGATTCTTTCTGCTCTCAATTTTCTCCAACTTCAATTGGCCATTCTCAACCAAGGATCTAATGAAGTGATAAATCAAGTGAATATATTTAGTTCGTGAATGATACACCGAGTTCTTAGCAAGATAATTTGCACTTTGACTGTCACTGAATAACCTGCAATCCACTCCATCAAAATTCAACTCACTCATCAATCGTTGCAACCAAATAAACTCCTTACTTCTGCAGTTTTAACATACTCAGCTTCTATCGAAGGTAAAGCAACAATTGATTGTAATCTTGAAACCCAGCTTACCGCTATCCCTTCTACAGTAAAAACATAACCTGTGGTGCTCCTGCCATTGTCTCTATCACCTACATGGTCCGAATCTACGAAACCTTGCACATCAATGTTATCACCCCCAAAACACAAACAATAATTTAAAGTACCTTTCAAATACCTGAAAATCCACTTCACTGCTTGTCAGTGTTTATTTCCAGGATTTTTCATGAATCTACTCACTACTCCCACTGCATGTGCAATAACTGGTCTTGTACTCATCATTGTATACATAAGACTCCCAACGACTGATGAATAAGGCACATTCTCCATGTGTTTCGTCTCCTCATCTGTCTTAGCACCTTACTCTTTTGACAGTTTGAACTGACCACCAAGAGCTGTAGTTACCGATTTTGCATTATCCTTGTTGAATCTCTCCAACACCTTCTTGATGTACCCCTCCTTAGATAACTATAATTTCTTGTTTTTCTTATCTCGGGTAATTTGCATTCCAAAAAGTTGTTTAGCCTCACCCATGTCCTTCATAGAGAATCTCCCTGCCAACTTTCTCTTCAGATCATTGATTTTCTTCATGTCTGTACCTGCTACAAGTATATCATCTACATACAAAGTAAGTATAATAAAGTTACCATCCTTAAACTTTTGTAGATATACACAATGATCTGAATTGCATTTGGCAAAATCCGAATTCAATATAAACTTGTCGAACTTCAAGTACCATTGTCTCGGCGCTTGTTTCAACCCATACTAACTCCTTTTCAGTCGACATATCCAATTCTCTTTTTCTTTAATTTCATATCTCTCCGGCTGTTCCATGTATATTTTTTCCTCCAAATCACCATGAAGAAAAGCAGTTTTCACATCGAGCTGCTCTAAATACAATCCTTTCACAGTCACAATACTCAGTATTGCTCTGATAGAAGTCATCTTGACAACAGGTGCAAATATTTCATTGAAGTCAATACCTTTTCTCTGACCGTATCCTTTCACCACAAGTCTAGTCTTGAACCTTTGTGTCCCTCCTGCCTCATATTTCACCCTGTATACCCACTTGTTATGTAATACTTTCATCTTTTCCAGTCGCTTCACAATTTCCATGTGTGATTCTCCTCCAAAGAAGACATCTCATCACACATGGCTTGCTCCCACTTAAGACGAAATTTATCTTACATAGCCTCTTGGTAACTCTCTGATTCACCTGCATCAGTATACAAAATATGATATAAAGGAAGACAAAGTTTTTGGGTTGACTTCCTTATCCTCGTGCTTCTCAAAGTGGGAACACTCTCTAATGAAGTACTGGAACCATCTACTTCAGTCAATGACCCTCTTTCCTGTTCAGTCTCATATGAACCTTGTGTATTCTCAAGTGTAGCCATTTCTTCTCCTTCACATGCAGATATTTCTTCTTTTCTTTTATCCATGGGATCCATCCCATCCTGTGGCTCATCCTGCTCTAGGTGCTCTTTCTCAACCGTTTTCTCACTCTTATTCTCCATTCGGTCTTTATACGTACAACCCTCATTGAATACTACATCTCTGCTACGAATCACATTGTTATGCTCATAATCCCATAAGCGGTAACCATATTTGTCGCCACCGTATCCAATGAATGCACACTTTTGAGATTTAGAATTAAGCTTCTTTCTCATCTCATGATCCACATGTGCATATGCTATACAACTGAATACTTTTAAGAATGAATAATTCACAGTCTTACCAGACCACACCTCCTCTGGAATTTCTCCATCTAAAATACTGGCTGGACTCCTATTGATCAGATAGACTGCCGTATCTACAACGGCTCCCCAAAGTTGCAAAGGCAAACCTGCATGTAGTCTCATGCTCCGAGCTCGCTCCAAAATGGTTTTATTCATCCTCTCAGCCACGCCATTTTGCTGCGGTGTCCTCGATACAGTCTTTACTCTCCTGATCCCGTAGGTAGAGCAATAATCATCGAACTCTCTATTGCAAAATTCCCCACCATTGTCTGACAACAGACATTTTCACCTTCAAACATGTTTCATTCTCAACAAGAGTTTTCCATATTTTGAAGATTTTGAAAACATCGGATTTCTGCTTAAGTGCGAATGCCCATGTTTTCCTGCTTGCATCATCTATGAAAGTGACAAAATAAGAATTACCTCTAAGAGACTTTGCCGGAAAAGGCTCCCATACATCTGTATATACCAACTCCAATCTCTCGATTTTCTTCTCCTTGCCATCTTTCATAAAACTAACTCTTTTCTGCTTTCTAAACACAGTTATCATAGAAATCAAAATTATCATCTTTCATATCTGTCAACATATCTTTAGATTGCAATACCCTCATGCCGCTCTCGCTCAAGTGACCGAGCCTCTGGTGCCATAAGGTAGCCTTCTCATTCTTCACGGTGGTAAAAAAAACAACGTGATCCACCGAGCTTGAGAGTAAATATAGAGTTCCTACTCTCTCACCCTTGACCACTACCATTATTCCTTTGCTGATCTTCCACTGTTTTCTCTCAAATGAGATTTGATAATCTTCACCATCCAGCTTGCTAACAGATATTAAATTCTTCTTTAAATCTGGTATGTGCCTGACCTCTTGTAAAAGTAACTTTCCACCATTGTGCAATTTCAATTGAATTGTCTCTTTACCGACAATCTTGCATTCCTGTCCATTACCAACAGTCACATGCCCAAAATCACTTTAGACATAATTCTCAAATCATTCTCTGTGAGCAATGCAATGAAACGAAGCCCCTGAATCTACAAACCATGGATCTGACCTTAATTCAAACCACGGATCTGACCTTGATTCTGTATGAGCAGACAAGCACAAGTCATCATACTCTTTACTTGGATTTACCACATTTGCTCATTCCTTGTATTTGTTTGGACAATCTTTCTTCATATGACCCTCTATCTTACATTTCTAACACACTAACATTTTCTTGAACTTCTCCTTAGATTTTGATCTCCCTTTTTGGTTCGACTCCCTGCTTAAATTTCTATCTCTTTTCTTTCTTCTGTCATTATCAACCGATAGAACAATACTTGTAGAAACTGTACTCTCACCCATGCTCTTTTTCATCAATTCATCATTCATGATTGTACTCACAACATCATCAAATTTAAGAGCAGTATTGGAAGTATTGCTGATGACCACAACAATATTACTCCAACTATCCGGTAACGAATACATAAATATCAAAGTTTTAATGTCATCAGCAAAGACAAATCTAAGAATTCAAGTTGTGCCCATAATGTATTAAATTCGTTCAAATGATTAACAACTGACTTATCAGAAGGCATTCTCAAGTTGAACAATTTTTTCATTAGAAACAGTCTATTTGAAGCAGACGGCTTCTCATAAAATTTAGCCAACGCTGACATCAAACATGAAGTGGTTTTCTCCTTAGAGACGTTGAGCACAACCTGCTTTGTCAGGCACAATCGAATCTGCGCCAAAGCCCTCCTGTCCAACAATTTCCACTCCTCATCTGTCATCTTTTCTGGTTTTTCTCCAAACAGTGGTTGATGTAAATTCTTTTGATATAAATATTGTTCCATCTGCAACTTCCACCATTGGAAATCTGTCCCATCAATTTTTTTAATCTTTCCCTTCTTATTTTCCGCCATAACTCCCACTCAAAATCAACACCGATCTGAGTGAAATCTGACCTGAATCAGGGCTCTGATACCAATTGTTAGCAAAAGATAGCGGAATAATACTAATGCAACAACCAGCGGAATCAAATAGTTAACTGAAAAGAAAAATAACAGAGACATAGAACACGCAGATTTAACGTGGTTCGGCAATATGCCTACGTCCACGGGGACCCGATCGAAAAACTTCTACTATATCAAAATATGATTACAACTTTCAAGTTCTCTGTTGGATAATCTTGTTGCATTGTCTCAGCATTTTTAGATAAGAAGACTAGTTCAGTTAGGTTTTGAATTAGTCAAGATAAGAAGATTAGTTCAGTTAGGTTTTTGAATTAGTAATCCTATTGTTATTTGAATTAGTAATCCGATTGTTATTTGGATTGGATTGGTTTTTGTACTCTCTGTATATATAGATGAAATAATCAAGAGGAAAAGCCTAGCCCTCTTGAAAAGAAAATCTTCTTCTATTGCTGTTTGTTTTTTTCTTTCTCTACAATTGGTATTAGAGCTCGTGTTGTATGCTAAAGATCATGCCGCGAAGCATCATCACCAGCGGAGTTGACGGGGCTGCCTCGGGTGCGCTGGCGAAAGAAAACACCGGCGTCTCTCTCCACTACCCGATACTGACGAATACGAACTACACAACCTGGGCTATCAAGATGCGCGTGTACCTACAAGCACAAGGTGTGTGGGACGCCATCCAGCCCGGGACCGACGTGGAGACAAGGAAGGACAAGATGGCACTCGCCGCCATCTATGAAGCTATCCCCGAGGAAAACCTTCTTCTCATAGCAGAGAAGGAGACGACAAAGGAGGCTTGGGAGACGCTCAAGACAAAGTACGTGGGTGCTGATCGAGTGAAGCAGGCGAAGCTCCAAACTCTAAAGAGTGTTCGCAACAGAAGTTCCTTTGCTTCCTTCCATCGAATTAACTTGAATTACAATAGAAGTGAACAAGAGATATGAAGAGAACAAACGAGAGGATTTTATAGTTCAATCTCTCTCTTTTACAATGTATACGTGGGATCAGTGGCGATGGGATTTGTCAAGCAGTTCCTGTTGACGATCGGTACGTCGAACTCTTCTCTCTTGAAGAAATCGGCTGACTGTAGACGATCTTCTTCTCTGTCTTTCCCGAACTTAAGGCTCTCTCGCGTACTTGAATTCTCCAAGACAATGATGATCACAAAAAGGCTTCAAGGCTCTCTCGCGTACTTGATTTGCAGAAAAGAAGAAGACCAAAGCCGAAAAGAAACGAAGACCAGGGTTTCACCAGGAAGGTATTTATAGCCCCGGGAAGATTTGAGAGAGTTTCTATTCAAATAGAATTCGCTCTCATCAAGGATTCCAATCAAATATCTTAATTTTGATTTAAATCTCTTGATTTAGAATTCTGATTGGACTTGATTTAGGTATCTTAGATAAGCCCAAATCATAATCTCAATCAATTTAAGATTCTGGTTATCTGCTCAAGCGGAGCTTTAATCGCATCAAAACGCGGCGCTAAATAACCAGTGCGCGGAGCTAATGCGGAGCTATCGAACATCTCCGCATTTACTCAAACGCGAGGCTAAAAATAGCCAGACGCGGAGCTATGGATTAGCTCCGCGTTCTGTTGTGGAAAATCCTTTTTACTTAGAAATTTTCACTGCCAACAGAACCCCCTCCAAAGTTTTCAAAATGACTTTAAACTTAGCAAATTTTGAAATACTTTGGATCTTCAAATTGAAAACGCGGAGTTAGAATACGAAGTCTCCTTCGCGTTATGCTCGCCTACGCGGAGCTAATCAGCTTCACTTTATTTTCAGTGAAATGAGTAATTGCTTCTTTAATTACTCTGAATTTCTGCGCCGAATACCAAGCGACGGAAATCTTGTTTAAATAGAGCTTCTCGGCTCATCTTCTTCTTCATTCGAAGATTTTGAAGAGTTCCCAACTCCTGCAACCGAGTGAGCGATGTCAATGAGCGATCTTCAATTGATCTCCCTTTAACTCTCCATAGATTTTCATCATTAGGATGTCTCTCTAGAAGAGTTTGGCTTTATGCATGTTGGCCGGCATTAATGGCAGCGGCCGTGGAAGTAGACCAGCCTATGCAGCGTCTTCCGGAGGTAAAAAACCTTAACTCTTGGTCTTCTAAGAACCATTATGAGATATTTTGGCTCGGTTTAATCCGGCCAATTGTTTGCTTTACCGGCGAGATCGCCGTTCTCCAGCCATAAGGCTTGAAGGAGAAGGAGAAGTCAGAGAGGAACTCTGATCTTTCTCTACGCGAAGTTATCGCGTCATCCTCACGTTTGAAACGCGGGGCTATTTTAATTAGCAGTCGCTTTGAATTTGCGAGGCTATCTTTGATTAGTAGTCGCAATGAATCTGCGAGACTATCTTTGATTAGCAGTCGCGATGAATCTGCGAGGCTATCTTTGATTAGCAGTCGCGATGAATCTGCGAGGCTATCTTTGATTAGCAGTCGCGATGAATCTGCGAGGCTATCTTTGATTAGCAGTCGCGATGAATTGCAATGCTATCTTTGATTAGCAGTCGCGATGAATCTGCGAGGCTATTTTTGATTAGCAGTCGCTATGAATTGCGAGGCTATCTTTGATTAGCAGTCGCGATGAATTTGCGAGGCTATCTTTGATTAGCAGTCGCTTTAGAAAGAGAAGGAAACAACATAGAGAAACTCTGTCCCTCCTTTATGCGAAGTTATCGCGTCATCCTCTGCGTTTGAAGCGCGAGGCTATTTCTTCAACTGCACGCGGAGTTAGTTTAGCTCCGCGTTTTCACACTTTTAGAAATTCTGTTCCTTTTGCAGTAAGTCCGATCCTTTTTAAAGAGGAGCGTATCCGGGTCCATCGATCTTCATCAGCAAAAGTAACTCTAAGGAAGCCAGAAACATACGCTTTACAACATAGTTGCAGGTTTCAAGCTCTGGTTCCAAAAGATAAACTTTTGAAGGAGTTGCAAGCTCAAGTATGGGCTTGCAGCACTTCTCTTTCCTCTCGTGCTTCATTTCAGATGACAGATCCAAGCTGACATTTGCAGAGGAGATCTTTTGCATGTGAACCAGGGAACTGAGCTTCAACACCCCGTAAAGAAATCTCACCGTTGAGTTATTGATGAGTCGATGAATATGTAGAAACTTTTGGGAGAGCTATAACTCCCTCTTTGTAATTTCTTCTTTTATCAATAAAGGTAAATTATTTTCCTCTCTATCTGTTGGCTTCAAGAATTTTGCTTGCTCAACAAACAGATGGTCAATAATTCTGGTAAAATAGTCTAAGGCTCTTCTGCGTAACTTAGATCATTAATACCGATTTGATCGAATAAGGATCATCTTAACTTGGCCAAAAATCCAAGTTCTTCATGAGAACGCGAAGCTAAAATACCAAGTTATCCTCGCGTTTCACAGAGTTGCGTAGAGTAGCGTGGAGTTAATATCTTCACTTTTTTCTTTATCACGCGAGGCTAATAGCTCCGCGTTTTGGAGAGTAACTGACCAGTCATTTTCTCCGAAATCCGCACCGAATTCCAAGAGGCGGTTTCCCTTATTTAAATGAAATCTCTATTCCTTTTCTTCTCACTTTACTTGAGAATTTTCTAGAAACCCTAGAGATTCAGGCGATCAGAGCTCAGGCGATCCGAGCGTTCTCCGACCGATTTTCTCCCAATTTCTCGTCGATTTTCCTCGACTTTTCTGAGAAATGGCGCCCAAGACTCGTGCTACTTCCCGCGCAGCTCCGTCATCGGCGGTTGGCGCGAGCAGTGGTGGCAGCGGCCATGGCGGCGACGCGCCGGCCCACATTTCGCCCATTGGGGGTAAGGATCTCTCTACCGAGACTCTTTAGAACATTTTTATGTGATTTGGTTTGATTTTAACCTGTTAATCATCTCTTTCATCGGCGAGATCGCCGTACTCCGGCCGTATGGCTTGGAGAAGAAGAAAAGCCACTGGCTTTCTTCTCATGCGAAGTTATCGCGTCATCCTCGCGTTTTAAAACGCGGGGCTATTTGGAAGAGCAATCGCGCTGAGGCGCGAGGCTATTTTAAGTAGCAGTCGCGTAGAAATGCGAGGCTATTTTAAGCAGCAATCGCGTAGAAATGCGAGGCTCTTTTAACTAGCAGTCGTGCTGAAACGCGAGGCTATTTTAAGTAGCAATCGCGTAGAGACGCGAGGCTATTTTAACTTCTGCGCGGTCTAATCTTTAGCTTCGCGCGGCGCTATTTTTAGCTTCGCGCGTTCTAATTTTTAGCTTCGCGCGCTATACTTAGAGAAATTTTCTGCCTTAGAGAAACTTCTCTAACTCTGGTGTTTCTTTGTTCAGTAGGGTATTCGATGGAATCTCTTCCCCACAAGAACTACTTTGGCTTCGCTGGAGGCTCTGATCCTTCAGGTCAATTCCGTTTCACTACCATCTTTCCCTCGTACAAGCCAGACCCGAAGGATCGCAAGGAGAAGTTGATCAAGTATCACCCTACCACTGCGAGGGAGATCATAACTGATGCGGCTTTTGAAAACGTGAACAGAGAGGCGATGGAGAAGCCTGCATTCCACTTCGGAGACCAAATGGATTAATCAGATGAGATCCTCTTTGAAGAAGAGTGCGAGTGGCTCTATAACTCGGGCGAAGCTTTAATGTTTCTGCCCAGAATGAGTCGTAGCTATCCTCTGGTTTATCTTCAGAGGCTGGCGATGCCTCGAGAATTAAAGTGGGGCCTAACTCAGGAGCAAGACGGCGTCCCAACAGGGAAATTTGGCGCACAAGGGCCCTACTAGGATGGTGCCCCCAGATGCTTTACTGGATTGCTTCCAGGCCGGTCTGGCAAAGAGCTTCCAGTAGAAGTCCCCTCTCGTGCCCGAACTTTCTTGACCGAGTTCTTGGCAAGAGATGGTCAATACCCGGCTAGTGATTTCAGAATGCCTGGCTGGGTCTACTCCTCTATCAATATGTGGTGGGCCCGCCTCGTTCAGTACATACTGGATTCTCACGAGCCCATCTTAAAGGATATTGGCTTATATAAAACCATCAGAAATGTCCAATTCGGGTTCCCTCAGAGCGCTTACCACTTTTACTGCCTGTTGGAGATGTATAACCCTGAGACTTGCACTCTCTTTACACCAGTGGGTGAGCTAGGGTTCGCTCTCCATGAGATGTTCGAGGTTTCCGGGTTTTCCATGGGTGAAGTCCCCTATGAAGAATACATCCCTTGCACCGAGGAGTTAAACATATTGATGGCGAAGGATGAGCGCATTTATGCCACATACTAGGAGATGATGTGCCATTACCGTATTTGCTCCGACCTGACAGGTGCGCGTAATAATGGTATTGGTCATAAAAAATGGGCCGAGTATCTCTTCGCCAATTTAAACTCTAAGGATAGCTCGTCAACTATCCATGGCCATCCTCCTGTCCCCATTTCAGAGATCGACCAACGTGTAGCCAGGGGCCATTACCGTTTGTATTATACCACGGAATCCAATGAGAATGGATACGGTCCCGGCACTTCATTCAAGAGCTACCATTATCAAGCCCAGTTTCCGGTCTCCAACACCAGTTTGCTCCACTGAGACATTTCCCATGGTCGTTGGCGTGCCTTCTCAGTTAGCGATTTTAATGTCGTCTGTTGTCGTGGCTGCTGAGACACCTGCAACTCCTCCGACTTCAAGCCTTCCAGCAGGGGAAGAGGATAATTTGAAGTTCTCATTTGAAGATGCTTCTCCTACCGGAGAAGCTTCGGGCGAAGTTATTCCGTCTTCTACTCTTGCCGGCGGGAGTACCCAAGTGATTGGTACTGGTGGTGTTTCCCCTGGGGTCTCCAGCTCTTCCAGATCTGCACTGGCTCTACTGGTTCCCCATATCGTGAGTTTGATGCAGGGACAGGCTTCTTCTTCTCCAGCTCCGGTAGCTACTGCTTCCTTGCCTGCGACATCTTCCTTGGCGTTACCTGCTTTGCCTACTGACACTGCAAATCCTTTTGAAGAACTTTTCAACTTCACTGTCGTAGATTTTATGTGTTTTTGCTAAGGAGGTGTGTCGAGATGGTTCTTGCTGGCCACGATTTCTTCAACTTCGCACGTCCACTGTTATGCCGCTATCTAGGGAATATTGAAGAAGTTGGTGGACAAGATCGAGCAGCTCCCTACCGGGCCCGCCTTGCAGCCTTAGAAGAGCAGGTGACCACGCTACACACACTCCAGCAGGCGGATGTGGAGGCGATCACTGAGATAGAACTGGCGCGGCTCCGGGCGGAAGCTATATCGCATAGAAATGTTTTAAGGCAGCAGGAAGAGAGATGGTCTCAGGAGCTGACAGAGCTCGAAGCCAGCCGGGAATCCATTCTCGGAGATCTGAGGAGGATGAACTCTGAAATCGGAGAGAGTCAAGCTGCCATCTCCAGGGCCCAGGAGACCATCGCCAGGGCTCGGGCCATCTTGATAGAAAATGAACTCCGGTTAGGGGAGTCTGTCAAGAAGCGGGAAATATTGCTTCTCCAACAGGAACAGGTCCAGCAGGAGGAGGCGGCCAGGAATCGTGCCATTGAAAAGTCTCGTCAGCAACAACTTGCAATAAGTGATGATGAGTTGCGTAGGCAAGCTCAGCAAACCGTGGAGGCCTCTCATCGTAGAAATTTGGACGAGACAATAAACAAATTCAGACTCCTGGGAGACCAATAGTTTCCTATTTTTACGCTTTTATTTTTCTTGTAATAAGAATTCCGTAAACAGGAGAGAGATAACCTTCGATGGTTCTTTGAAATTCTTTTTTCATCTTCACCTTTTTAATAAAGATGATTCTTTTGACTCTTTTATTTGCCGGCTTCAAAACAGATTTGCTTGCCCAACAAATAACCTGTTGTCAAAACGATTTATCTCGGTATCGTTTATGCGCAATTTTCTGAATCATACTGTCAGAGGTAAGAATTTTAACATGACAGGATTTATGGGATTTTTAGCAAACCCCCAGCTATCAACGGATTTGATTAGCCTTTACCAACTACCGTTTGAGTTGGGCTAGCCATGTTATTCCCCTCAACATGGTGAGTTGTTGAGAATTTCGTTTGGGCTTAAATGCCAAACTTTTCCTCTCCCCTTTACCTTATCGGTGTTGAGTAATTCATACTTTTTATCCCCAGTATGAAGGGGTTGGCGAGAAACTGGTTCTCTTCCCATTGCCTAGTTGGCGCCGGGTATTTTTATACCTTTTAAGTCAGAGGCGCTTAATTGCACATGCTTAAAAGAAAGACTGGAGGCCGTTCAAACTTGAGAACTAAGCACACCAGGTTTGGGTCAGAGGCGCCAAACTGCGCATGCCCAAGAAAAGACTGATGGTGGTTCAAACTTGAGAACCAAACTGGAGGCGGTTAAAGGCTCTCTCGCGTAACTTGAACTGGGCACACCAAACATATCAGGTTTAGGTCAGAGGCGCCAAACTGCGCATGCCTAAGAAAGAGACTAGAGGTGGTTCAAACTTAAGAACCAAACACACCAGGTTTAGGTCAGAGGCGTCAAACTGCGCATGCCTAAGAAAAAGACTGGAGGTGGTTCAAACTTGAGAACCAAACACACCAGGTTTAGGTCAGAGGCGCCAAACTGCGCATGCCTAAGAAAAGACTGATGGTGGTTCAAACTTGAGAACCAAACTCACCAGGTTTAGGTCAGAGGCGCCAAACTGCGCATGCCTAAGAAAGAGACTGGAGGTGGTTCAAACTTGAGAACCAAACATACCAGGTTTAGGTCAGAGGCGCCAAACTGCGCATGCCTAAAAAAAGGCTGGAGGTGGTTCAAACTTGAGAGCCAAACACACCAGGTTTTAGGTCAGAGGCGTCAAACTGCGCATGCCTAAGAAAAGACTGGAGGTGGTTCAAACTTGAGAACCAAACACGCCAGGGTTTAGGTCAGAGGCGCCAAACTGCACATGCCTAAGAAAAGAGAGACTCGTACCTCCGGGGATATTTAAGAATAGTATTTCTTCAGGAATTTGCCATTGATCGGCATCATCATCCTGTCGCTGTTTTGATTCATCAAGCGATAAGCTCCACTGGAGTAGACTGTCTCCACAATGAACGGTCCTTCTCACTTGGGCTCAAATTTACCCTTTGTCTTGTGAGTTAGAACCATTGGCCTTTTAACGGCCAGAACCAAGTCTCCTTATTTAAAGGTCCTTGGTTTAACGTACTTATTAAACGTTTGAGAAATTCGGGCTTGATACAACTCAATTTGTTGTTGAGCCCTAAGACGCTTTTCATTTAGCGCCTCTAATTCTTTCAATCTTTGATGATGGCGTTCTTCTGTCGTCATCTTCGTGGCTAAAGCCACTCTTAATGAAGGAATATGGACTTCGAGAGGTAAGACGGCCTCGCTTCCATAGACCAAAGAGAATGGAGTAGTTTTTGTAGGGGTGCGAACAGTGGTGCGATAAGCCCACAGGCACTCTCCTAGCTTCTCATCCAATCTCGTTTATTAGAAGAGACGAACTTCCGAAGGAGTTTAATAATCGTCTTGTTGAAGGCTTCGGCCAACCCATTAGCTGTAGGGTTATATCGTTGAAGCAATGTCTTTGATTCTGAATTTATTGCAGAATCTGAAGAATCCCTGACTGATGAATTGCGGACCATTGTCATGAATAATCCGTCGGGGTACACCGAAGTGGTAAATGACGTGATGCTTGACGAACTTGATTACATCTGCCGTCTTCACCTCTTTCATGGGCACAGCTTTGGCCCACTTTGAAAAATAATCGGTTATTGTAAGAATAAACCGATGTCCTCTGGATGACGGGGGAGTTATATGCCCCACAATATCCATCCCCCATGCTTCAAATGGCCAACTTGCAATGGTATTGTGCAAGTATTCTTGGGGTTGATGAATAAAATTAGCATGTATCTGGCATTCATGACATCGTTTAGCGTATGCCATTGCTTCCGAGACCATGTTCGGCCAGTAGTATCCCAGCCTTCTTATACGGTCTCCGAGTTTTGGACCGGGCTGATGAGCTCTACATACTCCATCGTGTATTTCTCTCAGCACTTCTTTTGCTTCTGCTTTTGATATACAGCGTAGCAGCAGACCATCTCTCGACTTTCTATATAAAGTCTAAAGTTTATGGTCATAATAAAATCTTTGGGCCTTCCTCTTTATCGAGGTGGCTTCCTTTGGATCTTCTGGTAGTATCCCATGTAAAGCATAATCCACAAACGGAAATCGCCAATCACGGGGCTCCAGGGTTAGGCCTACTTGGTACACTTCTTTATTTTGAAGAAGAGTATCTGGGCGAAGGAGCTCTCTGCTTTCAATGGTGATGCTTTTAACCTCACCCGGCGGGATCGCTAATGTTGCTGCTAACGAGGCAAGAGCGTCGGCATACACATTCTCATTTCGAGATATATGAGAGATGTAGAATTGCTCAAAATAGCCAGCTAGTTCAATGGCTAGCTGATAATAGGGGATGGGGGCTTCATGTCTAACTTCATATTTACCCGTCATCTGATTGACGATGAGTTTAGAGTCTCCATATGCCTCTAGATAGTTCACCCCCAGTTGTAGGCCATCTTCAGGCCGATAATGAGCGCGTTATATTCCGCGATATTATTTGTGCACGGTTCTGTTAATGAGTAACCGTTAGGCAATACATGTTTATGTGGGGAGATTAGCACAACCCCCACTCCAACAACAGATCGTCTGGCAGCACCATCAAAGAACATTTGCCATGATTGTTCCTTGCTAACTGTGTTAACCTTCGACGTCTGTTTGGAATTAGACCCGATTGGATGGTCTGCAAGAAAATCGGCGATTGCCTGTCCCTTTGTGACTTTTTGAGGGACGAAATGCATATCATATGGCGACAACAATAATGCCCATTTCGCCAACCGGCCATTTAAGGATCCTGGTTTTGTCATCAGAATCTTCAGGGGATTAACCCGTGATATGACATGAATCGTTTGCCCAGAAAGATAGTGTCGCATTTTCTGAACAGCGAACACTAGGGCTAAACATTCCTTTTCTATCGGGGTATATCGTTGTTCGGCTCCGATCATTGTCCTGCTTAGATAATAGAGGGCATGCTCATGGCTGTGCTCATTATATTGAGCAAGTAATGCTCCTAAGGCATTATCCATGGCCCTTACATATATAAGGAAGGACTGCCCAGGGACTGGCGCCATAAGAACGAGAGGTTTGGTGAGGTATTTTTTAAGGTCATCAAAGGCCCGTTGACATGCCTCATCCCATACAAAAGAAACCCCCTTCTTCATAAGTCGAGAAAATGGCTGGCATTGCCCTGATAAGTTGGAAATGAAGCGCCGAATATAGGCAAGCTTCTCTTATAACCCCCTCAATTCTTTAAGATTGCGGGGAGGCGGCATCTCGCTAATTGCTTTTACCTTCTCAGGGTCGAGGAAAATTCCTTTTGAAGTTATTATAAATCCAAGGAATTTCCCACTCGATACCCCCATAAATGACTTAGTGGGATTCATCTTTAAATGATGTTTCCTCATGAGATCGAAGACCATTCTTAAGTCCTGAAGGTGGTCCTCTTTATTTTTACTTTTGACCGCCAAGTCATCCACGTAGTACTCTACTGTCTTGCGCAGATGTTCTTTGAATATAGTGCTCATCGCACATTGATAAGTGGCACCGGCATTCTTCAGCCCAAATGGCATCACCGTATAGCAGTATACCCCCAGCGGCATTCTGAAAACTGTATGCTTTTCATCATCTGGGTGCATTTTGATCTGGTTATATCCTGAGAAGCCATCCATAAAGGACATCCTCTCGTAGCCACAAGTATTGTCTATCATCACGTCGGTGATGGGAAGTGGAAACTCATCTTTGGGACATGCAGCATTGAGATCCCGAAAGTCGATGCATATCCGGATTTTGCCGTTCTTTTTACGAACTGGCACTATGTTGGCAACCCAATCCGGATGCTGTTCTTCACGGATGAATCCGGATTTTATAAGTTTGTTGACCTCAACAACTATTGCCTCCATCAACTCGGGTCGAAAACGCCTCTGTTGTTATTTAACAGGTTTGGCATCTTCTTTTATATTTAACCGGTGTGTGGCAATCTGAGGGTCAAGCCCAGGCATGTCTTCATAATTCCATGCGAACACGTCTATATACTCTTTTATAAGAGATATAAGTTCCTCCTTTTCTAATGGAGTTAGCGTGTCGCTTATGAAGATGGGTTTCGGGTTTCCTTCCGTTCCCATGTTGACCTGTATCAATTTGTCTTCAGTGGGCGGATCACGCTGCTCGAAGCGGACGTCCCAGAGAATGTCCATATGCTTAGCCCAGGAATCATCTTGGACATCGATTGGTTCCTCGTTGCTTTCTAATGCGGCTGAAACTATATTGGCCGTCAAGGACTGAAACCAAGCACCGGTGCTTATATCCGACTCATGGTCGGGTGAAGATGTATCTTCTTTGGCCGAAGAACTCTTCATCTTTTAGTGGTGATGAGGGGGGAGTAGATACATAGCCCAAACCTCTGCGAGTCTTTTGATAATAATCGGGGCTCTTTCCTCTCGGTCTGAACGAGGGTATAAGATTGCGTCGCCCCTTTCCGAAGTTCAATCCCGGCTTCTGGGTAAAATTATAACCCATCTTCTCTTTCTGTTCATGCAGATGAAATTGTGGTGATGTTTGTTCATCACTTTCGCTGCTTTGTTTTTGCCGAGGTGATGTAATTACCTTACCGAACATAATCGGCCTTTGGGATCCTCTCCGAGGAGGCACTTCGAAGTAGTGACCTTTTTCCTCAACTATTTTAGACCGAGAAAGGAGGGATGACCTAAGTGGCAAGTGATATGCCGCCAGAACTTCAAGTTCGGATAGGCCATCCACTTCAGTGGAAGTACAAGAGGGTTCACACTCAGTAGCTACAGCATACTCGTAGACTAACTTATGTCTTCATTAATAACCCACTCACTTTCTATTACATTCACTATATTATTAAGACTCGAACTGAAATCTAAATAAGGGTTGATTTCATAATCACCCCCATCATCTTCTCCAAGAAGCTCGTACTCAGTATCGGCTTCATTGCCACTATCATCGGGCTTTGGAAGTTTGTCAGGATCGTCATTGGAGGCTTCATGGGCTGGTTTATAGAGTGCAGTATCTGTGAAGTAATTCTCCAGTCCCTTAAATGGTTGCTTGTCGGCAATTAGCGTCCGGACCTCTCCTTCCTCATCGCAATATTTCATGCATTGGTGGAGGGTCGACGGGACTATCATGTGAGCATGGATCCACGGCCGCCCCAACAAAATATTGTATGAGGTATTTGCATCGATGACGTAGCATGTAGCCTCCGTCCTCAAATCCCCGATTTGACATCGGAGTCGGATTTTTCCGAGGGGCCGGCTATTGTTGGCGTTGAACCCGTATATAGTTGTGTTGGTTGGTGTCAGACGATGGAGGGAAATCCCTAACAGCTGCATCAACCTTCTGGGCACGACACTTAATGCAGAACTCGGATTAATCTGAATTCGGTCCACCTTTGTGGATCCGACATATCCGGTGATATATAAAGGCCTGTTGTGCTTTATATTCCTCACCTGTATATCTTCTGGAGAGAAGATAATCTGTGGGACCTGCCTCCTCACTTGATGACAATGGGGCAAGGATCCTGTTCTTCATTAGCCGGCTCGACTATCTGAGCTAAGAATGACTCAAAGTCTGCCAAGGCCTCACGTAACGTTTCACGTGTTGATTTTGATAGTCTCAACAGTTCATAAAGCGTTACTCGTGCTGGGATGTTGGCCAGCTGAGTAATTATATCGAACTTGAAGGTAGACTCTTTATCTCCTTCATCTCTGACAGGCCTCCTCTGGAAACGAAGCCCTTTCTGATTTGCGGGTTTCGCAAGCTCCGCATAGATATCTTTCGGATCTACTCTAGTGTAGTCCTTAAGATATGTCTTCCCGGATCGGGTACAGGAAGGGCCTGCCCCATCTTGATGAGTGGCCATAGTTTCGAGCTCCTCTTCAGAACTTGTGAAGGTTCCCGAAGCTATATATTCTTCCTTTATATCCGCAGAGATGGCATTAACCCGCTTCTTCTTTTGACTTCCTGTAGTAGTCCATTGCTCATCCTCTATCAAATCGGGATGAACTCACATGACTTCCCCCTTTTGGATCATCACAGGAATAAGTCCTTGTGCTTTGTTGTGAGGGTCGAGATTCTTCGTAACCATCTTACCTTTAGAGATTGGGGTCACTCCTGCGGGGAACTCATGGGTTCCAACCACTGTGGTCGCCAGTTTGTTCGCAGCAGAAGTTCCTTTGCTTCCTTCCATCGAATTAACTTGAATTACAATAGAAGTGAACAAGAGATATAAAGAGAACAAACGAAAGGATTTTATAGTTCAATCTCTCTCTTTTACAATGTATACGTGGGATCAGTGGCGATGAGATCTGTCAAGCAGTTCCTGTTGACGATCGGTACGTCAAACTCTTCTCTCTTGAAGAAATCGGCTGACTGTAGACGATCTTCTTCTCTGTCTTTCCCGAACTCAAGGCTCTCTCGCGTACTTGAATTCTCCAAGACAATGATGATCACAAAAAGGCTTCAAGGCTCTCTCGCGTACTTGATTTGCAGAAAAGAAGAAGACCAAAGCCGAAAAGAAAGGAAGACCAGGGTTTCACCAGGAAGGTATTTATAGCCCCGGGAAGATTTGAGAGAGTTTCTATTCAAATAGAATTCGCTCTCATCAAGGATTCCAATCAAATATCTTAATTTTGATTTAAATCTCTTGATTTAGAATTCTGATTGGACTTGATTTAGGTATCTTAGATAAGCCCAAATCATAATCTCAATCAATTTAAGATTCTGGTTATCTGCTCACGCGGAGCTTTAATCGCATCAAAATACGACGCTAAATAACCAGTGCGCGGAGCTAACGCGGAGCTATCGAACATCTCCGCGTTTACTCAAACGCGAGGCTAAAAATAGTTAGACGCGGAGCTATGGATTAGCTCCGCGTTCTGTTGTGGAAAATCCTTTTTACTTAGAAATTTTCACTGCCAACAAAGAGTGAGTTTGAAACCCTCCGCATGAAAGAATCGGAGACGATAGATGACTTCGCCGGGAGGCTGACAGCCATAGTCAGCAAGTCCGCCGGCCTCAGCGGCAAGATTGAAGAAAGCACCGCCGTCAGGAAGTTCTTGGTCGCCGTCCCCAACAAATTCCTACCCATTGTCACGTCGATCGAGCAGTTTGCCGATCTGACGACGATGATATTGAAAGAGGCGATTGGTCGCCTCAAGACTTTCGAGGAAAGGATTCGTGGTGCCGATGGCAAGGATGATGAACATCTTCTACTCACGAAGGCAGAGTGGAAGGCTCGCTGGAAGCAGTCCGGTGAGGGTTCATCATCGAACGCGTCAAAGGGGCGCGGCAAAGGAGCCGGGCGCGGCCAGGGGCGCGGTTCTGGATGTGGCCGCAGCACTCGGCCTGGAGAGGAGAACCGTAATGAAGAGCAAGGTGAGGAGAAGAAGAAGTTCGACCGGAAGAAGGTCAAGTGCTTCAACTGCGGCATTCTCGGGCACTACGCAAGAGAGTGCCGCAAGCCGCGGCAAGAGCGCAAGGAGCAGGTGAATCTTACACAGGCTCAGGACGATGAGCCCACGCTGCTGATGACGCAGGTCTACGCGCTCACGGAAGCCCCGACCATTGACATCATGCTCAACGAGGTTCACGCGCCGGGAGAAAGAGTACCACGATGACATCTGGTACTTGGACACCGGGGCTAGCAACCACATGTTCGGGTGCAAGGCGAGCTTTGCCGAGCTGAACTCCAACATCGGGAAGAAGGTACCTGAAGGAAAAATGTCTTTTGAAGCTGAAGGTGCACAAAAGATAGTGGTAGACAATGGGCAAGCAGAATCTTTAGAAAACAAAGAGGTGAAAGAAAGAGAAGGAAGGAAAAGGGCCTTGTCGCAGACTGATGCAACAGTAATTATTCAGTCGGCTTATCGAGGATTCGAGGAGAGAAGGTGGCAACTTCTGCAGAAACTTATGAAGATTGCAAAAATTCAAGAAGAAGCTGGCAGGATCAGGGCACAAGTACAAACTATTGAAGCTTCTCCTGAAGGATGGGATGCAAAGCAAAGGATGGTTATTGGCGAAGCAATAATGAATCTACTTCTGCAGCTGGATACCATACAGGGCTTGCATTCTAGTGTTAGAGATGTTAGAAAAACTGTAGCAAGAGAACTTGTCTGCCTGCGGGAGAAGCTTGATTTATTAGGCAGTCGTAATCCTGGAGAACATGGACCAGCCAAGATTGAAGGGGATTCTAAGGCTAAAGATAGTGAAGCTGACAACAGTCATAATGTTGAACAACATGGACCTGCCAAGATTGAAAAGGATTCTAATGCTAAAGATAGTGAAGCTGCCTTTGTCAGCTCTTCAGCAGCCACTTTGGAATAAGAGTCCGGTCAGGAGAAGCTTGATTCCTTAGGCAGTCATATGGCCGAAGAACCTGGGAATTTTGTAGAAGCCGCAAAGCACAAGTGCTGGCTGCAGGCAATGCAAGAGGAGATAAAATCCACGAGGAAAATGAGACTTGACATCTCACCGATCTGCCGAGCGGGCGTCGTCCCATAGGCCTGAAATGGGTCTACAAGATCAAGAAGGACTCGCATGGTGCTGTGGTGAAGCACAAGGCACGGCTCGTCGCCAAAGGGTACGTGCAACGGCAGGGCGTGGGTTGATTGAGGTCAAGAAAGTGCAACAAGATTAGGGAGTGATTGTTGGATAATCTTATTGCATTGTCTCAGCGTTTTTAGATAAGAAGACTAGTTCAGTTAGGTTTTGAATTAGTCAAGATAAGAAGATTAGTTCAGTTAGGTTTTTGAATTAGTAATCCTATTGTTATTTGAATTAGTAATCCGATTGTTATTTGGATTGGATTGGTTTTTGTACTCTCTATATATATAGATGAAATAATCAAGAGGAAAAGCCAAGCCCTCTTGAAAAGAAAATCTTCTTCTATTGCTGTTTGTTTTTTTCTTTCTCTACATTCTCAACCACAAGAGAAATCACAAAGAAATCACACAAGATTTTGAGATCAAATCCTAACCTCTTATTGCAATGATTTACCTCTTTGTTTCGACCGCTGAAAAACCAAAGGAAGCCAGCCGCCTTTGCAAAATATTTGCTTCGGCCACCGGACAGAAGCCGCCGCACCAAATTAATTTTTTCCTTGGCCAAAAAATCACAGTCAAGCAACTTGATTTCTCCTTTGCTTCGGCTCAAGGACAGCAGCACCTCAATTATTTTCTTGCCAAATAATTTCTTTCTTGTAGCCGTCACCTTTTCTCTCTCCTGGCCAAAACACAGCCGCCCTATAAAATCAAGAGAAAAACTTTCGGCTCCTTTGTTTTTTTTTCTTTTTGGCTCGTCTAAAACCCTAGCACCATACCCCATATATACATATATATATCATATCATAACGGGTTTGGACCGTTTTTGGATCTGTTTCGGTTGACCGAAACCCGCTGAAGCTTAACCATGCAAACCAAGCCGTAATATTTTTGAACTTGCCTACTAAATTTATGATCTCCTGAGAGAAAGCAAACATCGACAACTTTCTTTGACCAATGTAGGAAGATGAACTGACATATTCTTACTTTTTCACCCATTTCTATCCTATCAAAAATCTTATGGATAAGCTGAAAAAAAACTGTTTTAGAACATTGATTGGTTTATGTAACTCCAGCTCAAATAGTTCAACATCGGATATCCAAAACAAGAGTTAGTGTGGTTTATAATGATTTTTATGGGTTCATAAAGTAACAATAACTAGCTTTTTTAAAGGAGAAATCCGTGGTTGATTATAAACTCTATCAATTCTTATTACCGGCATAGTATATTCAAACCAAGTATATTGCCAATATCTTTTATACATGTTCATATATCGTTATTTTGTATGTATCTGCATACCGTATATCAAAAATGAGTATACATAAATTTTGTACGTACTTGTTCCTTTTAGGGAAAAGAGCCTTAGCATAAATTTATTGAGATTACAATAGGTAGACCGCCAACATATTTAGTTTGAATATATTAAAACTTCCGGTAGAATAATAAGAGTTAAAATAGTTTATAATTGGGCATGGATTTCTCCCTCAAAAAACCTAATTACGATTATTTTATGACTTTATGTGAATTATCATAAGATATTCTAGCTCTTACCTCACATCGATGTGGTACTGTTGAGCTAGGGATATTACATTCTCCCTGTTTAATATCTAATGTCCTCGTCAGAGGTGTATAGTAACACGTTAATACTGACATCCTCGATAGGGGAATATATAGTAATATGTTAACATTTCACCAAATGATAAGGGATTTTAGAGGTGGTTTTCATGGATTTCTAGATGTGGTGAAGTAGGATTTTAGAGGTGGCTTCCACGAATTTCTAGAGGTGTTTCTTATAGATTTAAGAGGTGGTCCTCACTTTTATGTGTCACTTTGTTCTGTATAACATTTAACTCTGACTTTCATGGATTTGTAGAGGTGGCTCCCGTATATTTAAGAGATGCTCTCATTTATATGTGGCACTTTGTTTCATGTAGTACTTGGCTCCATGTGAAAATTAGTTCCGCATACTTACTGCTTGTGTTCGGCTTTGATACCACTGCAATATTTATCACGTCTTGTTTCAGATATATGAGTACTCCGATATCCGAGTGCGTATAATAGTTACCGCCTACATATTCGATTTGAATGTGTTTGAAAAGGCTAATAGGTATTGACAATATATTTGGTTTGATTAGGTTTGAATATATTAGAACCTCTTGTGGAATAAAAAAAAGTTAAAATAGTTTATAATTAGATTCAAATTCCTCCCTCAAAAGGGTAAGTTACGATTACTTTATTGTTTCATGAAAATTATTATGTACTATTTTAGCTCTGGTCTTACGTCCGATATGGGGCCTTAAGCTAAATGTATTACAACAATAATCAAAGATAGAAGTGGATGGGGTAAAAAAACAAGCATCTTTCAGGAATATTCCTCTGTTGCTAGGGCTATCTTAGCATTGTTCGTAAAGGCAGCTGCAGTCAATTTATGCTAGAGCTTTGACAAGAAAACTCTTTATAAGAGCGTTGTTCGTGTGTTGAGTGAACTCGGAATTGTTCTCATGGGCTCGTATTTACTTTCCCTGCAGGGATATGAGGCTAGAGGTTAGCCCCACTTGTTTTTAACCCTAGCAAAAAAATATCCCACCAATGTAATTTAGCAAGAAAAAGAAAGTGCATAATGTTATTTTCTCGGAATGGAAAAATAGAGTACAATGTTGAGATACAGAGTTGCTTTTATTTTTGGACAAAAACAAGACGAACCAAGCAGCAGAGTTGCGCTTGATACATTTGATGAAGTAAACAATTAAAATTTCAATCTTAAAGACCTAAACCACATGCTCTCTTCAAGAATCCAACAGCCTCGGAAAAAAGTGTTAATAGAACATTGGATGAACAAGTCTTGTTCTCGAGTCAGATATGATCAAGTTTCATATTTTTCTTCATTTGCTTGTAGAAATGCAAATTTTGCCATCCATTTTTCATTACTCGATCTTCCAATGGATGGAGCCAACAGCCAAGAGTCAAATGGAGGGGATTTCATATGAAATAGTTATAGGAAGTTTGTCGAAAATTTTTACTATATATATATAATACAAGCCATGGCCGGCATTAATCATCACGGCTGTGGGTGGTGATGAGGGCCGGGTGGTCTCCATGGGGACGGTGGGCTGCTTCCAGGTCTTCCGCCCAGTTTCCTTACTGTTATATCTGCAATTGATCACAATAGGGACTAAAGATGTCATCTCCAAAATAACCTCAAAGAGAAAATTAGTAACTAATGAGTAAACTAAATTAATTACCTCCGCATGCCAATTTGAAGTGAAAGGCATGCATATATACAGCAACGATCAGCATGGCAAGAGAGAGTAAATGGATGAAGGAACGAGGAGACATCCTCTGTCTCTTGAGATATATTGCTTAGTGTTTTAGTTTAGGCCTTTTGTTTTCTTACCGTTAGTCCTTTATATAGATGTGAAAACTTCTGCTAGCTACGAAATTAAAATGTCTATGTTCATGATGTTTTTGTATCAGTCATTTGCCCGGGTCAGCTGGGCTTGAACTTTGATCAGAGACAAAATTGTCTTGAATTAAGTGTCTTATTTCTCCCTTGACCAAGAACGAGTACATCTGTGAATTAAAAAAAAGGAAGCAAAATACATCATATTTTATTAAAATATGGTAGCATATGTTCAGTTCTATACTTATTATTATTATTATATATAAGTTTGCGATAGTGAATTAATGATAGTTTGATACTTCTTGTAGTTTTGACAGCGGATGTTACATAATTTTCTATCGTTTCAAGATAAGTTTCTTACCATGGACAATTTAGACTTGCGAAAAATTTAGAATCCGTCACAAAAAAAAATCGGTATTTCATCATGTTGATTGAGAAAGGAAGATATTCTTGACTTTTTTGTCATAACAGTGTAAAACCCTATTTTGCTCCGATCCTCTTCCTCTAGGTCACTTGGTATTTCTCTTTGGGGAGCAATTTGTATTCCCTCGTATTAGTACAATTGATATGACCTAGACTTTATTAGGCGGTCTCTTCCTTTCAAAAAAAATATGGACTTTTATCTGCACTTCTGTTTAGGGAGGAGATTCCCTAAAAAGGAACAATTTGTCCCTTTCATTCAATGTAAAATTTCTTCTGATCATTCCAAACTGACCATGGTCTGATTATGATTGCATAACAACATATTTATTTTACTAATCAAAGACATTGTAAAAGCCAGATGGTCCAGTCGGTGAAACAAAGACAATGTAAAAGCCAGATGGTCCAGTCGGTGAGGATGATTCTAAATTCAATTTCCAATAATATCACCGCAAGAGATTTAACTTGAATAATTAATTATTATTTTATTTATTTAAAAAATCGGCTCTCTTGAGCAAATTAACTAAGTTGTGTTTGATACATTTCTTACTTAATTAACACTACCGCTCTTGGCCAATTTGCCGAGGTGCATTACATTAATGAATAAGCCGATTTGGAATTTAACCTAACGAGTAAAAACAATTTTACTAATTCCTTATTTCCTCTTCAACAAACTGGATGGTCTTATTTTCCATTCTTTTCTCTAAAACAAAGCCAAACTTATGGGCATTCGGCTCGTCATAATGAATTTTAAAATAAAAAAAAATTATGAACCAGTAATCTGATTAGTTTTTTTTTTCCTTGATTTTTTTGGGTACTTTGGCTGGGTCAGGTTGACAAAGTTTGAGCTCGAACTTCCAATTTTGATGGGTTATAGAAAATCTATTCAACTGAAAATATGTAATTTGTTACTCCGTGACTATGAATATGAACATAACTCTGAAGTTAAAAAAAAGGAAAACAGATTAAGTACTACATTTTGATTCCAATATTGATAAGACAAAACAACCAATATTGATAAAACAAATCAACCCAAACTATTTATATACTTTATGCAAAGATTGTGATCGTTCAGTTGACCTCCTACATGTTGCTTATGTTTATGGTTTGATGGAGCTATGTAGTTTGTTTACATTTTCTTTCAAATATGGTTATGAGAGAAGTCATTGTAGCTTCCTCTATATTTCCTTGACCTGGCCAAATTGATGACGCTATGAAATGTTTGTTGCATTAGGAGTTCATGTATAAATAAAACTGAAAGGATAAGAAAGAGCAATGAGTTTAAATAGAAAGTTGGAACCAAGACCTAGCAATTTAAGATTTCTTTTGAAATTTGCTTTAAACTTAAAATTAAATAGGAATTTATTTTGAGACAAAATTTAGATTATTTTTAAAATTGTTTTAAAAATAATTATATAGAAATTCTGATGAAAATAGAATATATTAAATTAAAATTTACATAAAAATCTATTTCGGAGCAGAACTTTGATTATCTTTAATTATGTTTGTTTCTTTTCTTTTTACTTATTAGTTAATAAATACTTAATCTTAAGTTTTAAATTAAACATGAATGTATAGTGTATTAAAATTCATATAATGAAAACTAAATAAAATTTCAGATTGAATTAGAAAAATATTAATGTAAAATTAAATGATAGTTAATTTCGAAATAGAATTATGGTTAACTTGGAAGTTGGAAGTTAAAAAAAGAAGCGACAAAATTCAGTGAGAAAAAAAAGAAAAAAGAAAAATACAGTTCAAATTATTTGTTTTTAAGAATATTTATAGATTTATAGATTATAGATGGGCAAATTAGGGAGAAGTCTTTGAAACTCTTGAAGTATTGCTTCGAACGAGTTGCAAACGCTAAGCAAGTTTTAGTTAGTGATTCTTGTGTTTGGATTGCTCATGATAACCTCTTTAACCTTTTCTAAGGAAAATAAACAGTTTTACCTTTTCTAAGGAGAGTAAAAGGTTTTATAATGAAATTGAAAGGATAGTATATTCATTAAGAAAAGGGTTTTTATAGTTGTATATCTTAGAAGTTAGGATATATAAATGAGAACATCTTGTTCCTATACATCTCTTTCCAAGGGGTCATTATTGTTAAATTTATTATATTTTCGATTATTTTATTCCGAAGCAATCGGTATTGTCGCTTTTCTGTTTTTATTGTTTTATGTTATTTTATTAGGCTGACCTTTCCTTTGGACTAGGATTATTGCATTTCAAGTACGTAATTATATTTATAGATTATGAACCCTTACAACAATATATATATATATATATATATATATATATATATATATATATATATATATGCAATTATTAGTCACCAGTAATCTATTTAATTTCCCGAGAACTCTCCCAGGACAAATTAGCTCGCTTGTTCATTCATTAGAAAACATGTTCAATCAGTTGTCTACTGCTTGTAGATGTCCTAAAGATTTACCGTGGGCTTGTACTTAACTAAAGTTAACTACAAGTATTTAACTTTAAAAACATGCCACCAAAAAAAAAAAAAAATGTTCGGTCTATTTGGATTTTATGTTGCTTGTGTACTTTGTATTTTGTAGTTTCTTATACTCCGTGTAGATAGTAAGCAAGTACAGAATTCTTGTAAGTTGCTAATAGCTATGCGAAACTAAAAAGGCTAAGTTATTTATGCCTGCAGGGTGAGGAATTAGTCTTGCTAACATAGTAGAACTAGTCTTGCGGATTGGGTGACATCTGCCTGTGATGCAGTGACTGTGGCCTCCCCAATGCGGTAGCAGTAGTCTCCTTGATATAGTAAAATTAGCCTTGCCTGTACTAGAGAATTATTTGAGCCAGCGCCTGTACTAGAGAATTATTTCAATGATTATGATCAATTCTAAACAAATAGAAGAGATTATAAGCTCTAGATTTGTGAACCAACTCAAATTTCACCGTCCGAGAACACTTTATTATGATCCAATCATATTGATTCTCTAGTTTGTTACTATGTGCATGCTCCCTTATTTATCTTCAGGGGAATGCAATGGGCTCTGCCCTACGTTACTACGCTATGATAGAGGATATAAATTCAACACAAGGTAACAAGCACCAATGTTATGTCCCTAATGTAAATAAATAATAATCACTTTAAGAGCTGTATTGAGAAAAAAAAATAGAAAAAAAAAGAGAAGAAAATGACTACTTCTAGGATACACATTACTTTTATTTATAAGTAAGAAAATAGAATCGCAGAATTTTCCGATCTTCAATACATAGTAGAGTGGTAGTATGTATTATGAAAGTTATCCAGTCCTGATCTAGTACTTGAAAGGAGGAGTGGGCGTTGGTGCGGGATCGTACATCGTCTTCTGTGGTGGTCGGCTGGGCGATCCTGGTCGGGTCACTGGTACTCTGTTACCTAAACAAATATCAGAGGCTCAAGTGAAGAAATGCTCTTCATAGAGTAAACCGAAAATGAAAAATAAATAAATAAATAAATTTTTAATGAGAATGAAAACTTCATTGTCTCATCACAATCATTTTATATAACGAAACCCAGAATCTCGGAACAGACTGAACTTACCTCCGTATGCCAAGTTGAACTGAGCAGCACACATGACAGCAATCAGCAAGGAGTAGTATATGAAGTACTTTGGTGACATAGCTGAATCTTCAATGTAGCTTGTTGTTGATGAACTGATTGGCCTGATCGATTTCTTGAATAAATAGGCAGAGGAGAGAGAAGTCTTTAGGGAGCATATGATATAATTCTTTAATTAGCTAAAATAATTTGATATATTTGTCTCAACGGTTAGGAGCATTTAATATAATTCTTTAATTAGGTAAAATAATTTGATATATTTGTCTCAACGGGACACCATTGTCTAATGGAGGTGATGCACTTGCGTTCCGTTATCAAATTATGAAAGTTGCAAATCGTAGAGCGTTCTTGTTATCGAAGAACAGTTAGGGATGAGAATGGATCCATCCTATTTAAAAATTTGCATTTGAAAATTAAGTTTTTTTTTTTTATCTAAATTTTGTGATAGGACGGGTTAAAGGTTTACTTGCATACTTAGAATTCCCTCATAAGTGGGCATGAATACTTAGAATTCCCTCATTTACAAAATATAATGGATTCTCGAAAAAATTCACAAATTAGTACCGAAGAGGTATACTTGCATACTTCTAGAAATCACTGGCATATAGAAACTAAACTATTAGGCCTGACTATCGATTCGTAGGGACGTACTTACATCTTGTATGCGATTTTGCACTATTTATCTTTTAAGTTGTGAGTTTCTTTTTTCCATAATCTTTGGATTTCTTTCCCAATTATTCATTTAAGTATTTAAGCTATTCTCGAAAAAACAATCTTCAGAATAAAAGCTTATAAGTAGCCTTTTTCAATAGAGCTCTACGGTTTGTGTGATCATTTTTGGAAAAATGAATTGGACTATGAAGGAGAGGGAAGATTTTTTAATTATGTAATAAAATAATAATAATAATAGTAATAATAATAATTCATTTGTTTCTTACCCTAGATATAAAAAGTAATTATGAGAGTTAAATAAAATATGAAAATTTAACCTTGTTTCTATATCTACATTATCTGTTCCATAAAAAATAAAGTAAAGAAAAATCTTATAATTGAATTGCTATATAGAATCTACATCATTAATTTAGTTGAAATAACTTTTCTAATTCTCTTGTTAACCAGATAAATATATGGAAAATAGTTTTATTTTCACTACTTTCGCTTTACTTCCATGTTAGTAAACATACTCTGAGGAACTGTCTGGCTGGGGGAGGAGTTGATGAAATTCCATTTCCAAGAGAAGCCCACAAGACTTCTCTTTTGTATGATATGTTGCAAAATTTGATGTAATTGTCGTTCAACATTTGCTGGAATTTAGAGTTTACCAAATAAGGAAAATACCTGTAGACGAAATATATTCTATTTTCATTTCCACACCTTGCAACCAAACAAGCCCCCAGAGGAAGAGAGGTTTGGGAACAAAAAATTTAAAAATAAAAATAAAAATAAATTAACCGTGTCAAAGTTTCCAGCGACTCTCCCACTTTTTTTCAAATTTGAATTTCTACGAACAAACAGTTACTTGTTGGAGATTTGATGCATGTTCTATATCCAATTCTCCCATACAGACAGGCACTTCACCTCTTGCATTACATAAGTGTGAATATATTTGATTAAGATGCCATAATGTTTTTTTTTTTGTTTATTTTCGCAAAATCAATAAACATTTATGAATAATATTGTATATATTTTATTTATTTTCATGCATGCATGTTTACACGTATTGACAAATCTAGTTTAGTAAAGTTTATATGGTATTGCAATTTTATTGCGGCGGCACATCAAACGTTTTGCCTTCTAGTCTCCACTGCATTCTTCTTATGTAGTTCTTCTTCACGGACGGTATGGTGGTCTTGGCCGAGGGGGCGGAGGGGGGCTTGGGTAAGGTCTAGGACTACGCGCTGCCTCCAGCTGGTCTGCCGGATTCGCAAGAGGAGGATGGGCCAGAAATCTTGGTGAACTGGAGTGCACAGATTGAGATAATTAGTAGGAAACCAAGAAGAAGGGAACGGATGAACGAAACACACGAACCATTAACGCCTTTTATCCTCTGATTTATTATCTCTCACTCTGCTGCAAACTCATCCAATATCTTCTAGCTAGCTCCTTATATGGACGTGATTGTTGTACTTTTGAAAGTGCCATTTCAGCTTTAATACAATTCTCTGACTAGCTAGGCTAATACTAAGACCACCTTACGTACGGATGAATGTTTGATATGCTTATTGATTAATTCATTATTCCAAATGACAGCAATGCCTTGATTTAACAAAAATGTATGCGTGTTGAGTTTGTCCTGTAGGTCTGGCTAAGATTCATTGGAAGAACAAATTTCGTTGAAGCTGCATATGCGAAAATGTAGGATTCATTTGAAAGAAATGCAATGTAGTTGAAAATCTTGTAGCTTTTTTAATTCCCTGGGGGCCACAAAAAAAAAAAAAAAAAAAAAAAAAATCCAATTTCGATATTTAGTTATGTATATTTAATTTAATTAAAGAACAATCTTTTTTAATAGGATTTTACATATATAACCAAAATATCTTGGACTAGAAATTCAAACAAAGACCAAGTGACCAGCCTCCTTCCCTTGTTATAGAAGGAGAGAAGGAGCTTCTAGCGTATTGGAAATGACCAAGACAATTAAGTCTTTCAAGTACTTAGAGTACGCTAATCAAAAAGAGAATTAGGTCGGACCAAGCACACAGGTCATACTTCTTCACTCGAGTAGTATGTGTTTGTTGGGGCCGTTAATATTTATATCTTTTCTTATCAAGCACACCGGTACTTTCACCCTTTTAACTTGTCATACGTTAATAAGTTTCACTTATCGAATTGGTGCATCCGTTATCAACATTACACCTGACCAGATTATCGTAGACAGTTTTCACGCATCTGCTTATCTATGGGGACTACGCCAACTTATTAAAAGTATTATCATTTCTCATATTGTCTCCCTTAATGTTATTATACATCTATTGAAACATGCATATTTATGCTACATTCATCTTCTATGCATGATGTCTCTTTAAAACCTAACATTCATTATCATATAACAAATGATATAATGGCAGTTCGATTAAACATTTTCTTCAGTTTTAACGAGATGTTATGGTCGCACAAAACTTTTGTGACACTCATCCATTTCAATCAATCCTATGGTTGACATTTTTATCGATTTTCTCATCCTTTCAGATAATAGAACCTATATATGTAAACTGATTATTCATCAGTAACTCTCCCTCATCTAATATCACAATACAATAATCTCGAGGGCTCTATTTACTGAATTTGTATATAGTATATTTTGGACCTGCTTAATTTAAAACTCCAAGATTATAACAAGGTTTGAAAGCACTTAGTGAAATACCACACGATTATGTTGGAATAGATTAATTAAAGTTCTGTTAGAATTACTTATTTGCAAGCTATGTTTTATTAGGAAATACCACACAAGGAATTTCGCTACCTTAAGAATTTCAGTACTTTGGGACTGTTATAGTTACGGTCGTCATTCACCGAGGCTTCGGTCGTCAGCTCCACTGTCATCAGGTCATTAACTTCCTTGATCTTCCGGCACTGGATGGGTGTTAGTCCCCATACATAGTCTTATGACTTTGTAAAGACCTGTATTTTTGGTAAGGTCACTATGACTCCCTTTGTGAGGAGGCACTCCATCTCACAAAGTTACGAAACTATTTTGTCAAGTTCTTTGGAGAGAGTTTTCTTGCGATCTTAGATACGGCCACGGACACAAGTTCCAACATGACAAACCAAAAATGTTAAATATTTAGATTGCATTCTAGACATTAAGCATGCTGATTAGTCTAGGCCAAAATTATCTTAGAAAACAGATCTGTTGGTACCATCTGCAATAAAGAAAGCAAAAAAAAAAAAAAAAACCCAAGTTCCTCAATTCATGCATTACATATATAATTAACTTGTTGGCTTTTTTTTTTTTTTTGTCCTAACAATTTTATCTCTAAATTTATAATAACAGCCGCTTCTCTCCCTTATAGCTAGGTGTGCATGGTCTAGAATCTTCTTATTGGCAATATACGAGGGATTCTTGAATAAATACCCAAAAAACATATTTGTGCACTTTCAAAAATCACATTGTATAGAATTTTAGTAGTAGATCTGACCGGTGGTTCATGGAGATATGCTTATGGCGTACATAAGTTACGTACGTATTAAAACTTGTATGAAATTCTACACAACGAAAATATTTTCTCTCTTAAATTGGAGATTCTTTTCCCCCACAATAAAGGATTTCATTTCAGTTAAGGATCATTAAACTTCTGTGATATTCTAAATAGATAATAAAATGAAATATTCACCAAATCGTGAAAAAAAAAAAAAAAAAAGACGGTATCAAATTTGATGCATGACGCACCAAATCGTGCTATTCTGCTCACTTTATGCGTCCAATTCCCTCAAATAGGTATATGGTTTTGACCTCTTGCTTAAGGTAAATATATTTCAATAAGATGCAATAATTAATTATATATTTTTTTCCTATACATATTTTCTTTATTTTAATGCATGATCTTGTTCTCCGCAAAAATCTTATTTTCTTCTATTGATTACGATAATTACAACGAAAGATGAACAATAGAAAAACAAACGAAAAGATTTACATTTTTATTGCTATCTTTTACAATAAAAGTGAATTTTAATGTGACAATGTGATCTATCTAGTGGAACCTGTTTACGATCCGACGTGAAGATCTCTCTTTGAAGAAGATGATGGCCGGCCCTAGCTCTCTCTGCTGATCTCAATAAATTTAAAGCTCTCGCACGTAACTTAAACTTTCAAAAAGATCTCTAAGGCTTTAAGACTCTCTCACGTAGTTTGAATTGTTTGATATGATACTATCTTATATACGAATGAATGTTTGATATGCTTATTGAATAATATATTATTTGAAATGACGACAATGCTTTTATTTAACAAAATATACACGATCTACTTGCAAAAAGAAACAAAAAACAAAAATGTAAATGTGTTGAGCATGTTCAATTCTGCCTAAGATTCTTAAGGAATAAAATAAATAGGTTTAAGGACTAACTGTTAGAGCGCATCGTATATAAGTTTTTATATTAAAAATGAAAAAAAATATTTTTTTAAATTTAAAATTTGGAGTAGTACGGGGTAAGAAGTGATCCCTTTGATCAGCTCGTTTCGTCTCGTTCAGTGGAGGAATGAAATTTCTTTGGAGCTATATATGCGAAAATGTAGGATTCAAAGTTGAAAGAAATATGCTGTAGTTGAAAATACTGTTGCTTGTTCAATTCAGAAAAAAAAAAAAAAAAAAAAAAAAATTTTGATATTCATTAAAGTATATTATTTGATGTAACAATCATTTTCAATAAAAAACACACAAGGTTGAATAGGAGTTCACATGTTTAGCTAACCATATACCTTGGATTTTGACAGTAAAAAAAAAAAAAAAAAAAAGGAAAAAAATAGACTTTACCAAATGACTAGCGTCCGTACCTTGTTATAACAGAAGTGAAGGAAGTTCAAACTTCGGACCAAGAGAAGATATTGGAAACAGTTAGTGAAATGCCACATAGTTATGGGGGAATATATTAGTTATAGTTTTTGTAAGGTTTACTCCCCCCACAAAAAAAATAAAATTCCTAAGCATTTATTCCTATTGAATAAAAAAAATATACAGATTTTCTCTAAGTATACACCTATACACTTCCAACCATCATCTTTTCTTCCTCCATCCACTATTGACCCACGCTATCCATACCCACCCAATTGGCGACTTGCACATCATCTGGGCCCGCCTCCTCTCTTGCCTAATATCTCCTCTTTTTCATAAAATTCTAATCAACTAAACATTTCAAATTGTTTATTTGCTTAATATGGAGATGTAAAACATAAAAAACATTTTAATAAATTATTTTACTTATTATTCAAACTTTATTTTTATTTTTTTGCAAGAATTAAGTTTTATTTATTTATAATAATAAGTTTATAATAAAAAGGTGATCTTTTTGAAGTGATACTTAGAAACTTGGTGGAAGAATTTAGACCTACTTATTTACAAGCTATGGGGGGGGGGGGGGGGGGGGGGGGGGGGGGGGGGGTGGGGGGACAAGGTGCTTGACATGCTTGACATGACAAACCTAGAATAATAAGATATACTAACATGACTATATATATACATGTACTCTATGTGTGTTTAGATATTATAGTTATACCAAAAAAGCATACCTAAGAAATAATAAACTATAATTTTTTAGAACAAACTAAATGAAAATGTGGCTCCAAGTAAAGACGGATAGTTCATTTGAATTTCGACTTGAGTTTTATCCTTTTAGGAAATTTCTTTACTAAATTTTGACTTTATTTCTTTTTCATAAGAAAGTCTATGTAGTAATCTTAATCAATTTAATATTTATTTATTTTTATCAGAAATAATTATATTAAATTCTGAGTTGTGTTTAGTGTTTAAGAACAAGCTCTAAGTAGTAGTGAAATAGTTTTCAGTAATTATTTATTTTTAGAATAGTAATTAATAAATATTTGGTTTTAAAAATATACTTTTCTGGGGCATAACATGATCACCATCTGCAGCTAATCACTGAATATCAATAGACAGTTCTACTACTCCTTCACCTTCCTCTTCATGTGCAATTCTCTTGATACCACAGGTCTTTTCAGTAAGATTGGTCACTTTTAACATGACCCCAAATATTTTGCGGAGATCGTTGACAGTCTTGTACACTTTACCATTTATAGTTTCCTCCTTGTATTTGTACTTCTTATACTCATCAGAGCATTGCACAACTTTGGAGAATTTCCCCCAGTCGTTCTCCAGACCTCGCATCCATGAAGGGAGATACTTATCCCCATCAAGGTGCCTTCCAAAAAACTCGGAGATATCCACGAATCTTGCTGCTTCAGAGATCATCTGAGCCATGAAGATGAGCGCTTTTGCTTGTTTATCTTCATTATTAGGCTTGGCGAGGGAGATTACGGCATCCTCAAGTTTAGTTCGGGTGTAATTAATCTTCGTAACCATAACACCCTTCCCCGCTTTCTTTTCCAGGTCCTGGTATCTATCGCCAAAAGATAGAAATTTTGATTTGGGATCGACCATGTGGCGGAAGGGCTCTTTGTCGTCCTTGAATTCCATCCATTGGTTTGATGTTTGAATGAAGAAGCCCCGCACGTAGAGATTGTCGCGCCGGACACGCACAGTGGCAAGAAAGCCATTGGTAGTTAGCATGATGTCAAAAAAGTGAGGATAATTGCCATAGTTAGGAAGTATGGGAACGTCGTTGGGAGCGTCGCCCGATCTTGAGCCTCCTTTTACCAGCTCTGTGCAGAGCTCGGTGATGAACTCCTGATAGCTTGTCTTCGTGAGCTCTTCCACGTGGAGGGTACACTCGAAGTCTACAGGGTAGGAGTTGGCTACCTTCGAGTATCGGTGGCAATTGGTGGCACTACTTGTAACGATTGATGCTCCAGCTGATTGATCATAACGTCAGGTAACAATTAATTAATCGTAATAAATAAGAGAAAAATAATGATAAATTGCATAAAAATGTCAGGATTTCTAAGGCCTCTAGTTTGGATATGATCGGGTTTTACAAAATGCTGGTTTCAACTTTCACTTGAGTATTTTTACAAAACTCAAGTTTGTAAATATACCAAGTCCTCTAGTTCCGAAGAATGGAAGTCACTTAAGTTGGGTTTAGTTTGAGTATAAGGTGTTAAAATAGAGTTTCACTGTCATATTGTGGACATTCATTGCAAGACTATGGAAAAAATTATTCTAAGTGGATTTTAATTTTGGAGTTTTGGAGATAAACAAACTATACAAAATCGTAATTTAACAATTCCATTTTAAGTATGCACGCGTGCTATGGTTTTAAAAATAGAATTTCAAGTATAAACTCTCCAAAATTATGGTTTCATTTATTAAAACCATATATTAATTCAAATTAGGCCAGAGAGGGTGAGAAGATTTAAACTATCCTGTAGAAAGCCCTTGTTCTGTATTGGGCAAACGTTGTATAGAAAATATGTTCAATATAATTTTTATCTTTATATTTATGAATGCATGTGATCCATTCAAAATATCAATTTTTCTATCTAATATGATAGCTGTAAAACTACTTAAGATGTTTGATTATAAATTTTAATTTGTTCAACCTGTTCAAATATATAAATGTATACAAAAGAGTAAATAACAAATAATATCATAATCCATCCTTTTTCCCCTCAATTTTTAAAACTAAAAAGAGTTTATAATTATTAGATGACAATTCCAAAGACTCCATGTAATACTTCTAACACAAATAGTCTCACATTAGATATGAACCATCAATTAGATAGTTTATAATAATTTTCGTGAGTCAATAATGTAATTGTAACTAATATTTTTAAAGAGGAATCCTCGGTTAATAATAAATTATTTAAATTCTTATTATTCAACCAAAATATTAGCGCATAAGTATACTAATATGTTACAGATGTTGGCTACCCAAACACAACTTTGTAGCTCATTTTAGTTTGTTTCGGGCAAATATGTTGTGTTGGTTTGTCAGATTATTTATACCCCACATCAATATTTGCTGAACTAACATAAATAAACAAACTATAATTTCAATGCCAAAACCAAAAAATAAAAAATAAAAAATCTGTCAAATTAATGTTAACTGTTCGGTGAGGCTTCTCAAAATTTATGTTCAAATAAATCAGTGCTGAGCTCCAAAAATTCTTGTACATTCAAAAAAAAAAAAAAAAGGGAATTGATTCCATGAAAGATGGGATCAGTAAATAGAAAACCTAGCTTTGTGAGATCGAAATGTACAATAATAGATACTAACGAGTTATTACCATAAATGATGAAGAGAAATATTGCGAAATAATGATGGGGAGACACTGCAATTGCCATGGTTGAGCTTGAGTAGTGAGCAGCCTTGTTTAGGATTTTTAGTATGATTGGATACTTTGTGAGGGAGGGGTGGGGCTCTATTTATAGCCTGAGGTGCCTATGGAGAATAGCAATAAGCTAAGTATTTAATTAGTACTAATATACTCGATAAAATATAGTTTAAGTACTAATCCTAATACGATAAGTTAGATAATAAGGAGGTCGAGAGACACGAGTTGATAGTGACAATACAAGAAGAACGAGTGGACAAAAGGATGTGAAATAATTGTTGACAGTTGTGTTAGATTAATAAGAGTTAGGATCGGTCCCACCTCCATTTTTCTTATGATTCTTTAATTTTGTTTTGGTTAAATAGACAAAGTTATTTAAGATTGACACACACAAAGTTATTTAAGATTGACACACATACTGCTCTGTTTACGAGGGAAAGAAACTAGAAATAATATCTACATAATGCATGGTTCATATGTAAACTGTAATATAAAATTGTTCATTAAATATGCAAATTAGTTATCAATAGAAAACCTTAATGAATTTTTAATTCATATATTTCGTTCTATCTCCTATGAAATTTAATTAAAAAATGATTCTTAACATTAGATTAAATTTCCTTAGTTCTCTTTTCATATTGTTATATTGTTTTTTAATTTTTAAGTGATATGTTGGAAAAAGTTTATTTACTTTTCATGAGATCTTATAAAATACTAAATTATTATATAACTGAAAATTAAAGAAATATGTAATTTGTGACCCGATCTATGGTTGTGGGCAGAATCGAAACTTGACCAAGCCTAACTAGCATCCGCGAGGCAGTGGGTGCATGCACAGGAAAAGGCCCACTCTACTTAATAGGGACTAGGCCCACTCTAGTCCTAAACCAGTTGGGGTCAAGTTTAGACACAGGTCCATATGTAAAAGTAAGACTTCACCATAGTTACAGAAAAAGTATGCTTCATGACCGCTTAATCTCAATCCAAAGGTTTATCGAAAGATTTAAGTAATCAAATGGTGAATTGATCTTTATTTTAATTAACCATTATTCCTTATAGGGAACCTAATATTCCATGCATATTATTTATGAGTTTTGATTGCTCTTTCTTCATCAAGCCTTCCATTAAAAATGTTATTAATTGATTTTGGTGTCTATCATGACATGACTCATAAGCAAAATCCCCAGTCTTGATCTCCACTGTTAATGTGCGAGGAGGAACTAGAAGGCCAATGAGATTTTCTGATATGTACAATTACTAATGTCAATATCCCAAATTCTGTGGCTAATATAAATTTATGCTCCATCACCTGTTTATCTCATGTCATGTGAGCTGAACAGCTAAAACAATAATATATTTTGCATTTGTCTTTTTCTTTTTCTTTAGAATAGATGAAATATGCATTTAAAAGGATGTGTGCACTGTTCCTTCCCTCTTTTTAAAAGGGCAATATCCTTTCTTCTATTTCCAGTTACTATATTAATAAGATGGGGTTTTTATATTTCTGTCCCTTAAATTTCTAAAAGTTAGAATTTAGTCTCCCAAATCTTAATATTTATAATTTAGTCCCCAAATTTTTTAAGTTACTATAATTTAGTCCCCTAGCCATATTTTTTGTCCGAATTTCCCTTGAGTTACTTCACTTTAATCCTCCATTCTCTCCTTCCTTCTTTTTTCCTCTTCATATTGAATTCCCCTCTCTATTCTTCTCCTCTCTCTCTTTCCTCTCAATTAATCTCTAAAGTGAAATAACTCAGAAAAATCCAATAAGAAGAGGAAAGAGGGAGAGAGAGGAGGAAAATGTAGAGGGGAACCCAATAAGAAGAGAAAAAGATGAGGAAGGGGGAAGAGATGCCTAAACAGAGGTATAACGGAAAATTCAGGCTAAAAATATGGCTGGAAAACTAAATTATAGTAACTTAAAGGATTTGACAGACTAAATTATAAATATGAATATGTTGGGGACTAAATTCTAATTTTTAAAGATGTAAGGGACATATATGTAAAAACCCTTAATAAGATTTATACTTCTGCTTGCTGCGGCTTTTCTGAGTGTTTTGACTCTAAGTATAGCAATAGTAGTTCCGGCCAATTTATCTATCAATCAGGCAAATCAATGGAACATTTCTATCAATATTAATTGTTTTGGACTGTCAATTTTGTTTTTTTTTTTTTTTTTCTTTTTTTGTTTCTTCAGAGTTGAGGCATCGTGATAGATCCACTTAACCCACACACTGTATCAACCCCATGAAGCGGTCGTTACTATTTTTTGGGTCTTGGGTTCTGTTGTTGCTGATGCGCGCAAAATTAGCGCAGCAGCAACGTTTTATGCGCTAAAATGTGCCAAGGGGGCATGTCCTATGTGATTACATATTGTTTATTGTTAAAAAGAACTTTTGAAAGTCGAAAAAAAAAAACAAAATAATCAAACTTCTAAGATGGATAATTAATTGTCTAGCTAAAACTATAACTATCCAAAAAAAAAATCTAGCCAAACACTTGAATTATGTTCCAAGAGTAGTTGTTCGGTATGCATGTTTGTAACGCCCACTATCCGGAATTCGATACAATGACAATAGTTAAAGTAGTTTATAATTAATAAAATAATTTATAATTAATTATTGATTCCTTTCTAAAAAAGGATAACTATAATTATTTTATAAATTCGTGGAATTCCTGGAACGGTTATAAATTATATTATGTGATTTGGAACTATTCGAATTAGGAATATTACAATATTGTTGAAAAATTAGTTCTTCGATATACATGTTGCAGCTCCCATAACACATAACTAAACTTGTGGATAAACAATACTAACTATGTTCTCATATCTGAGATGGGACTATTCAAACTAGAGGAATTACAAATAATTAGTAGGTTAACATTTTCTTTCCTTTTTAATAGTACAAGTTCAATGGGTGCTTGCCATCACATTGAAAGAATATTACTACTAAAATACATATATAATTATTAAATAATAATATTTTTTTTAAAAAATAGCTTATTTTATAGCGCTAGTTAGACTGTATTAAAGCTTAATTAAGCAATACACTTGCACGATTCATCTAAGAGCAATGGATAAAAATAAGAAACTATATACAAATAAATATTTATAAAATAAGTTTGATTAGAAAAAAGTTAAATTGATTATTGTTTAAATTTGGGTATGTACCTATACAATAAAGATAAAAAATTAAAAATCTTTGAATGAATTATTTACGACATTTAAGAGTTATGTAATAAAGTAAGAATCCACCTCACTATAGACTTTTTCTTAAGGTCTATCACTAGGGAAACAAAATTTTACATCACGCAAAATTGACCGACAAAATATAGTAAGTGTGTAAGATAAATATAAAGTAATATCCATTTTAGACTAAAATATGATATTTATTTCATTTTAAGATAAGCATAAGAAAATTATACTTACCTGAAATCAAATATCTAGTGTTTATCTAAAAGGAAAATACTTATAGAGTACAGATCAATGTTTAGTATTCTAATTTATTTATGAATTTAAGTAAGAAATTATCCATTTATACTTTAAGCTAATTATACTCTACTTTATTGGGTCTCACATTTATAAGGATGAGACGAATTATTCACTATCGTTAAGAAATATCCATTAAATTTTAATGTACAATCTAACAAATGAATGATGATTATAAGCTAAGCTGACACCAAGTTAAAAAATTGTCATTAATATTTGGAATTTATTTATATGTTTATCTTTTTTTTTCAATTTTCCTTCATGGTTTTGTTATTCTTTTTACGTCTAATTGAAATTTTATATTTTCTTTATTTTTCTACACCATAATTACATTATAGGAATAAATGTGGTCACCAAGTAACTCACTCTATATATGTTTATTATGCAAGAGGGATGCGGAATCAACCGAATAAATCATATATAATTGTTCGTTTTCTAAAAGCATATGAGAGGCATGCGTCAGGGCATTAGAATTGAACATCGGTACTGTCATAGATGAATCTACCTGGAAGAGTCTGGATAGGTGGGAAACTGGTAGCCATAGGCATAGAAGTGGTATTGCGGCATTTTGCTGGAACATGTGGAGAGAACGTAATGATAGATTATTTAATGATAAATATCATTCAATTGAATACTGTGTGCGACTTACTGTTCACGATTTTATTATTTGGTCAGGTGTGCCTTCGGATGAGGAGCGACTTCACCTATCAAGTGGCGCTTTGGGAGATGATATGGAGGTCATTCCGTCAGATGAGAAGTAGGGACCTACTTCAGAGGCACGAGAACGGATGGGCTAAGCATGAAATGCCCCTTTTACTAGATCAATGTAGTTTTATTTTAATCTATTTCTTTTCTTTAATTGCTTTGTAAGCTTATTATTGAGCCACTTTACTAGTGGATCCTGAATATTTTTGTTCTGTTATTTTTTCTTTAATAGAACGCGGAGGGAAACATCCCGCCGTTTAACGTCAAAAAAAAAAGTAACTCACTATAAGTTGTATTAAATATTTCCCTCTATTTTTTTCAAATTTTTTCCTTTTTTTTATAATTTTTTGGTATGTTTTTTTTTGAATGATTGAATCTCATGTAGAACTTATTTAAGAACTAAATTGATAAAAGAGAAAATAGAATAGCAGTATCACATTCAAAAATTTAATTTGCATGGTCTCATTAACAAAATACAAAATTTGATAAGATATCATTTCTTATTAATTCCTTGCGGCTCAGAGACATGATCATTTCCAGCATCAAATTTGCGAGAGAAGAATTCAAATATGATCGGCTGCATACTGAAAAAATATTTAAAATGTATACTTCACAAAATAAACATTTATAATCTATTACTAAAAATACCGAAAAACTAAATTGCAAGAATTCAATGGTCCTTCAGTTTTCAAACTCCATGAAGCCCAGCATCCTCATCACCATTATTTAACATGAGATTTAAGTCCAGGAAACAAACTTTGGCAACATTTCTGCTCAACTGCTTCGTGGTTGTTCAGAGCGGACATTGGAGGGGAGAAATCATGCACAGTGAGCCCTTGCACGAGACCAATAAACTCGACAGGCTCATTTGAATCGCCTTTTGCGAAATTATATATATAGAGTGATTACTGTATGTGAGCTGCCAACTCAGGAAAACTTACGTGAGCTAGTGGAAAAAATATGGCGATCCAATCATTTTTCGTCAAAATTTTTCTACAATTAAATTATCTTCCTCCTTTTGAAATTCATCTGTCCTTTCATAAGTGGATATAAAATATTTTATGTATTCAAAACCGTTAACTTTGCATCAGTTTGATGGAGAAACAAATCAAAACTAAAAGCCATGAAATTGGGTATGAGTTAACCCTAGGAGTTCAAGATCATAATCCAATAGAAAGTTTTTAAAAATAATTATAGGAGAAAGTGGAAGTGAACTGCAGCTAAAATAATATTTATGAGTTGTCAGCTTATTTTCAATATATATATATGTGTGTGTGTGCGCGCACGTACATGCATGCATGCATGCACGCACACACATACATATATAAAGGGATTACTTTAGGTGAGTCACCAGTTCAGAAAAAGTTAAATGAGCTATCGGCAAAACTATAATGATCCAATAATTTTTTTAACAATTACTATCTCTATCTCCTTAAAAGTTCTTTCGGATTAAATTTCATAACTTTTTGAGTTTATTTACCCTTTTATTAAGTACATACAAAATATTTTATTTATTGAAAATTATTAATTTTGTATTAATTTAATGGAGTACCAAATCAAAATTAATGACACAATGTAAAGGAATCTGTCAACATCCCTCGCTGAAAGAGGGAAGTAATTCAGTCTCCAATACTCAGGAAAAAAAAAGGAAAAATAATAATAATTAAAAATAATTAGCAAATGGGTCTCTCTCTATTTCATTTTTTTTTTTCTTTTGATAATGAGATTTAGAAGCTCTTTAGTTTTCTAGAACCTGCCATGAGATGAAATCAATGGGACCTTAGGAAGCCCGCCATTATCGTCGCCTCTCGCCCGCGCCACGAGCGTCGCTCATCTGCTTGCCCACACGCCCACGCTCCGCTCGCACGCACCGCTCCCCTCATGTAGTCGGCCACTTGTGTCCTAATTTTTTTTTTTCCAATTTCTAGCTGGACAATTAAACTAAGTTACTATAGTTCTATACAATCACCATTAATTGGATCTCAATTGGAACATATGTACACTTATAATAAGTTTAAGGCATAAAAAGAATTCCCTTCATATGGATATTATTCGGGTGTTTCCAAAGGAGTACAACATTTTTCTAGTGAGCCCACGTTTAATAGTCCGAACGAAAAACAAACTATTTAGTCCGCTACCGAACGAAAAATAAACTATTTAGTCCGCTTATCAGGGAAAATGCTTTGCTTCTTGGAAACTCCCTATTATTCTCCTTGCCAATGAGGGACCTACCCTAATTATTTAATGGAGTAGGCGCAGAGAAAGAAAACCCACATGTTGGATTCTGGTTAGATTTATGAGATTTAGCACAATTTGGTACTTTCTGAACATTATTGCTCAATCAATTACCAACATTTGTTGGTATCCGCAAAATGACTTGAATTTTCTTTTTAACGATGAAGAAATAGAATGGCTAATAAAAACAAAGTGCAACCCAGTGATTCTGCATTTGGTGGATTTAGGTTATAAAAATTTAACTACTGCGTATCTTTCCATTATTATCTTCTGATATATTCTGATAGCAGGTACAAAATTTCATGTGAAGAACGAGAGAGAAATGAACGTTTCTATTGGATAATTTTTTACTTGTTCTATTTGAAACTTTGAATTAAAAAATTATTTTTAGTTCAATATAAATTGGGTCAAAAATTGATTGGTAAACACATTCACTCCTATTCGTAGCACTCCATTGCTAATAATTTCTGAAAATTATCAAGAAATTCATTCATCACATATGATCATCTTTTGAAGTTGTTTACTTTTTCATTTCCCCAAACGCCAACAACGATCTCAAAAAAAAAAAAAAAAAAAAATTAAAAAAAAATTAAAATTAAAAAAAAAATTAAAAACACGGAGAAGGAGAGGCAGAAGAGGAAGAGACGATTAGAAATCGTCAGAATGGGAGGGGATATTGGAAAACTCTGATCTCTTCTTCTTCTTGATCAAGAAGTATCAAGAGATTAAAAAGATTAGAGATGTTCAAAGTTTTCCAAACCAACCCAACTCCCAACAACTACTAACAGTGACCTCCCCTCATGCAGTACTTGAAAGCAACTGATGTTTCGAGAACAAGATGGAGAAAAGATAGGGCCCAATTCATAGCAGACAATTAGGGCAACAGTCTCACTAAAACCCTTCTTGGGGCCGACAGGTTTCCAAAAACCGCTTGACAAGCCCTGCTGTGAGATTCAAGTTAGATAGGATCCGAAGACCCACCAAGGGCCCTTCGAGGAAAAGAGACTGACGAGTGAATGTGCAGATTCAATACTAGAGATGAACTCCACAACCATTCGCCCAACTCTGGTCGAAATTTGCACGGGAAAAATTCCGGCGCCAGTTGAAGCCCAAAATTTTCAGATCCAATCGGAAATCACCGAACTTCGACCATCCGTCCAACTGAACATCTCAAAGTGAACTCCACAACGACTCCGACTGTTTCGCCCGACTCCGACCCAATTCATTCGGAGTTTGGTCCACAAAAAATTCCGACAACAGTCAAAGCGCAATATTTTCGAATCCGATCGTAAAACACCAACTCCCGACCGTCCGTCTGACTGGACATCTCTATTCAATGCTAGTCTTTGGATTGCATGATTCAAAATTTTAAATAAAAAAAATAAATAAAAGTTTTACTTTTAGTTTAATCTTTTGAATAAGACAAGCCAATAGCGAACCACCCTTAAACCCACTAGTTCTCATCCCTAAACCCACTAGTTCTCATCACTGTTGAGGAGGATCGAGGGCCAAGGGGTCCACATGACTTTCTCCATTCAAAATCAATGCACATCTTTGAATGTAATTTAATAGGGGAGGAAACAATATTTTTTATTCTTTTAATGTATTAGAGGAATTAATTTATTAGTTAATTAGTTAAATCTAGAATATTTGATTGGCTGTTAATTGAGGTATTGATCAACAATCCAATCTCATATTATACAACAACCCAATCTCATCATGTACAACAACCCAATCTCATCTTGTACGTATATATATACCTCATATTTATTCAATGAAATGCAAGCCATTATCTCCAACATCTTTATGGTATCAGCCTTTCTCCTTTCTCTCTTCTATTTCTTTATCTCACAATTCTCCACGTTCTTCTTCAACCATAATGACTTTTGAAGACACCTCTGTATCTTCCACTGCTCCTCGTAATGATCGTCCTCCACAATGTCCATATCTTGGGTATTGTCAAGGATATGGTGTTCAAGAACACACTGTCAAACGATACTCCCTTTATCGACTTGTCAACACCCAATCCTCATCGACTCCATTGGCAACACGTCCACAGGCTCCACGTCCTGCTTCTCCATGGCAACCGTGTGCACACTTTGCATCTCTTGAGACCACCTACACTCCCACATGGCTACTTGATAGTGGGGCGTCGCACCATGTCACCATGGACTTGAATAATCTTTCACTCCACACTCCTTATGAAGGATCTGATGACGTTATGATCGGCGATGGCTCGAGGATCAGCCCCTCGGGTCCATTTTGCTTTAGTTTTTTGTTTTCTGTCTTCTCTTTTTTTTCCCCTCTGTTTGCTAGTGTCCGTTTGTTTTTTTTAGTTGGAATTAGATTGATAAGAGAATTTTTCTTAGGATTCTTTTATCTTGTTTTGGAAATGTTAAAAAGGCAAAGTTACTCAAGATTGAGACCCAGACAATGCTATTTAGAAAAGGAAAGAAACTAGCAATAATATCTGTGCAGTGCAGGATTAATTTATATGTAAATTGTAATATAAAAATATTGATATAATATGCAAATTAATTAACAATAAAAAACCTTAATAAATGTTTTAGTTCATTTATTTTGTTCATCTCCCATGAAATTTAATAGAAAGAAAGAGTTTGGAGATTAGATTAAATTTCCTTAGTTCTCTTTTTGTGTTGTTATATTGGTTTTTTACTTTTTAATTGCCATGTAGGAAAAAGTTTATTCACTTTTCATGAGAACTTATAAAATATTAAATTATTATATAATTAAAAATTAAACAAATATGTAATAAGCGACTCGACCACTGGAGCTATGGGTAGACTCGAAACTCGATCAGGCCTAAGTAGCATCCACAAAGCACGGATGCATGCGCGGAACTAGGCCCACTCTAGTCCTAACCCAGTCTGGTACATGCGCGGGACTAGGCCCACTCTAGTCCTAACCCAATTGGAGTCAAGTTTAGACTCAGGTCTATGTGTAGGGTTAAAACATTACCATAGTTAGAGAAAGAGTATGCTTCGTGACCGCTTAATTTCAATCCAAAAGTTTATCGAAAGATTTAAGTAATCAAATAGAGAGTTGATCTTTATTTTAATTAACCATTTTTCCTTATAGGTAACCTAATATTCCATGCACATTATTGTTTATGAGTTTTGATTGCTCTTTCTTCATCAAGTCTTCCATTAAAAATCTCATTAATTGATTTTGGTGTCTATCATGACGTGACTCATAAGGAAAATCCCTAATCTTCATCTCCACTGTTAATGCGTGCGCGAGGAGGAACTAGAAGGCCAATGAGATTTTCTGATATGCACAATTACTAATGTCAATATCCCAAATTCTGTGGCTATTATAAATTTATGCTCCATCACCTATTTATTTCATGTCATGTGAGCTGAATAACTGAAATGATAATATATTTTGCATTTGTCTTTTGTTTTTTCTTTAGAATAGATAAAATATGCATTAAAAAGGATGTGTGCACTGTTCCTTCCCTCTTTTTTTTTTTCGAAAAAAAACGGTGGGCTATCGCCCCCCGCGTTCCATTAAAATGGTTTTAACAGAACTTACAAACAAGCAAACTACGTAAAAAAGAAAATACATGTCCCAACCCGAAGCAAAAGTGGATAATAATACAAAGTAGTACCTACTACATAGCTAAAATAGATTAGTACAACCCATAACTGCAATGATGACTACAAACGGTGGGCGACCACTGTTGCTACTCCACCTCCTCCTGAGCCACATGAGCCACCTCCTCCAAGCCATCTCCTGCACCTGTAATCCATTGGGGTAGCCTCAAGTTCACCACGGCATTGATGCCAGGGTGAGTGGTATGTGAAATCATCCCTGAGCCTCCAAAAACTGTTAACCACAATAACACATCATTAGTAATACAGTAAATATAGTAGTCCAAACTATAAGCCTTATCAGTAAAAATTCTTTTATTTCTCTCCAACTATAAATTCCAAACTATAGCAGTAACGACGCTCCTATATTTATTAGAAGTACTACCCCTAGGTAAAAATCTCGTCTAGAATGTCTAGAAGGATGTAATACCCCAAAATTCGAGCTATCTGTATTACTTTCTTGAGACCAGTGGTACCGAATAAGTCCACCTAAGTCAATTTTGGACACCGAAATAACTTTCGGTTAACATAACTTTAAATCCACAAACCCAAATGATATTCGGTCTTCGCGATTATTAGTTTTGTAATATTTAGGATTTTTAGAGATTTTTCTTATTTGGCCGAAAAATACTCTCAAAATTGCTAATTTAATAAAATTAAAATTATCCTTCTAATTATTTTAGAATTTCGGTTCATTTATTCCGGATATCGAAATAACAAACAGATAATTTTGTAGTATTCCTCTCGTCGAGCACTACGTCCTATATAAATTTGGTAGTATTTGGAGAATGTTACACGAAACCAAAATTATTAAATTATTAAATAAATAAATTAATTAAAAAAATAAAATAGTGAATCATGTGTTCATGTGTTGTGCTGTCGTGACGAACAAAACGGGAGTGAAAAGGGAGTGGCAGTTAGGTGGCAACGCCAGGTGAACTGGGAAGAAAATAAAAAAATTAAAAAAAAAATAAAAACCTCTCCCTTATCTCCCTCCCTCACTCCCTCACTCCCTTTGCCCTCACTCCCTTTGCTGCACCAGCTCCATTCTCACTCCCTTTGCTACACCAACAGAAAAAAAATAAAGAAAAAAATAAAATAAAAAAAAGGAGAAGAAGAAGGAGAAGGAACGGGTTTGAGAAATCGAAGGAAATTAAAAGAAATCCAATGTAAGTAACACACTTCCCTTCTTCTATTAATTATTTTTCTTTTATATATATATTTTTTTAATTGTATTGTTTAGAAGGAATTAAATATTGACCATTTTGTCAAAATTAAGTTTTGGTTTGGAGTAGAAAATTTATTTTCAGTATGAGCATACTCACATTTATAATTGTGTACATTACAATAAATTTTGCAAGTAGGTAATAAATAAAAATAAAAAATAAAAGAAAAAGGGAAAAGAAGAGAAAAGAAGAAAAAGAAGAGCAGGAAGAAGCAGCAGCAAGGGAAATTTTGTGGTGGGCCGAGAGATTAGAAAGAAAAAGAAAAGAAAAAAAAGGGAACTGAGTCTAGTCCAGCCCAGAAGAAAAAGAAAAAAAAAGAAGAGAAAAAGTAAAAATAGGGATCTGGGTCTGCCCCGCAAGTAAAAATAAAAGAAAAATAAAATAAAAGTGGGCTGAATTTAACTTGAGTCCAAAAAAAAAATATATAGAAAAAAATAATATAGACTGGGCCAGCCAGCCCAGCCCAGTAAAAGAAAAAGAAAAAGAAAAATGAAATGACAGTGGGCCGGGGCTTGGGTTTGGGCCTGAAAGAAAGAAAATAATAATAATAAAAATAAGTGGGAATTTAGTGGGATTGGGCTTGGGCTTAGATTGGATTTAATTGGAAATAATTGATGGATTGGAAATAAAATAAAAATAATAACAATAATAGTAATAAAATAAATAAATAATTAATGGATTGGGTTTGGATTTTAATTAGACATTAATCAAAGAAAAATATATAAAAATATATGATTTGAGCCTAGAATGGAATAAGTCCATAAGTTTAAATTTATAAATAATGCAGTATTATTACATGATGCACTTGGTTCCCAAATTGGGTCATTGATTGATATTGAGAATGAAACCAGATTATTAAAATAAGTTCGATGATATGCATTGTGGTACAATTGTGTACTAACATCTATCATGCTACATTTCATGTATTTTGATATTACAAGTCATGCGTTTTACATGTCATGTGCTTTGATATTACAAGTCCTGTGTTTTAATATCACAGATCATGTGTTATGATACTACATGTCATGTACAGTCATGGAAATGCAAACATGTTATCATGAATTGAAAAACAATTAAAGAAGGGTTATTCATGTGTATAATTCATTATAAACACGGAGACGGGAGAAACTATATGATGGATAAGAACCTTGCCGTATAAGAATTGATTATATTATTAGGGCCGGGATTCTTTTACTGCAACGGCCTTGATGATTACTGGATTACCAATTGATATTTACTCAGAGTGGTATATCCGTTACTATAATACAGTACGGAACTTGATTGTAGTGTCTAGCGGCATGTCATGGTTCAGCGCCATGAATATTATGGCCGGGTCCCAAGTATGCACGGGCACTTATACGACAATAGAGAATAGCGCTATTTTATCCATTATTACAGTTTCTATAATTAAATTGGACGATGACTGAGACCAATAGAATATATGATTAAATAGAAAGAGTAGTTATTGTCATGTTTATTTATTTATGCATTTATTTATGCTTGCCTTCATATTAATTTATATGTTGTCTTCATGTTAATTTATAAGCACACAAATAACACTGACATAAACATGCTCATGCACACTGATTCATGTACTATGATAGTACACAATTTCTCTTTTTAAATGTATTACTTGCTGGGTTTAATCCCCCGGGTTTTAAACTCAGATTTGAAACGTGAAGAAGGGGATCTAGCCCCAGTTGAAGACATGTACTTCGTTGGACAGAACGAGTGACAATAGGCAAGCGAAGTACCCCTGGAGAACTTTTGTATATTTGTTTATATTTCTTTTTTTCTGGATACTGCTTGCTCTTTTAATTCTTTTGTGTTCATATTTAAAGCAGTGTGTCATTTTATGTAATGAACTTTTTGTATAAATAAAAAATTTTCAGTTTCAGACATATTATTTATTCATCTGATTGTGGCAGTAGTTACGGTTATTTTAAGATCCTGTGACTGTTGGGTTGTCTAGTACAAGTAATAAGTAACGTCCTCCGTTTTGGGAAGGAGCTGAAAAACGGGGGCGTTACAGGGTGGTATCAGAGCCTAGGTTTAGGTGGAAGACCATATGACTACTGCCACATATGAATATGTCTGTGACTCATTATTTATAATTGCTCTTTATTCTTTAATATCTATCTCCTTTAGTATCGTGCCTATCCTACCATATCAAATTTATTTGAAATGTCTATCTTTGGAATTCCATTATTGATTTATATCTTCTTCGTTATAGAATAATATCAATCTAATTTTCAACCCATATGTCTCTTAGTGACTAATGAGAGAGAATTTTACGCCAACTTGCTAAGTATAAATGGATAGAGATATGATGTATTGACATAAAATGGAAGGATAATTGAATTTGGAATTTGCCCTTAGGTTTCCTAAAAAAAAAAATTATACTTGTATTTTTTTCTTGAAGATTGAGGAGATATAAATGTTGATGAATTACAATAATCAATATTTGTAGCCTTGGCTGAGTAATTATAGTTGGCGAGATTAACTAGTCAAATGAATTAGAAAAAAAAAAACAACCTATGGATGAATAGGTGTAAAAATATAAAAAAAAAAAAAACTTAGAAGATTGAGAATTTTATAGAATTAGTTAAGTAGAAGGTAGAGGACAAGAAATTGATAATGAACTAAAAAAAAATATTTTATCAAACCAAAATATAACATTATATCTTGTTACTCAAGTTAAATTTATCTTTCCAAATGATCGTCCTATTCCATTACTTTTTGTTGATCATTTCTATTATATATTTTGTATCTTCTTTCTGAATATTATCATAATTCGATTCATGTCTTGAGCCTTTATACATCACAAGTCTTATTGAGTCGACGAGGCAATTGTAGAGAGATATTCTCTGGCGCCAACAATTGCAGTTGCTTGATAAGAACGTGTGATTGAATTTTGTAGTCATGAATTCACTTTTATCTTATATCCCTACCATTTATAGTCTTGTTATTTCGGTATTGTAATAGTTCTGATTTACTTTCTCTTATAAAATTATTACAATATGTAATATGACCCTACCCTAGGAATGGACTCTATAAAAAGTATTTGTCACTTGTATCTTTTCCATTACTTAATCAGGATGGCGTGGCATACCAAATTGGTAGCAGTTATTCCTGATTAAACTCTATCTTACTTTTGTATTTTTTCACCTAAATAAAGTTTCAAGAATCCTGTCTACCCATTATCATTCCTATAAAAAAAACAGAAATCGTTCATAATATATTTCATATATTATAATTGAGAAAGCACTTAGGTAAAAATGCAGAGTAGTGAATTTATCAAAAGTATATTTGAGATCGGGCCTAAATTATGAGAAGGACATTATGATAAAGTACCAATACCTTTTCTCATGATCAGGTATGTCAATTGAATTTATTTTTATATCAGTAGGTATCCATGAATGCAAGCACATCTTTTAATTTGGAATTTCGAGAACGAAATTCTTTTGTTAGGTGGGTAGGATGTAATACCCCAAAATTCGAGCTATCTGTATTACTTTCTTGACCAGTGGTACCGAATAAGTCCACTGAAGTCAATTTTGAACACCAAAATAACTTTCGGTTAACATAACTTTAAATTTACGAACCCAAATGACATTCGGTCTTCGCGATTATTAGTTTTGTAATATTTAGGATTTTTAGAGATTTTTCTTACTTGGCCGAAAAATACTCCCAAAAGATACCTCCTCTTAGTTGGATGTTATGCCGATAAACAACTTCCATCCAGATCTCCCTAGAGTATGGGCATGCTAACATTATGTGTGACATCGTTTCAATGGCTGAACCACAAAGCACACACTTACTAGGGCCCTGCCAATCTTTGCGTTGTAGGTTGTCCCATGTGAAGATTGCGTTTTTATCCAAGAGTCAAAGAAATATTTTTATTTTCAGAGGACATTTTACATTCCAAATGCTGACTGCTTGTTAGGATTTAATTCCCCCCATCATTGAGAAAGCCATACAATGAGCTGACCGAGAAAACTCCGGATTTTTCCATCTCCATACCGGGCAATCCTTGTTATCGTTGAGTTGACAATGTTGCAGCCTGTCACGTATAGCCTGCCATCCTTTCCTGTTTTTAAAAGGGTATTATCCTTTCTTCTATTTCCAGTTACTATATTAATACTATTTATACTTCTGCTTGCTCCGATTTTTTTAGTGTTTTGGCTCTAAGTATAGCAATAGTAGTTCCGACCAATCTATCTATTCCGCAAATCAATGGAAATTTCTATCAATATTAATTGTTTTCGACTGTCAATTTTGTTTTTTTCTTCAGAGTTCAGGCACGTGATAGAGCCGCCTAACCCACACACTGTATCAGACCCATGAAGCAGTCGTTACTGTTTTTGGGCCTTGGGTTCTGTGGTTGCTGATGCGCGCAAAATTAGCGCAGCAGCAACGTTTTATGCGCTAAAAAGTGCCAAGGGGGCATATCCTATGTGATTACATATTGTTTATTGTTAAAAAGAACTTTTGAATGTGGAAAAAAAAATAATCAAACTTTTAAGATGGATAATTAATTATCTAGCTAAAACTACAACTATCCAAAAAACAATTCTAGCCAAATGCTTGAATTATGTTCCAAGAGTAGTTGGTTCGATATGCATATTTGTAATGCCCCTTTTTTGGAATCTGATACAATACCAATATTTAAAATAATTTATAATTAATTTTTTATTTCTCTCTCAAAAAACTAACTATGATTATTTTATGAACTCGTGGAATTCATGGAACCATTATAAATTATATTCTTTTTTCTTATATGTCATATGGAATTATTTAAGTTAGAAATATTATAATATCGTTAAAAGAGTAGTTGTTAGATATACATGTTGCAGCTCCCATAGTACATAACTAATCATATCCTTAATAGATAATGGGTGAAGGACAATGAAACAGTTAAGAGGTTCAAGTTTTCTGTGTGAGCCTTCTTTTATTCAATACGGTCCACTTTGCTTCCAATTCGGTTTACAAGACATAAGATTTTGATAGAATAACACGTGTTAAAATAGTTTATAATTATCACATATTTCTCTTTTATTACTTATGTTTGCTTTATATATGTTTATGAAAATTATTATAAACGATATTAACTCTTGTCTCCCATTTGAGGTGGGACAATTCAAACTAGAGATATTACAAATAATATTTTCTTTCCTTTTTAAAAGTACAAGTTAAATGGGCGCATGAAATAATATTACTACTAAAATACATATATAATTATTAAATAACAATAATTTAAAAAAAAAAAACTTATTTTATAGCACTAGTTAGACTGTATTAAAGCTTAATTAAGTAATACACTTGCACGATTCATCTAAAAAGCAATGGATAAAAATAAGAAACTATATACAAATAAATATTTATAAAATAAGTTTGATTAAAAAATAAGTTAAATTGATTACTATTTAAATTTGGGTATGAAAATAGTTTACCTATAAAATAAAGATAAAAAATTAAAAATCTATGAATGGATTATTTACTACATTTAAGAGTTATGTTATAAAGTAAGAATCCACCTCGCTATAGACTTTTTCTCAAGGCCTATCACTAGTGAAACAAAATTTTACATCACGCAAAATTGACCGACAAAATATTGGAAGTGTGTAAGATAAAATATAAAGTAATATCCATCTCTGACTAAAATTTTAAGAAAAGGATAAGAAAATTATACTTACCCTGAAATCAAATTTATCAAATATCTAGTGTTTAGCTAAAAGGAAAATACTTAAAGAGTATAGATCAATGCTTAGTATTCTAATTTATTTATAAATTTAAGTAAGAAATTATCCAATTATACTTTAAGCCAATTACACTTTACTTTATTGGGTCTTGCTCAGAACATTTATAAGGATGGGATGAATTATCCATTATTGTTAAGAAATATTCATTAAATTTTAATGTACAATCTAACAAGTGAAAGATGATTATAAGGTTCAAGTGACCAGAATGCTGACACCAAATAAAAATTTATAATTAATATTTGGAATTTATTTATCTGTTTATCGTTTATTTTTTTTCAATTTTCTTCATGGTTTTGTTATTCTTTTTATGCACCATATTTACAAGTATGCATAAATCTAGTTAAACATAAGATTAGCCCTTGGACCGTTTAATCTCATTCCTAGCTAAAGGTACTTAGGTATTACAATTTCACTGCTGCGGCACAACCAACATATTGTTGGCAAAGATAAAATTAGTTTTTGGACCGTTTATTCTCATTCCTATCTAGAGAGTACAGTGTTGTTTATATCGGAGGGGATGATGGTTTTGAGTAATTTCTACTACCACATGCTAGGAGGTGATTTTATCGGACTGACCGGCTCTAGATAAGGTCTACTTGATGCAAGAGAACGGATAGGAATCCTCCCAATAGTTTCCTTGCCTCCATATCTAAAAATTAAATTTTTTAAAAAAAAATAATATTCAATAAAGTATATTATTTGATGTAGCAATCATTTTCAATAAAAAAACACACAACAGGAGTTCACATATTTAGCTAAACATATACTTTGGACTTTGACAGTAAAAAAAGAAGGAAAAAAAATAGACTTTACCAAGTGATCAGCGTCTGTGCCTTATTATAACAGAAGTGAAGGAAGTTTTAACTTCGGACCAAGAAAAGATATTGGAAATAGTTAGTGAAATACAACGTAGTTATGGGAAAATATATTAGTTATATTTTTGTTAGGTTTACTTATTTGAAGGGGAGCTAGATCATGCCTCTAAACAACACCCCCCTAATTTCTAAGCATTTAAACTTCCTATAGAATAAGAAATATATACAGATTTTCTCTAAGTACACACCTATACACTTCCAACCATTACCCTTTCTTCCTCCATCCACTATCGGCTCACGCTATCCATATCCACCCAACTGGCGACTTGCACATCATCTGAGCCCGCCCTCTCTCTTGCCCAATATCTCCTCTTTTCCATAAAATTCTAATAAACTAAACATTTCAAATTTTTTATTTACTTAATATTGAGATGTAAAAATAATGAACATTTTAATAAATTATTTTATTTATTCTGTAACGCCCCCGTTTTTCAGCTGCTTCCCAAAACGGAAGACGTTACTTATTATTTTCACTAGACAACCCAATAGTCACAGGATCTTAGAATAACCGTAACTACTGCTACAATCAGATAAGTAAATAATATTTCTGAAACTGAAAAGCTTTCATTTATATAAAAAGTTTATTATATAAAATAGCACACTGCTTTAAATATGAACACAAAGAGTCAAGGAGAAAAACAGTGCTCAGACAAAAGGAAATATAAACAAAATATACAAAAATTCTCCATGGATACTTCGCTTGTCTATTGTCACTCGATCTGTCTAACGAAGTACAAGTCTTCAACTGGGGCTAGATCTCCTTCTTCACGTTCCAAATCTGGGTTTAAAACCGAGGGGATTAAATGCAGCAAGTAACACATTTAAAAAGAGGAAATTGTGTACTATCATAGTACAGGAATTTCAGTGTGCATGAGCATATTTATGTCAGTGTTGTTTGTGTGCATATAAATTAATATGAAGGCAACATATAAATTAACATGAAGGCAAGTATAAATAAATGCATAAATAAATAAACATGACAATAACTACTCTATCTGTTTAATCATATATTTTATTAGTCTCAGTCATCGTCCAATTTAATTATAGAAACTGTATTAATAGATAAGATAATGCTATTTTCTATTGTCGTATAAGTGCCCGTGCATACCTAGGACCCTGCCACAATATTCATGGCGCTGAACCATGACATGCCGTTAGGCACTACAATCAAGTTCCGTACTGTATACAGTAACGAACATACCACTCTGGGTAAATATCAATTGGTGATCCAGTAATCACCCAGGCCGCTGCAGTAAAAAAATCCCGGCCCTAACAATACAATCAATTCTTATACGGTAAGGCTCTTATCCATCATATAGTTTCTCTCATCCCCGTGTTCATAATGAATTATGCGCATGAAATTTTATAACCCTTATTTAATTGTTTTTCAATTCATGATAACATGCTTGCATTTCCATGGCTGTACATAACATGTAGTATCATAACACATGATTTGTAATATTAAAACACATGACTTGTAATATCAAAGCACGTGATATGTAAAACACATAACTTGTAATACCAAACCACATGACATGTAAATAAAACATGACTTGTAACATCAAAACTCATGACATGTAAAACATATGACTTGTAGCATGATAAATTAACACATGATATATTACTACACATGATTTGTAATATCAAGGCACATGACTTGTAGCATGATAGATGTTAGTGCACAATTGTACCACAATGCATATCATTAAAAATATTACAATAATCTGATTTTATTCTCTGTGTCAATTAATAACCCAATTTGGAAATCAAGTGAATAATATAATAATACTGCATTATTTTTAAACCCAACGTATGCATTTATTACATTTCTAGGCTCAATTATATATATTAATATGCATTTCTCTTTTAATTTAAATCTAATTTATTATTATTATTATTAATTTATCAATTATGTCCAATTAATCCAAGCCAAGTCCAATTCAATTCCCTTAATCATTTAATCCATCAAGCCAAACCTACTAAATTCCCACTTTTTCATATTTTTATAACTCATTTTTCTTTTTCTTTTCTGTCCAATCCAGGCCCAAGCCCACTCATTTTATTTTTTTTCTTTATTTTCTTTGGGCTGGACCAGGCCCACTGTTATAATTATTTTCTCTTTTTTTTCTGCAGCCCACGCCCAAGATCTCTCTCTCTTTCTTTATTTTCTCCTGGACTGGGCCAGGCCGAGATCCCCATTTTTTCTATCCTCTTTTCTTTTTTTTTTTCTGGGCTGGACCAGGCCCAGTTCTCTTTTTTTTTTTTTCTTTCTTTTCTTTTTCTTTTCTTTCTAATCTCTCGCCCAGCCCGAGCTCTCCCTTCTGTATTTTTTTTTCCCTTCTCTTTTATGAGCCCAATTATTTATAAAGCCCAAATATTTATTTATTTATTATTATTTATCTTTCTTTTCTTTTGTAAGTCCAAACATTTATAAGGCCCAAATATTTATTTATTTATTTATTTTTTCTCAGCATTTATCATAAAGCTCACTGAATTTTATTTCCGGCCCAAGTCTATTAAGCCCACAAATCACTATTTTTTATTATTATTAATATTTTTCCTTTTAATAAACTTGGCCAGGCACTATTCCCTTTTTCTTTTTCTTTCTCTTTTTCTTTCTCTTATCGTCTCTTCTCTTGGCCCAGCCCACGCACTCTCTCTCCTTTTCTTCATTCTTTCTTTTTCTCTCTTTCTTTTCTTTTTCTCTCTTTTTTCTTTCTTCCTCCCTCTGTTGCATGCACAGTTTCAAGTCCATGCAAAAAACTTTTCAAGCCATGCAATAATGCAATAATCTCTCTCTAGCCCATGCAAAAATACGTGCATGGTGAAATTTATTTTCCAATAAGTAAACCCTTTTTTTCTCCCCAGAAATAAGCAAAGATCATCATTTTTATATGTGTCAAATTTGACCTACTATTCTAATTCAGTTCTCAATATTAGTTAATGGTACAAAATATGAACTAAGTATTTTTACAAGATAATTTACATACACAAATTTAAATTAAATAAATAAACGAACGAAAATAGATATAAATAAAATAAACAAAACGAACGAAAATAGCAGTATTACTTGTTTTGACTCGATCTCGAATATTTGGTTCGAATCCTCAGTTTGGTTTGATTTTTTTTCTTTTCTTCTTTTTCTCTGTTTTTTTTTTCCTTTACTGTTGATTTTGGCCGAGAGGAGAAGAGAGGGTCAGAGTGCTGCTGGTTTCTGTTGGGTTTGACCGAGAGATAGAAGAAGAAAGTGAAGTGTTTTGTAGAGGGAAAATAATTCAAGGCTAGTTTGGTAATTTAATCCAAAACTCACATCCATTCGCCACCAATGTATTTAGCTTGCCACCGTCAATTTCCCATGCCACCATCAATTCCCCATTTGACCCCATGTGTAAGCTTAAACCGACACTTTTTTTAGGGTGTGCCCTTGGAAATTTGTTTTAGATTGGGGTGTGTACAAAGAAATTTCTAATTTATTTAATATTTTATTATTTACGACTCAAGTAAATTTTTTTCAAATACTACCAAATTTATGTAGGACGTAGTGCTCGACGAGGAAAACACTACAAAATTATCCGTTTGTTGTTTCGATGTCCGAATAAATGAACCGAAATTCCGAAGTAATTAGAAGGATAATTTTAATATTATTAAATTAGCAATTTTGGAAGTATTTTTCGATCTCGTAAGAAAAATCTCCAAAAATCCTGAATATTACAAAATTAATAATTGCGAAGACCGAATGTCATTTGGGTTTGTGGATTTAAAGTTACGTTAACCGAAAGTTATTTCGATGTCCAAAATTGACTTCGGTGGACTTATTCCGCATCACTGTTCTCAAGAGAGCAATACAAATAGCTAGAAATTTGGGGTATTACATTATTCAAATTTTATTTTTTATTTTTTCAAAAAATAAGTTTTATTTATTTTTAATAATAAGTTTATAACAAAAAGTGATCTTTTTGAAATGATACTTTGAAACTTGGTGGACGAATTTAGACCTACTTATTTGCAAGCTATGATGGGGGCCACGGATACGGTGCTTGACATGACAAACCTAAGATAATAAGATATACTAAAATGACTATATATATATATATATATATATATATATATATATATATATATATATATATATATATATATATATATATATATATATATATATAGGTTAGCTGCCAGCTCAGGAAAAATTACGTGAGCTAGCGGCAAAATTATAATGATCCAATTATTTTTCTTCAAATTTTTTTTTTTACAATTACTATCTTTTCATCCTTAACTTCTTTCGGATTAAATTTCATAAATTTTGGAGTTTATTTACTCTTTCATCAAGTGCATACAAAATATTTTATTCATTGAAAATCGTTAATTTTTTGTTAACTTGATGGAGGACCAAATCAAAACTAAAACCTAAGAAATTGGATATGAGTGAACCCTAGGGGGTCGAGATCATAATCCAAAAGAATTTTTTAAAAAAAGATTATTAGAGATAGTACAAATGAACTGCAGCTCTGGTAACTTATGTGAGTTGTTAGCTCATTTTTATTTTTCTCATATATATATATATATATATATATATATAGAGAGAGAGAGAGAGAGAGAGAGAGATGAAAATGAGCTGACAGCTCACGCAAGTTACCTGAGCTGCAGTTTATTTCCACTATCTCCAATAATCTTTTTTAAAAAAAATTCTTTTGGATTATGATCTCAACTCCTTAGGATTCACTCATACCCAATTTCTTAGGTTTTAGTTTTGATTTGAACCTCCATCAAATTAATACAAAATTAACGATTTTCAATGAATAAAACATTTTGTATGCACTTGAAGAAAGGGTGAATGAACTCTAAAACTTATGAAATTTAATCCGAAAGAAATTAAGAAGATAGAGATTATAATTGTAAAAAAAATTAAAGAAAAATCATTGGATAATTATAATTTTGCCACTAACTCACGTAACTTTTCCTGAGCTGACGGTTCACCTACAGTAATCATATATATATATATATATATATATATATATATATATATATATATATATATATATATATATATATAGACACACACATGCGCGCGCGAGCGCGCTATGAGTGTTTAGAGATTATAGTTATACACAAAAAGCGTAAGACAATTCTCAAACCTAAGAAATAATAAACTATAATTTATTAGAACAAACTAAATTAAAATGTGGCTCCAAGTAAAGACGGATAGTTCATTTGGATTTTGACTTGAATTTATCTTTTTAGGAAATTTCTTTACTAAAATTTGACTTTATTTCTTTTTCATTAGGAAGTCTATGTAGTAATCTTAATCAATTTAATATTTATTTATTTTCTCGGAAATAATTTTATTAAATTCTGAGTTGTGTTTAGTGTTTAAGAACAAGCTCTACGTAGTAGTGAAATAGTTTTCAGTAATTATTTATTTTTAGAGCAGTAATTAATAAATATTTGGTTTTAAAAATAAACTTTTCTGGGGTTCTCGGAGCAGTTCGAGTTATGTAAATGGATTGGATCTGAAAAATGAAATAGAGATTTTATGAAGGGCTATTTAATTGATTTAACTTTTTTAAAAAAAAATTAGGCGGTTTAATTTTTTTTTTTAAACAATTGACAACAGAGATGTTTCTCTGTAGGAAAATAAATAAATATGGGTTTATCACTAGGGTGATTAGTCTTTCTTATTTTCTCTTGAAAAAAGTGATTTCCAATATGACTTTTGTTGGAAACAAGGAAATACGGGAGACAAATAATGTATTAATACTTCATATAATATATGTTAAAATTAATAGTCTTAAATAAATACTTAATTCTAATATTATGTATTAAAATTAATGAGGAATCCATCATTTTGTAATTTATTAAATTAAAATCAAAAGAAACCTACATCGAATCAGAATGTATTAAAATATAAATGTGAGGGTGGGCTCCTAACTTTTTTTAGGGCAAACTCACACACAAATATTTTTTTACAATATTACCAACATTGAGTATCTAGAAACAGAAGCCCCACTTTGTGCTGGTTACATTCCCAGTGCATGGGCCACATAATTAATTGATCATAATCCCCCTTTCTCGATCGGCTTGTCGCCACCGCCGGAGCCCTACATTCACGAGGCCAGGCCCACTCATGAGTTTCATTGTCGGGTTAGCTCATGACCCCAAATTCAAGAATCTTTCTCTCTTGCTACGCACCTTGATGATGGTCACATTAGGGATACTTGCTGAGAATGTACGAGTCCAAGGTAAATTCATAGCTCATGCTATTTAAAATTTTGAATTAAAAATAAAAAAAACCTTTTTTTTTGTTAATTTGAAATTGTATGTTGGATGGACTAAAGATTTAATTCGTGGACCCGCATATTTTCATCCCTATGCAGCATTCAGATTTAGAGAATTCTTGTGACAGATTATTATTATTAATATTTTTTTTATTATTAATGCCTCTTATTGATACTTAAAACAAGTTACATATAACTCACAAACAAACGAAGGCAAAGCTTGGTACTACTACATAGAGAGCACAAGTTGAGCACTGACAACAACTATTAGAGGCATAACATGATCACCATCTGCAGCTAATCACTAGATGTCAGCAGACAGTTCTGCTGCTCCTTCACCTTCCTCTTCATATGCAATTCTCGTGATACCGCAGGTCTTATCGAGATCGGTCACTTTTAACATAATCCCAAATATTTTGCGGAGATCGTTGACAGTCTTGTACACTTTACCATTTATAATTACCTCCTTGTATTTGTAATCCGCATACTGATCAGAGCATTGCACAACTGTGGAGAATGTTCCCCAGTTCTTCTCTAGATCTTCATACATCCATTGAGGGAGATACTGGCCATTAGAAAGATGACTTCCAAAAAACGTGGAGATATATACGAATCTTGCTGCTTCAGAGATCATCTGAGCCATGAAGATAAGCGCCTTTGCTTGTTCGTGATCATTACTCTCAGCCCTGTAGAGAGAGGCTACGGCATTTTTAAGATCCTTTTGGGTGTATTTAATTCTCGTAACCGAAGTATTCGCGGCCCTTTCCAGGTCGCGGTAACTATGGCCAAAATGTATTTCGTTTGATCCGGGGATCATTTTGCGGTCGGTGTGGCCCTTTTCATCCTCCTTGAATTCCATCCATTGGTTTGATTCTTGAATGAGGAAGCCCCGCACATAGAGATTGTCACGCCGGACACGTACGGTGGTACGATAGTCTTTGGTAGTCAGAAGAATATTGAACAAGTGAGGAAAATTACCATAGTTAGGGAGTATGGGAACGTCGCCCGACATTGAGCCTCCTTTAGCCAGCTTAGTGCGGAGCTCGGTGATGAAACCCCCATAGGTTTTCTCATTGAGATTTTCCACGTTGAGAGTACACTCGAAGTCTACAGGGTAGAGGTTGGAATCCCTCAAGTCTTGGCAATAGGTGGCATTACTAGTAACGATTGATGCTCCAACTGATTGATCATAATGTCAGGTAACAATTAATTAATCGTAAAAAATAAAAGAAAAATATATAATGATAAATTGCGTAAAAATGTCAGGGTTTCTTAGGCCTCTAGTTTGGATATCAGATTTTACAAAATGCTGGTTTCAACTTCCACTTGAGTATTTTTACAAAACTCAAGTTTGTAAATATACCAAGTCCTCTACTTCCAAAGAATGGAAGTCACTTAAGTTGGGTTTAGTTTGAGTATAAGGTGTTAAAATAGAGTTTCACTATCATATTGTGGACATTTATTCTAAGTGGATTTTAATTTTGGCGTTTTGGAGATAAACAAACTATACAAAATCGTAATATAACAATTCCATTTTAAGTATGCACGCGGGGTATGGTTTTAAAAATAGAATTTCAAGTATAAACTCTCCAAAATTATGGTTTCATTTATTAAAACCATATATTAATTCAAATTAGGCCAGAGAGGGTGAGAAGATTTAAACTCTCCTGTAGAAAGCCCTTGTTCTGTATTGGGCAAACGTTGTATAGAAAATATGTTCAATATAATTTTTATCTTTATTTTTATGAAAGCATGCGATCCATTCGAAATATCAATTTTTCTATCTAATATGATAGCTGTAAAACTACTTAAGATGTTTGATTATAAATTTTAATTTGTCCAACCTGTTCAAATCTATAAATATATACGAAAGAGTAAATAACAAATAATATCATAATCCATCTTCTTTTCTCAATGTTTTAAAATAAAAGGAGTTTATAATTACTAGATGACAATTCCAAAGACACTTTGTAATGCTCCCAACACAAGTAGTCTCACATTAGATATGAGCCAATTAGATAGTTTATAATGATTTTCGTGAGTCAATAATATAATTGTAACTAATATTTTTAAAGAGGAATTCCCGGTTAATAAAAAACTATTTTAATTCTTATTATTTAACAAAAAGATTAGCACATAAGTATACAAATATGTTACAGATGTTGGCTACCCAAACACAACTTTCTAGCTCATTTTAGTTTGTTTCGGACAAATATGTCGTGTTGGTTTGTCAGATTATTTATACCCCACATCAATATTTGCTGAACTAACATAAATAAACAAACTGTAATTTCAATGCCAAAACCAAATAAATAAATAAATAAATAAATAATCTGTCAAATTAATGTTAACGGTTCGATGAGGCTTCTCAAAATTTATGTTCAAATAAATCAGTGCTGAGCTAAAAAAATTCTTGTACATTCAAAAAAGAAGAGAATTGATTCCTTAAAAAATGGGATCGGTAAGAAAACGTAGCTTTGTGAGATCGAAATGTACAATAATAGATACTAACGAGTTATTACCATAAATGATGAAGAGAAATATTGCGAAATAATGATGGGGAGACACTGCGATTGCCATGATTGAGCTTGAACAGTGAGCAGCCTTGTTTAGGACTTTTAGTGTGGATGGATACTTGGAGAGAGAGGGGTAGGGCTCCATTTATAGACTGAGTTGCCTATGGAGATTAACAATAAACAAAGTGTTTAATTAGTACTAATTTACTCGATAAAAATGCAGTTAAGTACTAATCCTAAACTGTGCTACTGTTGAGGTCAGGAAACATGAGTTGATGATGACCATGCAAGAAAAACGAGAAAATTAAGGGTGAGTAGGACAAAAAGGACGAGATAAGGCTGATCAGAGAATTGATTCGAGGATCGGCCTCTCGCGTCCTTTTTGCTTTAGTTTTTTTGTTTTCTTTGTTTCTCTCTCTCTCTCTCTCTCTCTCTCTCTCTCTCTCTCTTATTTTTTATTTTTTATTTTTTTATTTACTGTTCCTTAAATCTTTATAAATTATAATTTAGTCTCCTACATCTTCATATTTAGAATTTAGTCCCCCAAATTCTTTAAGTTACTACAATTTAGCCTCATAGTTTACATTTTTGCCTGATTTTTCCATTTTACTCATAATTTTCTTCACTTAATTCTCTCTTCCCTCTCTCTTCTTAGTTCTTATTGGGTTCTCATTTCTTCTTCTCTTCCTTTTCTATTTATTTATTGGGTTTTCATTTCTTCTTCTCTTCTTTTTCTATTTATTTATTGGGTTCTCCCAATAAATGAATTTATATTGAGACTTAAAGGTTTGATACATTTAGTGGAGAATAATGCATTTGGTTTCAAAATAGAGAGAGAACCCAATAAATGAATAGAAAAAGAAGAGAAGAATAACAGGGAACCTAATAAGAACTAAGAAGAGAGGGGAAGGGGGAATCAGGTGAAAGAAATCAGGGGTAAAACGAAAAAATCGGGCCAAAATATAAACTGGAAGACTAAATTGTAGTAATTGAAAGGATTTGGGGGACTAAATCTAAATATGAAGATTTATGGAACTAAAATATAATTTATAAAGATTTAAGGAACAGATATGTAAATTACCCTTTTTTTAGTTGGAATTAGATTGATAAGAGAATTTTTCTTGGGATTCTTTTATCTTGTTTTGGAAATGTTAAAAAGGCAAAGTTACTCAAGATTGAGACCCAACTATGCTGTTTACAAAAGGAAAGAAACTAGCAATAATATCAGCACAATACATGATTTGTATGTAAACCGTAGTATAAAAATGTTGATATAATATGCAAATTAATTAACAATAGAAAACCTTAATAAATGTTAAATGTTTCAGTTCATTTATTTTGTTCATCTCCCATGAAATTTAATAGAAAGAAAGAGTTTAGAGATTAGATTAAATTTCCTTAGTTCGCTTTTCGTGTTGTTATTTTGGTTTTCTACTTTTTAAGTGCCATGTAAGAAAAAGTTTATTCACTTTTTCATGAGATCTTATAAAATATTAAGTTATCATATAATTAAAAATTAAACAAATATGTAATTAGGGACTCGACCAATGGGGCTATAGGCAGACTCGAAACTCGACCAGGCCTAAGTAGCATCCACATAGTAGCGGATGCATGCGCAGGACTAGGCCCACTTCATTCCCAACCCAGTCAGGTACATGCACGGGACTAGGCCCACTCTAGTCCTAATCCAGTTGGGGTCAAGTTTAGTCATAGGTCCATATGTAAAATTAAGACTTCACCATAGTTACAGAGAAAAAGTATGCTTCATGACCGCTTAATCTCAATCCAAAGGTTTATCGAAAGATTTAAGTAATCAAATGGTGAATTGATCTTTATTTTAATTAACCATTTTTCCTTATAGGGAACCTAATATTCCATGCATATTATTTATGAGTTTTGATTGCTCTTTCTTCATCAAGCCTTCCATTAAAAATGTTATTAATTGATTTTGGTGTCTATCATGATATGACTCATAAGCAAAATCCCCAGTCTTGATCTCCACTGTTAATGTGCGAGGAGGAACTAGAAGGCCAATGAGATTTTCTGATATGTACATTTACTAATGTCAATATCCCAAATTCTGTGGCTAATATAAATTTATGCTCCATCACCTTTTTATCTTATGTCATCTTAGCTGAATAGCTAAAACAATAATGTATTTTGCATTTGTCTTTTTCTTTTTCCTTAGAATAGAAGAAATATGCATTTAAAAGGATGTGTGCACTGTTCCTTCCCTCTTTTAAAAGGGCAATATCCTTTCTTCTATTTACAGTTACTATATTAATAAGATGGGGGTTTTTATATTTCTGTCTCTTAAATTTCTAAAAGTTAGAATTTAGTCTCCCAAATCTTAATAATTATAATTTAGTCTCCAAATATTTTAAGTTACTATAATTTAGTCCCCAGCCATATTTTTTGTCCAAATTTCCTGTTATACCCTTGAGTTACTTCATTTTAATCCTCCATTCTCTCTTCCTTCTCTTTTCCTCTTCGTATTGAATTTCACTCTCTATTTTTCTCCTCTCTCTCTTTCCTTCCAATTAATCTCTAAAGTGAAATAACTCAGGAAAATCCAATCAGAAGAGGGAAGAGGGAGAGAGAGGAGAAGAATGTAGAGGGGAACCCAATAAGAAGAGAAAGAGAGGAGGAAGAGGGAAGAGATGACTAAAGTGAAATAACTCAGAGGTATAACGGGAAATTCAGGCTAAAAATATGGCTGGAAAACTAAATTATGATAACTTAAACGATTTGAGAGACTAAATTATAAATATGAACATGTGGGGGACTAAATTCTAATTTTTAAAGATGTAAGGGACAGATATGTAAAAACCCTTAATAAGATTTATACTTCTGTTTGCTGCGGCTTTTCTAAGTGTTTTGAGTCTAAGTATAGCAATAGTAGTTCCGGCCAATCTATCTATCAATCAGTCAAATCAATGGAAATTTCTATCAATAATAATTGTTTTGGACTGTCAATTTTGTTTTTTTCTTCAGAGTTCAGGCACGTGATAGATCCCCTTAACCAACACACTGTATCAACCCCATGAAGCGGTCGTTACTATTTTTTGGGCCGTTGGCTCTGTTGTTGCTGATGCGCACAAAAATTAGCGCAGCAGCAACGTTTTATGCGCTAAAATGTGCCAAGGGGGCATGTCCTATGTGATTACATATTGTTTATTGTTAAAAAGAACTTTTGATAGTGGAAAAAAAAAAAAAATAATCAAACTTCTAAGATGGATAATTAATTGTCTAGCTAAAAATATAACTATCCAAAAAAAAAAAAAAAAAAATCTAGCCAAACACTTGAATTATGTTCCAAGAGTAGTTGTTCGGTATGCATGTTTGTAACGCCCACTATCCGAAATTCGATACAATGATAATAGTTAAAATAGTTTATAATTAATAAAATAATTTATAATTAATTATTGATTCCTTTCTCAAAAAGGATAACTATAATTATTTTATAAATTTGTGGAATTCATGGAACGGTTATAAATTATATTATGTGATTTGTAACTATTCGAATTAGGAATATTACAATATTGTTAAAAAATTAGTTCTTCGATATACATGTTGCAGCTCCCATAACACATAACTAAACTCATCCTTTGTAGATAAACAATACTAACTCTTTTCTCATATCTGAAATGAGTCTATTCAAACTAGAGAAATTATAAATAGTTAGGAGGTTAACATTTTCTTTCCTTTTTAATAGTACAAGTTCAATGGGCTTTTGCCATCACATTGAAAGAATATTACTACTAAAATACATATATAATTATTAAATAATAATATTTTTTTTTTAAAAATAGCTTATTTTATAGCACTAGTTAGACTGTATTAAAGCTTAATTAAGCAATACACTTGCACGATTCATCTAAAAGCAATGGATAAAAATAGGAAACTATATACAAATAAATATTTATAAAATAAGTTTGATTAAAAAATAAGTTAAATTGATTATTGTTTAAATTTCGGTATGAAAATAGCTTACCTATAAAATAAAGATAAAAAATTAAAAATCTTTGAATGGATTATTTACCGCATTTAAGAGTTATGTTATAGAGTAAGAATCCACCTCACTATAGAATTTTTCTTAAGCTCTACCATTAATGAAAAAAAATTTTACATCACGCAAAATTGACCGACAAAATATAGTAAGTGTGTAAGATAGAAATAAAGTAATATCCATTTTAGACTAAAATATGATATTTATTTCATTTTAAGATAAGCATAAGAAAATTATACTTACCCTGAAATCAAATATCTAGTGTTTATCTAAAAGGAAAATACTTATAGAGTACAGATCAATGTTTAGTATTCTAATTTATTTATGAATTTAAGTAAGAAATTATCCAATTATACTTTAAGCTAATTATACTCTACTTTATTGGGTCTCACATTTTATAAGGATGAGACGAATTATTCACTATCGTTAAGAAATATCCATTAAATTTTAATGTACAATCTAACAAATGAATGATGATTATAAGCTAAGCTGACACCAAGTTAAAAAATTGTCATTAATATTTGGAATTTATTTATATGTTTATCTTTTTTTTTCAACTTTCCTTCATGGTTTTGTTATTCTTTTTACGTCTAATTGAAATTTTATATTTTCTTTATTTTTCTACACCATAATTACATTATAGGAATAAATGTGGTCACCAAGTAACTCACTCTATATATATTTATTATGCAAGAGGGATGCGAAATCAACCGAACACATCATATGTAATTGTTCGTTTTCTAAAAGCACATGGGAGGCATGCGTCAGGGCATTAGGATTGAACTTCGGTACTGTCATAAATGAATCTATCTAAAAGAGTCTGGATAGGGGAAAAACTGGTAGCCATAGGCTTGGAAGTGGTATTGCGGCATTTTGCTAGAACATGTGGAGAGAACGTAATGATAGATTATTTAATAATAAATATCATTCAATTGAATACTGTGTGCAACTCACTGTTCACGATTTTATTATTTGGACAGGTGTGCCTTCGGATGAGGAGCTACTTCACTTATCAAGTGGCGCTTTGGGTGATGACATGGAGGTCATTCCGTCAGATGAGGAGTAGGGACCTACTTCAGAGGCACGAGGACGGATGGGCTGAATATGAATGCCCCTTGTGCTAGACCAATGTAGTTTTATTTTAATCTGTTTCTTTTTTTTTAATTGCTTTGTAAGCTTATTATTGGGCCACTTTACTAGTGGATCCTGAATATTTTTGTTCTGTTATTTTCTCTTTAATGGAACGCGGAGGGAAACATCTCGCCGTTTAACGTCAAAAAAAAAAAAAAAACTCACTATAAGTTGAATTAAATATTTCCCTCTTTTTTTTTCAAATTTTTTCCTTTTTCTTTTTATAATTTTTTGTTATGTTTTGTTTGAATGATTGAATCTCATGTAGAACTTATTTAAGAACTAAATTGATAAAAGAGAAAATAGAATAGCAGTATCACATTCAAAAATTTAATTTACATGGTCTCATTAACAAAATACAAAATTTGATAAGATATCATTTCTTGTTAATTCCTTGCGGCTCAGAGACATGATCATTTCTAGCATCAAATTTGCGAGAGAAGAATTCAAATATGATCAGCTACATACTGAAAAAATATTAAAAATGTATACTTCACAAAATAAACATTTATAATCTATTACTAAAAATACCGAAAACTAAATTGCAAGAATTCAATGGTCCTTCCATTGGAATCAGTTTTCAAACTCCATGAAGCCCAGCATCCTCATCACCATTATTTAACATGAGATTTAAATCCAGGAAACAAACTTTGGCTTTAGTTTTTTGTTTTCTGTCTTCTCTGTTTTTTCCCCCTCTGTTTGCTTGTGTCCGTCTGTTTTTTTTAGTTGGAATTAGTTTGATAAGAGAATTTTTCTTAGGATTCTTTTATCTTGTTTTGGAAATGTTAAAAAGGCAAAGTTACTCAAGATTGAGACCCAGACAATGCTATTTACAAAAAAAAAGAAACTAGCAATAATAACTGTGCAATGCATGATTAATTTATATGTAAACTGTAATATAAAAATATTGATATAATATGCAAATTAATTAACAATAGAAAACCTTAATAAATGTTTTAGTTCATTTATTTTGTTCATCTCCCATGAAATTTAATAGAAAGAAAGAGTTTGGAGATTAGATTAAATTTCCTTAGTTCTCTTTTTGTTTTGTTATATTGGTTTTTTACTTTTTAATTGCCATGTAGGAAAAAGTTTATTCACTTTTCATGAGAACTTATAAAATATTAAATTATTATATAATTAAAAATTAAACAAATATGCAATAAGCGACTCGACCAATGGAGCTATGGGCAGACTCGAAACTCGATCAGGCCTAAGTAGCATCCACAGAGCAGGGATGCATGCGCGGGACTAGGCCCACTCTAGTCCTAACCCAGTCTAGTAAATGCGCGGGACTAGGCCCACTCTAGTCCTAACCCAATTGGAGTCAAGTTTAGACTCAGGTCCATGTGTAGGGTTAAAACTTTACCATAGTTAGAGAAAGAGTATGCTTCGTGACCGCTTAATCTCAATCCAAAGGTTTATCGAAAGATTTAAGTAATCAAATAGAGAGTCCATCTTTATTTTAATTAACCATTTTTCCTTATAGGAACCTAATATTCCATGCACATTATTTATGAGTTTTGATTGCTCTTTCTTCATCAAGTCTTCCAATAAAAATCTCATTAATTGATTTTGGTGTCTATCATGACATGACTCATAAGGAAAATCCCTAATCTTCATCTCCACTGTTAATGGGTGTGCGAGGAGGAACTACAAGGCCAATGAGATTTTCTGATATGCACAATTACTAATGTCAATATCCCAAATTTTGTGGCTATTATAAATTTCTGCTCCATCACCTATTTATTTCATGTCATTTGAACTGAACAACTGAAATGATAATATATTTTGCATTTGTCTTTTGTTTTTTCTTTAGAATAGATAAAATATGCATTAAAAGGATGTGTGCACTGTTCCTTCCCTCTTTTTTTTTTTCGAAAAAAAACGGTGGGCTGTCGCCCTCCGCGTTCCATTAAAATGGTTTTAACAGAACTTACAAACAAGCAAACTACGTAAAAAAGAAAATACATGTCCCAACCCGAAGCAAAAATGGATAATAATACAAAGTAGTACCTACTACATAGCTAAAATAGATTAGTACAACCCATAACTGCAATGATGACTACAAACGGTGGGCGACCACTATTCCTACTCCACCTCTTCCTGAGCCACTCGAGCCACCTCCTCCTCCTCGCCATCTCCTGCACCTGTAATCCATTGGGGTAGCCTCAAGTTCACCACGGCATTGATGCCGGAGTGTGTGGTATGTGAAATCATTCCTGATCCTCTAAAAGCTGTTAACAACAATAACACATTATTAGTAATACAGCAAATATAGTGGTCCAAACTATAAGCCTTATCAGTAAAAATTATTTTATTTCTCTCCAACTATAAGTTCCAAACTATAGCAGTTATGACGCTCCTATGTTCTTTAGAAGCACTACCTCTAGGTAAAAATCACATCCAGACTGTCGAGAAGATACCTCCCCTTAGTTGGATGTTATGCCGATAAGCAACTTCCATCCAGATCCTCCTAGAGTATGGGCATGTTAACATTATGTGTGGCATCGTTTCAATGGCTGAACCGCAAAGCCCTGCCAACCTTTGTGTTGTAGGTTGTCCCATATGAAGATTGTGTTCTTATCAAAGAGCCAAAGAAATATTTTTATTTTCAAATGACGTTTTACATTCCAAATGCTGACTGCTTGTTAGGATTTAATCCTCTCATCATTGAGAAAGCCATACAACGAGCTGACCGAGAAAACTCCGGATTTTCCCATCTCCATACCGGGCAATCCTCGTTATCGTTGAGTTGACAATATTGCAGCATGTCATATAGCTTGCCATCTTTTCCTTTTTTTTTTAAAAGGGTATTATCCTTTCTTCTATTTCCAATTACTATATTAATACGATTTATACTTATGCTTGCTCCGGCTTTTCTGAGTGTCTTGACTCTAAGTATAGCAATAGTAGTTCCGGCCAATCTATCTATCAATCAGTCAATCAATGGAAATTTCTATCAATATTAATTGTTTTGGACTGTCAATTTTGTTTTTTTTTTTCCTTCAGAGTTCAGGCAGGTGATAGATCCGCTTAACCCACACACTGTATCAGACCGATGAAGCAGTCGTTACTGTTTTTGGGCCTTGGGTTCTGTTGTTGCTGATGCCCCGAATTAGCGCAGCAGCAACGTTTTATGCGCTAAAATGTGCCAAGGGGGCATGTCCTATGTGATTACATATTGTTTATTGTTAAAAAGAACTTTTGATAGTGGAAAAAAAAATAATAATCAAATTTTTAAGATGGATAATTAATTATCTAGCTAAAACTATAACTATCCAAAAAAAAAAAAAATTCTTGCCAAACACTTGAATTATGTTCCAGGAGTAGTTGTCCGGTATGCATGTTTGTGACGCTTTCTATTCGGAATTCGATACAATAATAATAATTAAAATAGTTTATAATTAATAAAATAATTTATAATTAATTATTGATTACTTTCTCAAAAGGATAACTATAATTATTTTATAAATTCAAGGAATTCATGGAACGGTTATAAATTATATTATGTGATATGGAACTATTCGAATTAGGATATTACAATATTGTTGAAAGGGTAGTTGTTTGATATACATGCTGCAGCTTCCATAACATATAACTAAACTCATCCTTTGTAGATAAAAAATACTAACTCTTTTCTCACATTTGAGGTCGGACTATTCAAACTAGAGAAATTGCAAATAATTAGTCGGTTAACATTTTCTTTAGTTTTTAATAGTACAAGTTCATTGGGCTCTTGCCATCACATTGAAAGAATATTACTACTAAAATACATACATATATATATATATATATATATATATATATATATATATATATATATATATATATATATATATATATATATATATATATATATATATATATATATATATATATATATATAATTATTAAATAATAGTAATTTTTTTTTAAGAAATAGCTTATTTTATAGCACAAGTTAGACAAGTTAGATTGTATTAAAGCTTAATTAAGTATTACACTTGCACCATGCATCTAAAAGCAATGGATAAAAATAAGAAACTATATACAAATAAATATTTATAAAATAAGTTTGATTAAAAAATAAGTTAAATTGATTATTGTTTAAATTTGGGTATGAAAATAGTTTACCTATAAAATAAAGATAAAAAATTAAAAATCTTTGAATGGATTATTTACCACATTTAAGAGTTATGTTATAGAGTAAGAATCCACCTCACTACAGAATTTTTCTTAAGCTCGACCATTAGTGGAACAAAATTTTACATCACGCAAAATTGACCGACAAAATATAGGAAGTGTGTAAGATAAAATATAAAGTAATATCCATTTTAGACTAAAATATGATATTTATTTCATTTTAAGAAAAGGATAAGTAAATTATACTTATACTGAAATCAAATTTATCAAATAGCTAGTGTTTATCTAAAAGGAAAATACTTATAGAGTATAGATCAATGCTTAGTATTATAATTTATTTATAAATTTAAGTAAGAAATTATCCAATAATACTTTAAGCCAGTTATGCTTTACTTCATTGGGTCTTGCTCAGAACATTTATAAGGATGGGACGAATTATCCACTATCGTTAAGAAATATCCATTAAATTTTAATGTATACTCTAACAAGTGAAAGATGATTATAAGGTTCAAGTGACCAGTATGCTGACACCAAATAAAAATTTATAATTAATATTTGAAATTTATTTATCTGTTTATCGTTTATTTTTTATTTCAATTTTTCTTCACGGTTTTGTTATTCCTTTTATGCACGATCTTTACAAGTATGCACAAATCTAGTTAAAGAAAGGTACTTTGGTCTGCGGCACGACAAACATATTGTTGGCTGACGATAAGATTAGCCTTTGAACCGTTTATTCTCATTCCTAACTAGAGAGTACAGTGTCGTTTATATCGAAGGGGATGGTTTCGAGTAATTTTTATTATCACTCGCCAAGGGATTGTTTTATCAGACTGGCCGACTCTGGATAAGGTCTACTTGATGCAAGAGAACGGATAAGAATCCTCCACCTAGCTTCCTTGCCTCCGTATCTAAAAATTAAAAATTAAAAAAATTAATATTCATTAAAGTATATTATTTGATGTAACAATCATTTTCAATAAAAGACACACAAGGTTGAACAGGAGTTCATATGTTGAGCTAAACATATACCTTGGCCTTTGACAGTAGAAAAAAAAGGGGGGGTTGGGGGGTGTGGTGGTGTGGAATAGACTTTACCAAATGAACAGTGTACACGCCTTATTATAACAGCAGTAAAGGAAGTTCCAACTTCGGACCAAAAGACGATATTGGAAACAATTAGTAAAATAACACATTGTTATGGGGGAATATATTAGTTATATTTTTGTTAGGTTTACTTATTTGCAAGGGGAGCTAGCCCAAGCCTCTAAATAACCATCCCAATTTCTAAGCATTTATTCATATTGAAAAATATATATATATATATACAGATTTTCTCTAAGTACACACTTATACACTTCCAACCATTATCTTTTCTTCTTCCATCCACTATCGACCAATGCTATCCACACCCATCCATCTGGCGACTTGCACATCATCTGGGCCCGTCCCCTCTCTTGCTTAATATCTCCGCTTTTCCATAAAATTCTAATCAACTAAACATTTCCAATTTTTTATTTAATTAATATTGAGATGTAAAAATAATAAATATTTTAATAAATTATTTTACTTATTATTCAAACTTTATTATTATTATTTTTTTTTTGCAAAAACTAAGTTTTATTTATTTTTAATAACAAGTTCATAATAAAAAGTGATCTTTTTACAGTAATACTTAGAAACTTGGTGGAAGAATTTAGACTACTTATTTGCAAGCTATGATGGAGGCCACGAATACTGACACAAGGTGCTCGACATGACAAACCTAAGAGAATAAGATATATACACTAACATGTACTCTATGTGTGTTTAGATATTATAGTCATACCAAAAAAGCATACCTAAGAAATAATAAACTATAATTTTTTAGAACAAACTAAATGAAAATGTGGCTCCAAGTAAAGACGGATAGTTCATTTGAATTTCGACTTGAGTTTATCTTTTTAGGAAATTTCTTTACTAAATTTTGACTTTATTTCTTTTCCATTAGGAAGTCTATGTAGTAATCTTAATCAATTTAATATTTATTTATTTTCTCGGAAATAATTATATTAAATTCTAAGTTGTGTTTAGTGTTTAAGAACAAGCTCTACGTAGTAGTGAAATAGTTTTCAGTAATTATTTATTTTTAAAATAGTAATTAATAAATATTTGGTTTTAAAAATATACTTTTTTGGGCTTCTCGAAGCAATTCTGGTTATGTAAATGGATCAGATATGAAAAATGAAATAGAGACTTTTATGAAGTGCTATTTAATTGATTTAACTTTTAAATAAAAAAATTAGACGCTTAATTTTTCTTTAAACAATTGACAACCGAGATATTTTTTTTTTTTTTAGAAAAATAAATAAATATGGGTTTATCACCAGGGTGATTAGACTTTTTAATTTTCTCTTGAAAAAAGTGATTTCCAATATGACTTTTGTTGGAAAACGATGAAATACGGGAGACAAATAATAGATTAATACTTCATATAATATATGTTAAAATTAATAGTCTTAAATAAACACTTAATTCTAATATTATGTATTAAAATTAATGAGGAATACATCATTTTGTAATTTATTAAATTAAAATCAAAAGAAACCTACATCAAATCAGAATGTATTAAAATATAATTAAATAGGAATTAAATGTTAGGGTAGGCTCCAAACCATTTTTTTTTTTTTCTAGGAAAACTCATACACAAATGTTTTTTACAATATTACATACCAACATTGAGTATCTAGTACCGGAGATTAGAACTCGAAATTTGAGATAGATGTGCCGCTAGAGACCAGGCTTATTAGCGAGTCCAAACTATTTACTTTTAAGAATATTATAGATGGATTAATTTTATACTTAATAATTATAATCAGTTACATTTTTAACATGTTAATGTTAAAACCTTAGACGATTATATAAAATTGTAGAAAAATCTTCGCTTTCAACTTTTGAGAAACCCTTCTGTTATGTTTTAGAATCAATATGTGAGTCAATCTTACTCTGAAGTACAAGGTGTTGTGAATTTGGAATCAAATTTTGTATTTCTCAAAATCTCTTTGGACTTGACGCTTATCGTTATTTCTTTATCGATTTATCAGCAATTTATTTGGTTATTTCACTATACCAAGGCATTGATGTGAGAATAAAAAGATAATTTCTCCCCTCTCAAAGTAGTTTTGGAGATTTGGCATAATAGCAAGAACTACAAAATCTTATCAGAGCAATTCAGATTCAAATCTGATTGGGTATGTATTTAATTGTGAATTTTTTATATTACCGCAATTTCAGAGTTTTAGCTTAGTGTGATAGGCTTCAAAAATCGATACACTGGCAGTGTACATATCTATTTTGATATTTTGATAATCTGCAATACTTTTACCTTGGTTGCCATACATGTGGAAAATATTCTAATCCTAAGTCCTAAGAACACAAAATTTCAACACCTTTTAATTACTCAGTGACCACTAGATCTCTACCTACTTAATTCGTTCACAAACACCTCAATTAATTCAGTCTTTAATTAATTAGCTTAATCTCTCTCTACGCTGCTCTTGTTCCCTGTGCAATTAATACAAACGCAAGATGGCCTTGAAGCCATTCGAGAAGCAGAAGCCCCACTGCGTGCTTGTTCCCTTAATCCCAGCCCATGGGCCATATAATTAATTGCTCATGATCCCCCCTCGCTCGATCGGCACAGCCCACTTAATTAGTCACTGCTACAGCTTTACATTCGTGAGGCCAGGCCCACTCATGAGTGATTGCATGATCGGGTCAGCTCATTACCCGAAAGTCAAGAATCTTTCTCTCTCTTGTTGCGCACCTTGCCGATGGTCACATAGCATTACGGATCTAAGTACTAAGAATGGACTTGTCCAAGGTAAATTCTTAATTTGTGTAGTTCAAGATTTTGAATTAAAAATAAAACTTTTACCTTTGCTAATTTAAATTTTTAAATTGGACGAGACTAAGAATTTGATCTATGAATTTGCCCATTCTCATCCCTACGTAACATTCAGATTTAAAGAATACTAGTGACACATTATTATTATTATTATTATTATTATTATTATTATTATTATTATTAATGCCTCTTATTGATATTTAAAACAAGTTACATATAACTCACAAACAAACAAAGGCAAAGCTTGGTACTACTACATAGAGAGCACAAGTTGAGGACTGACAACAATTATTAGAGGCATGATCACCATCTGCAGCTAATCACTGAATGTCAACAGACAGTTCTACTGCTCCTTCACCTTCCTCTTCATGTGCAATTCTCTTGATACCACAGGTCTTTTCAGTGAGATTGGTTTCTTTTAACATGACCCCAAATATTTTGCGGAGATCGTTGACAGTCTTGTACACTTCACCATTTATAGTTACCTCCTTGTATTTGTACTCCGCATACTGATCAGAGCATTGCACAACTGTGGAGAATGTTCCCCAGTTCTTCTCTAGACCTTCATACATCCATTGAGGGAGATACTGGCCTGTAGAAAGATGACTTCCCAAAATATGGAGATATTTACGAATCTTGCTGCTTCAGAGATCATCTGAGCCATGAAGATAAGCGCCTTTGCTTGTTCGCGAGCAGTACTCGCAGCCTTGTAGAGGGAGGCTACAGCATTTTTAAGACCCTCTTTGGTGTATTCAATGCTCGTAACCTTAGTATGCGCGGCGCTTTCGAGTAAAGGTATTTCTTTTGATCCGGGGATCATTTGGCGGCCAGTGTGGTTCTTTTCATCCTCCTTGAATTCCATCCATTGGTCTGATTCTTGAATGAGGAAGCCCCGCACATAGAGATTGTCGCGCCGGACACGTACGGTGGTACGATAGTCTTTAGTAGTCAGAAGAATATCGAACAAGTGAGGAAAATTGCCATAGTTAGGGAGTATGGGAACGTCGTGCGACATTGAGCCTCCTTTAGCCAGCTTAGTGCGGAGCTCGTTGATGAAATCCCCATAGGTTTTCTCCTCGAGATTTTCCACGTTGAGAGTACACTCAAAGTCTACAGGGTAGGGATTGGCTCCCCTCAAGTCTTGGCAATAGATGGCATTACTAGTAACGATTGATGCTGCAGCTGATTGATCACAATGTCAGGTAACAATTAATTAATCGTAATAAATAAAAGAAATATATATAATGATAAATTGCGTAAAAATGTCAGGATTTCTTAGGCCTCTAGTTTGGATATCAGATTTTACAAAATGCTGGTTTCAACTTCCACTTGAGCATTTTTACAAAACTCAAGTTTGTAAATATACCAAGTCCTCTAGTTCCGAAGAATGGAAGTCATTTAAGTTGGGTTTAGTTTGAGTGTAAGGTGTTAAAATAGAGTTTCACTATCATATTGTGGACATTTATTCTAAGTGGATTTTAATTTTGGCGTTTTGGAGATAAACAAACTATACAAAATCGTAATTTAACAATTCCATTTTAAGTATGCACGCGTGCTATGGTTTTAAAAATAGAATTTCAAGTATAAACTCTCCAAAATTATGTTTTCATTTATTAAAACCAAATATTAATTCAAATTAGGCCTAAGAGGGTGAGAAGATTCAAACCCTTGTAGAAAGCAGAACAAACTAGGCCTAAGAGGGTGAGAAGATTTAAACCCTCTTGTAGAAAGCCCTAGTTCTGTATGGGTCAAACATGTATAGATAATATGTTCAATATAATTTTTATCTTTATTTTTATAAAAGCATGCGATCCATTCGAAATATCAATTTTTTTGTCTAATATGATAGCTGTAAAACTACTTAAGATGTTTGATTATAAATTTTAATTTGTCCAACCTGTTCAAATCTATAAATATATACAAAAGAGTAAATAACAAATAATATCATAATCCATCTTCTTTTCTCAATGTTTTAAAATAAAAGGAGTTTATAATTACTAGATGACAATTCCAAAGACTCTTTGTAATACTCCTAAATCACAAATAGTCTCACATTAGATATGAACCAACAATTAGATAGTTTATAATGATTTTCTTGAATTGTAATCAGCATTTTTAATGAGGAATCTGCGGTTAATAATAAACTATTTTAATTATTATTACTCTATCAAAAAGATTAGCACATTATTATACAAATATGTTACAGATGTTGGCTACCCAAACACAACTTTCTAGCTCATTTTAGTCTGTTTCGGACAAATATGTCGTGTTGGTTTGTCAGATTATTTATACCCCACATCAATATTTGCTGAACTAACATAAATAAACAAACTGTAATTTCAATGCCAAAACCAAATAAATAAATAATCTGTCAAATTAATGTTAATGGTTCGATGAGGCTTCTCAAAATTTATGTTCAAATAAATCAATGCTGAGCTCCAAAAATTCTTGTACATTCAAAAAAGAAGAGAATTGATTCCGTAAAAGATGGGATCGGTAAATAGAAAACCTAGCTTTGTGAGATCGAAATGTACAATAATAGATACTAACGAGTTATTACCATAAATGATGAAGAGAAATATTGCAAAATAATGATGGGGAGACACTGCAATTGCCATGGTTGAGCTTGAGTAGTGAGCAGCCTTGTTTAGGATTTTTAGTATGATTGGATACTTTGTGAGGGAGGGGTGGGGCTCTATTTATAGCCTGAGGTGCCTATGGAGAATAGCAATAAGCTAAGTATTTAATTAGTACTAATATACTCGATAAAATATAGTTTAAGTACTAATCCTAATACGATAAGTTAGATAATAAGGAGGTCGACAAACACGAGTTGATAGTGACAATACAAGAAGAACGAGTGGACAAAAGGATGTGAAATAATTGTTTACAGTTGCGTTAGATTAATAAGAGTTAGGATCGGTCCCCACCTCCATTTTTCTTATGATTTTTTAATCTTGTTTTGGTTAAATAGACAAAGTTATTTAAGATTGACACACATACTGCTCTGTTTATAAGGAAAAGAAACTAGAAATAATATCTACATAATGCATGGTTCATATGTAAACTGTAATATAAAATTGTTCATAAAATATGCAAATTAGTTATCAATAGAAAACCTTAATGAATTTTTAATTCATATATTTCGCTCTATCTCCTATGAAATTTAATTAAAGAATGATTCTTAACATTAGATTAAATTTCCTTAGTTCTCTTTTCATATTGTTATATTGTTTTTTAATTTTTAAGTGATATGTTGGAAAAAGTTTATTTACTTTTCATGAGATCTTATAAAATACTAAATTATTATATAACTGAAAATTAAAGAAATATGTAGTCACTTTCCTTGTAGGGAATCTAATATTCTATACAAATTATTCATGAGCTTTAATTCTTTCTTCAACAAGTCTTCCGTTAAAAATTTCATTAATTGGTTTTGGTGTCTATTATGTCATTAAATCATAAGGAAAATCTCTAGTCTTTAGTAACTAATTTCAATATCCCAAAATCTGTGACTGTTATAAGTTTCTGGTCCACCACTCATTTATCTCATGCTATTAATTGTTTTGGACTGTCAATTTTATTTTTTAGTGTTTTGGCTCTAAGTATAGCAATAGTAGTTCCGACCAATCTATCTATTCCGCAAATCAATGGAAATTTCTATCAATATTAATTGTTTTCGACTGTCAATTTTGTTTTTTTCTTCAGAGTTCAGGCACGTGATAGAGCCGCCTAACCCACACACTGTATCAGACCCATGAAGCAGTCGTTACTGTTTTTGGGCCTTGGGTTCTGTGGTTGCTGATGCGCGCAAAATTAGCGCAGCAGCAACGTTTTATGCGCTAAAAAGTGCCAAGGGGGCATATCCTATGTGATTACATATTGTTTATTGTTAAAAAGAACTTTTGAATGTGGAAAAAAAAATAATCAAACTTTTAAGATGGATAATTAATTATCTAGCTAAAACTACAACTATCCAAAAAACAATTCTAGCCAAATGCTTGAATTATGTTCCAAGAGTAGTTGGTTCGATATGCATATTTGTAATGCCCCTTTTTTGGAATCTGATACAATACCAATATTTAAAATAATTTATAATTAATTTTTTATTTCTCTCTCAAAAAACTAACTATGATTATTTTATGAACTCGTGGAATTCATGGAACCATTATAAATTATATTCTTTTTTCTTATATGTCATATGGAATTATTTAAGTTAGAAATATTATAATATCGTTAAAAGAGTAGTTGTTAGATATACATGTTGCAGCTCCCATAGTACATAACTAATCATATCCTTAATAGATAATGGGTGAAGGACAATGAAACAGTTAAGAGGTTCAAGTTTTCTGTGTGAGCCTTCTTTTATTCAATACGGTCCACTTTGCTTCCAATTCGGTTTACAAGACATAAGATTTTGATAGAATAACACGTGTTAAAATAGTTTATAATTATCACATATTTCTCTTTTATTACTTATGTTTGCTTTATATATGTTTATGAAAATTATTATAAACGATATTAACTCTTGTCTCCCATTTGAGGTGGGACAATTCAAACTAGAGATATTACAAATAATATTTTCTTTCCTTTTTAAAAGTACAAGTTAAATGGGCGCATGAAATAATATTACTACTAAAATACATATATAATTATTAAATAACAATAATTTAAAAAAAAAAAACTTATTTTATAGCACTAGTTAGACTGTATTAAAGCTTAATTAAGTAATACACTTGCACGATTCATCTAAAAAGCAATGGATAAAAATAAGAAACTATATACAAATAAATATTTATAAAATAAGTTTGATTAAAAAATAAGTTAAATTGATTACTATTTAAATTTGGGTATGAAAATAGTTTACCTATAAAATAAAGATAAAAAATTAAAAATCTATGAATGGATTATTTACTACATTTAAGAGTTATGTTATAAAGTAAGAATCCACCTCGCTATAGACTTTTTCTCAAGGCCTATCACTAGTGAAACAAAATTTTACATCACGCAAAATTGACCGACAAAATATTGGAAGTGTGTAAGATAAAATATAAAGTAATATCCATCTCTGACTAAAATTTTAAGAAAAGGATAAGAAAATTATACTTACCCTGAAATCAAATTTATCAAATATCTAGTGTTTAGCTAAAAGGAAAATACTTAAAGAGTATAGATCAATGCTTAGTATTCTAATTTATTTATAAATTTAAGTAAGAAATTATCCAATTATACTTTAAGTCAATTATACTTATACTTTACTTTATTGGGTCTCACTCAAAACATTTATAAGGATGGGATGAATTATCCACTATCGTTAAGAAATATCCATTAAATTTTAATGTACAATCTAACAAGTGAAAGATGATTATAAGGTTCAAGTGACCAGTATGCTGACACCAAATAAAAATTTATAATTAATATTTGAAACTGGGGCTAGATCTCCTTCTTCACGTTCCAAATCTGGGTTTAAAACCGAGGGGATTAAATGCAGCAAGTAACACATTTAAAAAGAGGAAATTGTGTACTATCATAGTACAGGAATTTCAGTGTGCATGAGCATATTTATGTCAGTGTTGTTTGTGTGCATATAAATTAATATGAAGGCAACATATAAATTAACATGAAGGCAAGTATAAATAAATGCATAAATAAATAAACATGACAATAACTACTCTATCTGTTTAATCATATATTTTATTAGTCTCAGTCATCGTCCAATTTAATTATAGAAACTGTATTAATAGATAAGATAATGCTATTTTCTATTGTCGTATAAGTGTCCGTGTATACCTAGGACCCGGCCACAATATTCATGGCGTTGAACCATGACATGCCGTTAGGCACTACAATCAAGTTCCGTACTGTATACAGTAACGGACATATCACTCTGGGTAAATATCAATTGGTGATCCAGTAATCACCCAGGCCGCTGCAGTAAAAAAATCCCGGCCCTAACAATACAATCAATTCTTATACGGTAAGGCTCTTATCCATCATATAGTTTCTCTCACCCCCGTGTTCATAATGAATTATGCACATGAAATTTTATAACCCTTGTTTAATTGTTTTTCAATTCATGATAACATACTTGCATTTCCATGGTTGTACATAACATGTAGTATCATAACACATGATTTGTAATATTAAAACCCATGACTTGTAATATCAAAGCACGTGATATGTAAAACACATAACTTGTAATATCAAACCACATGACATGTAAAAAAAACATGACTTGTAACATCAAAACTCATGACATGTAAAACATATAACATGTAGCATGATAAATTAACACATGATATATTAGTACACATGATTTGTAATATCAAGGCACATGACTTGTAGCATGATAGATGTCAGTGCACAATTGTACCACAATGCATATCATCAAAAATATTACAATAATCTGATTTTATTCTCTGTGTCAATTAATAACCCAATTTGGAAATCAAGTGAATAATATAATAATACTGCATTATTTTTAAACCCAACGTATGCATTTATTACATTTCTAGGCTCAATTATATATATTAATATGCATTTCTCTTTTAATTTAAATCTAATTTATTACTATTATTAATTTATCAATTATGTCCAATTAATCCAAGCCAAGTCCAATTCAATTCCCTTAATCATTTAATCCATCAAGCCAAACCTACTAAATTCCCACTTTTTCATATTTTTATAACTCATTTTTCTTTTTCTTTTCTGTCCAATCCAGGCCCAAGCCCACTCATTTTATTTTTTTTCTTTATTTTCTTTGGGCTGGACCAGGCCCACTGTTATAATTATTTTCTCTTTTTTTTCTGCAGCCCACGCCCAAGATTTCTCTCTCTCTTTCTTTATTTTCTCCTGGGCTGGGCCAGACCCAGATCCCCATTTTTTCTTTCCTCTTTTCTTTTTTTTTTCTGGGCTGGGCCAGGCCCAGTGCCCTTTTTTTTTTCTTTCTTTTTTTTTTTTCTTTTCTTTCTAATCTCTTGCCCAGCCCAAGCTCTCCCTTCTGTATTTTTTTTTCCCTTCTCTTTTATGAGCCCAATTATTTATAAAGCCCAAATATTTATTTATTTATTATTATTTATCTTTCTTTTCTTTTGTAAGTCCAAACATTTATAAGGTCCAAATATTTATTTATTTATTTATTTAATTTTTCTCAGCATTTATCATAAAGCTCACTGAATTTTATTTCCGGCCCAAGTCTATTAAGCCCACAAATCACTATTTATTGTTATTATTATTATTTTTCCTTTTAATAAACTGGGCCAGGCACTATTCCCTTTTTTTTTTCTTTCTCTTTCTCTTTCTCTTCTCTTCTCTTCTCTTGGCCCAGCCCACACACTCCCTCTCCTCTTTTCTTCATTCTTTCTTTTTCTCTCTTTCTTTTCTTCTTCTCTCTTTTTTCTTTCTTTCTCCCTCTGTTGCATGCACAGTTCAAGTCCATGCAAAAAACTTTTCAAGCCATGCAATAATGCAATAATCTCTCTCTAGCCCATGCAAAAATACGTGCATGGTGAAATTTATTTTCCAATAAGTAAACCCTTTTTTTCTCCCCAGAAATAAGCAAATATCATCATTTTTATATGTGTCAAATTTGACCGACTATTCTAATTCAGTTCTCAATATTAGTTAATGGTCCAAAATATGAACTAATTATTTTTACAAGATAATTTACATATACAAATTTAAATTAAATAAATAAACGAATGAAAATAGATATAAATAAAATAAACAAAACGAACGAAAATAGCAGTATTACTTGTCTTGACTCGATCTCGAATATTTGGTTCGAATCCTCAGATTTTTTTTCTTTTCTTCTTTTTCTCTGTTTTTTTTTCCTTTACTGTTGATTTTGGCCGAGAGGAGAATTGAGGGTGAGAGTGCTGGCTAGTTTGGTAATTTAATCCAAAACTCACACCCATTCGCCACCAATGTATTTAGCTTGCCACCGTCAATTTCCCATGCCACCATCAATTCCCCATTTGACAGCAAGCTAAATACCTTGCCACCCTCAATTCTCCATGTGTCAGCTGATACTGACATTTTTTTTAGGGTGTGCCCTTAGAAATTTGTTTTAGATTAGGGTGTGTACAAAGAAATTTCTAATTTATTTAATATTTTATTATTTACGACTCAAGTAAATATTTTTAAATACTACCAAATTTATGTAGGACGTAGTGCTCGACGAGGGGAACACTACAAAATTATCCGTTTGTTGTTTCGATGTCCGGATAAATGAACCGAAATTCCGAAGTAATTAGAAGGATAATTTTAATATTATTAAATTAGCAATTTTGGGAGTATTTTTCGACCTCGTAATAAAAATCTCCAAAAATCCTGAATATTACAAAATTAATAATTGCGAAGACCGAATGTCATTTGGGTTTGTGGATTTAAAGTTACGTTAACCGAAAGTTATTTCGATGTCCAAAATTCACTTCGGTGGACTTATTCGGCACCACTGTTCTCAAGAGAGCAATACAGATAGCTAGAAATTTGGGGTATTACATTATTCAAATTTTATTTTTTATTTTTTCAAAAAATAAGTTTTATTTATTTTTAATAATAAGTTTATAACAAAAAGTGATCTTTTTGAAGGGATACTTAGAAACTTGGTGGACGAATTTACACCTACTTATTTGCAAGCTATGATGGGGGCCACGGATACGGTGCTTGACATGACAAACCTAAGATAATAAGATATACTAAAATGACTTTATATATATATATATATATATATATATATATATATATATATATATATATATATATATATATAGGATTATTGTAGGTTAGCTGCCAGCTCAGGAAAAATTACGTGAGCTAGCGGCAAAATGATAATGATCCAATTATTTTTCTTCAATTTTTTTTTGCAATTACTATCTTTTCATCCTTAACTTCTTTCGGATTAAATTTCATAAATTTTGGAGTTTATTTACTCTTTCATCAAGTGCATACAAAATATTTTATTCATTGAAAACCGTTAATTTTGTGTTAACTTGATGAAGGACCAAATCAAAACTAAAACCTAAGAAATTGGATATGAGTGAACCCTAGGGGGTCGAGATCATAATCCAAAAGAATTTTTTAAAAAAAGATTATTAGAGATAGTACAAATGAACTGCAGCTCTGGTAACTTATGTAAGCTGTTAGCTCATTTTCATTTTTCTCATATATATATATATATATATATAGAGAGAGAGAGAGAGAGAGAGAGAGAGAGAGAGAGAAATGAAAATAAGCTGACAGCTCACGCAAGTTACCTGAGCTGCAGTTTATTTCCACTATCTCCAATAATTTTTTTTAAAAAAATTTCTTTTGGATTATGATCTCAACTCCTTAGGGTTCACTCATACCCAATTTCTTAGGTTTTAGTTTTGATTTGAACCTCCATCAAATTAATACAAAATTAACGATTTTCAATGAATAAAACATTTTGTATGCACTTGAAGAAAGGGTGAATGAACTCTAAAACTTATGAAATTTAATCTGAAAAAAATTAAGAAGATAGAGATTATAATTGTAAAAAAAATTAAAGAAAAATCATTGGATAATTATAATTTTGCCGCTAACTCACGTAACTTTTCCTGAGCTGACGGTTCACCTACAGTAATCATATATATATATATATATATATATATATATATATATATATATATATATATATATATATATAGACACACACATGCGCGCGCGAGCGCGCTATGAGTGTTTAGAGATTATAGTTATACCAAAAAGTGTAAGACAATTCTCAAACCTAAGAAATAATAAACTATAATTTATTAGAACAAACTAAATTAAAATGTGGCTCCAAGTAAAGACGGATAGTTCATTTGGATTTTGACTTGAATTTATCTTTTTAGGAAATTTCTTTACTAAAATTTGACTTTATTTCTTTTTCATTAGGAAGTCTATGTAGTAATCTTAATCAATTTAATATTTATTTATTTTCTCGGAAATAATTTTATTAAATTCTGAGTTGTGTTTAGTGTTTAAGAACAAGCTCTACGTAGTAGTGAAATAGTTTTCAGTAATTATTTATTTTTAGAGCAGTAATTAATAAATATTTGGTTTTAAAAATAAACTTTTCTGGGGTTCTCGGAGCAGTTCGAGTTATGGAAATGGATTAGATCTGAAAAATGAAATAGAGACTTTTATGAAGGGCTATTTAATTGATTTAACTTTTTAAAAAAAAAAATTAGGCGGTTTAATTTTTTTTTAAACAATTGACAACCGAGATGTTTCTTTGTAGGAAAATAAATAAATATGGGTTTATCACTAGGGTGATTAGTCTTTCTTATTTTCTCTTGAAAAAAGTGATTTCCAATATGACTTTTGTTGGAAACTAGGAAATACGGGAGACAAATAATATATTAATACTTCATATAATATATGTTAAAATTAATAATCTTAAATAAATACTTAATTCTAACATTATGTATTAAAATTAATGAGGAATCCATCATTTTGTAATTTATTAAATTAAAATCAAAAGAAACCTACATCGAATCAGAATGTATTAAAATATAAATGTGAGGGTGGGCTCCTAACATTTTTTAGGGCAAACTCACACACAAATATTTTTTTACAATATTACCAACATTGAGTATCTAGAAACAGAAGCCCCACTTTGTGCTGGTAACATTTCCAGTGCATGGGCCACATAATTAATTGATCATAATCCCCCTTTCTCGATCGGCTTGTCGCCACCGCCGGAGCCCTACATTCGCGAGGCCAGGCCCACTCATGAGTTTCATTGTCGGGTTAGCTCATCACCCCAAATTCAAGAATCTTTCTCTCTTGCTACGAACCTTGATGATGGTCACAATAGGGATACTTGCTGAGAATGTACGAGTCCAAGGTAAATTCATAGCTCATGCTATTTAAAATTTTGAATTAAAAATAAAAAAACCTTTTTTTTTGTTAATTTGAAATTGTATGTTGGATGGACTAAAGATTTAATTCGTGGATCCGCATATTTTCATCCCTATGCAGCATTCAGATTTAGAGAATTCTTGTGACAGATTATTATTATTAATATTTTTTTATTATTAATGCCTCTTATTGATACTTAAAACAAGTTACATATAACTCACAAACAAACGAAGGCAAAGCTTGGTACTACTACATAGAGAGCACAAGTTGAGCACTGACAACAACTATTAGAGGCACAACATGATCACCATCTGCAGCTAATCACTAGATGTCAGCAGACAGTTCTGCTGCTCCTTCACCTTCCTCTTCATATGCAATTCTCTTGATACTGCAAGTCTTATCGAGATCGGTCACTTTTAACATGAGCCCAAATATTTCACGGAGATCGTTGACAGTCTTGTACACTTCACAATTTATAGTTACGTTCTTGTATTTATACTCCGCATACTGATCAGAGCATTGCACAACTGTGGAGAATGCTCCCCAGTTCTTCTCTAGATCTTTATACATCCATTGAGGGAGATACTGGCCTTCAGAAAGATGACTTCCAAAAAACGTGGAGATATATACGAATCTTGCTGCTTCAGAGATCATCTGAGCCATGAAGATAAGCACCTTTGCTTGTTCGCGATCAGTACTATTAGCCTTGTAGAGAGAGGCTACGGCAGTTTTAAGACCCTCATTGGTGTATTTAATGCTCGTAACGTTAGTACCCGCGGCCCTTCCGAGCTCGCCGTAACTATGGCCAAAACGTATTTCTTTTGATCCAAGGATCATTTTGCGGCCGGTGTGGGCCTGTTCATCCTCCTTGAATTCCATCCATTGGTTTTGAATGAGGATGCCCCGCACATAGAGATTGTCACGCCGGACACGTACGGTGTTATTATAGTTTGTGGTATTTAGAAGAATATCGAACAAGTGAGGAAAATTACCATAGTTAGGGAGTATGGGAACTTTGCGCGACATTGAGCCTCCTTTAGCCAGCTTAGTGCGGAGCTCGGTGATGAATTTCCTATAGGTTTTCTCCTTGAGATTTTCCACGTTGAGAGTACACTTGAAATCTACAGGGTAGGGGTTGGAATCCCTCAAGTCTTGGCAATAGGTGGCATTACTAGTAACGATTGATGCTCCAACTGATTGATCATAATGTCAAGTAACAATTAATTAATCGAAATAAATAAAAGAAAAATATATAATGATAAATTGCATAAAAATGTCAGGGTTTCTTAGGCCTCTAGTTTGGATATCAGATTTTACAAAATGGTGGTTTCAACTTCCACTTGAGTATTTTTACAAAACTCAAGTTTGTAAATATAGCAAGTCCTCTAGTTCCGAAGAATGGAAGTCACTTATATTGGGTTTATTTTGAGTATAAGGTGTTAAAATAGAGTTTCACTATCATATTGTGGACATTTATTCTAAGTGGATTTTAATTTTGGCGTTTTGGAGATAAACAAACTATACAAAATCGTAATATAACAATTCCATTTTAAGTATGCACGCGGGGTATGGTTTTAAAAATAGAATTTCAAGTATAAACTCTCCAAAATTATGGTTTCATTTATTAAAACCATATATTAATTCAAATTAGGCCAGAGAGGGTGAGAAGATTTAAACTCTCCTGTAGAAAGCCCTTGTTCTGTATTGGGCAAACGTTGTATAGAAAATATGTTCAATATAATTTTTATCTTTATATTTATGAAAGCATGCGATCCATTCGAAATATCAATTTTTCTGTCTAATATGATAGCTGTAAAACTATTTAAGATGTTTGATTATAAATTTTAATTTGTCCAACCTGTTCAAATCTATAAATGTATACAAAAGAGTAAATAACAAATAATATCATAATCCATCTTCTTTTCTCAATGTTTTAAAATAAAAGGAGTTTATAATTACTAGATGACAATTCCAAAGACTACTTGTAATACTCCTAACACAAGTAGTCTCACATTAGATATGAGTCAACAATTAGATAGTTTATAATGATTTTAGATAGTTTATAATGATTTTCGTGAGTCAACTAATACTTTTAAAGAGGAATCCTCGGTTAATAATAAATTATTTAAATTCTTATTATTCAACCAAAATATTAGCACATAAGTATACAAATATGTTACAGATGTTGGCTTCCCAAACACAACTTTCTAGCTCATTTTAGTCTGTTTCGGACAAATATGTCGTGTTGGTTTGTCAGATTATTTATACCCCACATCAATATTTGCTGAACTAACATAAATAAACAAACTGTAATTTCAATGCCAAAACCAAATAAATAAATAAATAAATAAATAATCTGTCAAATTAATGTTAATGGTTCGATGAGGCTTCTCAAAATTTATGTTCAAATAAATCAATGCTGAGCTCCAAAAATTCTTGTACATTAAAAAAAGAAGAGAATTGATTCCGTAAAAGATGGAATCGGTAAATAGAAAACCTAGCTTTGTGAGATCGAAATGTACAATAATAGATACTAACGAGTTATTACCATAAATGATGAAGAGAAATATTGCAAAATAATGATGGGGAGACACTGCAATTGCCATGGTTGAGCTTGAGTAGTGAGCAGCCTTGTTTAGGATTTTTAGTATGATTGGATACTTTGTGAGGGAGGGGTGGGGCTCTATTTATAGCCTGAGGTGCCTATGGAGAATAGCAATAAGCTAAGTATTTAAGTAGTACTAATATACTCAATAAAATATAGTTTAAGTACTAATCCTAATACGATAAGTAAGGTAATAAGGAGGTCGAGAAATACGAGTTGATAGTGACAATACAAGAAGAACGAGTGGACAAAAGGATGTGAAATAATTGTTGACAGTTGCGTTAGATTAATAAGAGTTAGGATCGGTCCCCACCTCCATTTTTCTTATGATTCTTTAATCTTGTTTTGGTTAAATAGACAAAGTTATTTAAGATTGACACACATACTGCTCTGTTTACAAGGGAAAGAAACTAGAAATAATATCTACATAATGCATGGTTCATATGTAAACTGTAATATAAAATTGTTCATAAAATATGCAAATTAGTTATCAATAGAAAACCTTAATGAGTTTTTAATTCATATATTTCGTTCTATCTCTTATGAAATTTAATTAAAGAATGATTCTTAACATTAGATTAAATTTCCTTAGTTCTCTTTTCATATTGTTATATTGTTTTTTAGTTTTTAAGTGATATGTTGGAAAAAGTTTATTTACTTTTCATGAGATCTTATAAAATACTAAATTATTATATAACTGAAAATTAAAGAAATATGTAATTTGTGACCCGATCTATGGTTGTGGACAGAATCGAAACTCGACCAAGCCTAACTAGCATCCGCGAGGCAGTGGGTGTATGCACAGGAAAAGGCCCACTCTACTTAATAGGGACTAGGCCCACTCTAGTCCTAACCCAGTTAGGGTCGGGTTTAGATTTAGGTCAATGTGTAGGAGCAGAGTTTTACCATAGCTAGAGAAAGAGTATGCCTCGTGACCGCTTGATCTCAATCCGAAGGTTTATCATGAGTTACTTATCGTGTGAGGATTTAAGTAATCAAATGGGGAGTTGATTTTTTTTTATTTTATTAATCACTTTCCTTGTAGGGAATCTAATATTCTATACAAATTATTCATGAGCTTTAGTTCTTTCTTCATCAAGTCTTCCGTTAAAAATCTCATTAATTGGTTTTGGTGTCTATTATGTCATTAAATCACAAGGAAAATCTCTAGTCTTGAGTAACTAGAAGGCCATTGAGGTTTTCTGATATGTACAATTACTAATTTCAATATCCCAAAATCTGTGATTGTTATAAGTTTCTGGTCCACCACCCATTTATCTCATGCTATTGAGCTGGATAACTTAAATGAGTATGCGTTTTGCATTTGTCTTTTCTTTCTTCTTTTTTCTTTAGGATAGATGAAATATACATTGAAAAGGATGTGTGCATTGCTCGTTCTCTCTTTCTAGAAGGGTAGTACCCTTACTTCCATTTCTTCACGGTTTTGTTATTCTTTTTATGCACCATATTTACAAGTATGCATAAATCTAGTTAAAGATAAGATTAGCCCTTGGACCGTTTAATCCCATTCCTAGCTAAAGGTACTTAGGTATTACAATTTCACTGCTGCGGCACAACCAACATATTGTTGGCGAAGATAAAATTAGTTTTTGGACCGTTTATTCCTATCTAGAGAGTACAGTGTTGTTTATATCGGAGGCGATGGTTTTGAGTAGATTCTACTACCACCTACCAGGGGGTGATTTTATCGGACTGGCCGGCTCTAGATAAGGTCTACTTGATGCAAGAGAATGGATAGGAATCCTCCCAATAGCCTCCTTGCCTCCATATCTAAAAATTAAAATTTTTTAAAAAAATAATATTCAATAAAGTATATTATTTGATGTAGCAATCATTTTCAATAAAAAAAACACACAAGGTTGAACAGGAGTTCATATATTTAGCTAAACATATACTTTGGACTTTGACAGTAAAAAAAAAGAAGGAAAAAAACATAGACTTTACCAAATGATCAGCCTCGGTGCCTTATTATAACAGAAGTGAAGGAAGTTTTAACTTCGGACCAAGAAAAGATATTGGAAATAGTTAGTGAAATACCACATAGTTATGGGAGAATATATTAGTTATATTTTTGTTAGGTTTACTTATTTGCAGGGGAGCTAGATCAAGCCTCTAAACAACACCCCCCCAATTTCTAAGCATTTAAACTTCCTATAGAATAAAAAATATATACAGATTTTCTCTAAGTACACACCTATACACTTCCAACCATTATCCTTCCTTCCTCCATCCACTATCGACTCACGCCATCCATATCCACCCAACTGGCGACTTGCACATCATCTGAGCCCGCCCCCTCTCTTGCCCAATATCTTCTCTTTTCCATAAAATTCTAATAAACTAAGCATGTCAAATTTTTTATTTACTTAATATTGAGATGTAAAAATAATAAACATTTTAATAAATTATTTTATTCATTCTGTAACCCCCCGTTTTTCAGCTGCTTCCCAAAACGGAGGACGTTACTTATTATTTTTATTAACAACCCAACAGTCACAGGATTTTGAAATAACCGTAACTACTACCACAATCAGATAAGTAAATAACATGTCTGAAACTGAAAAGATTTCATTTATATAAAAAGTTTATTACATAAAATGGCACACTATTTTAAATATGAACACAAAAGAGTCAAAGAGAAAAGCAGTGCCCAGACAAAAGGAAATATAAACAAAATATATAAAAATTCTCCAGGGGTCTCAGTTATCGTCCAATTTAATTATAGAAACTGTATTAATGGATAAAATAGCGCTATTCTCCATTGTCGTATAAGTGCCCGGGCATACCCGGGACCCGACCATAATATTCATGGCGCTGAACCATGAAATGCCGCTAGGCACTACAATCAAGTTCTGTACTGTATACAGTAACGGACATACCACTGTGGGTAATATCAATTGGTGATCCAGTAATCATCTAGGCCACTGCAGTAAAAGAATCCCGACCCTAACAATACAATCAATCTTTATACGGCAAGGCTCTTATCCATCATATAGTTTCTCCCAACCCCGTGTTCATAATGAATTATGCACATGAAATTTTATAACCCTTCTTTAATTGTTTTTCAATTCATGATAACATGTTTGCATTTTTATGGTTGTACATGATATGTAGTATCATAACACATGATTTGTAATATTAAAACACATGATTTGTAATATTAAAGCATATGACATGTAAAAAAAACATGACTTGTAATATCAAAACTCATGACATGTAAAACATATGACTTGTAGCATGATAAATTAACACATGATATATTGGTATACATGATTCGTAATATCAAGGCACATGACTTGTAGCATGATAGATATTAGTGCACAATTGTACCACAATGCATATCATCAAAAATATTACAATAATATGATTTCATTCTCAGTGTCAATTAATAACTCAATTTGGGAATCAAGTGAATCATATAATAATACTGCATTATTTTTAACCCCAACATATGCATTTATTACATTTCTAGGCTCAATTATATATATTAATATGCATTTCTCTTTTAATTAAAATCTAATTTATTACTATTATTAATTTATCAATTATGTCCAATTAATCCAAACCAAGTCCAATTTAATTCCCTTAATCATTTAATCCATCAAACCCAAGCCTACTAAATTCCCACTTTTTCATATTTTTGTTTTTATAACTCATTTTTCTTTTTCTTTTTTGTCCAGCTCAGGTCCAAGTCTACTCATTTTATTTTTTTTCTTTATTTTCTTTGGGCTGGGTCAGGCCAACTGTTATTATTATTTTCTCTTTTTTTTCTGCAGCACAGGCCCAAGATCTCTCTCTCTTTTTCTTTATTTTCTCCTAGGCTGGGCCAGGCCCAGATCCCCATTTTTTTTCTTTTCTCTTTTCTTTTTTTTTTTTTTGGCTGGGCCAAACCCAGTTCTCATTTTTTTTATCTTTCTTTTTTTTTTACTTTTCTGTCTAATCTCTCGCCCAGCCCAAGCTCTCCTTTCTATATTTTTTTTTTTCTCTTCTCTTTTATAAGCCCAATTATTTATAAGGCCGAAATATTTATTTATTTATTATTATTTATCTTTCTTTTCTTTTTCTTTTGTAAGTCCAAACTTTTATAAGGCCCAAATATTTATTTATTTTTTTTCTCAGCATTTATCATAAAGCCCACTGAATTTTATTTCCGGCCCAAGTCTATTAAGCCCACCAATCACTATTTTTTTTATTATTTTTTTTTCCTTTTACTAAACTGGCCAGGCACTATTCCCTTTTTCTTTTTCTTTCTCTTTCTCGTTCTCTTCTCTTCTCTTGGCTTTCTCTTCTCTTTTCTTGGCCGAGCCCATGCACTCCCTCTCCTTTTCTTCACTCTCTCTTTTTCTCTCTTTCTTTTCTTCCTCTCTCTTTTTTCTTTCTTTCTCCCTCTGCACAGTTTCAAGCCCATGCAAAAATCTTTTCAAGCCATGCAATAATGCAATAATCTCTCTCTTAGCCCATGCAAAAATGCTTGCATGGTGAAATTTATTTTCCAATAAGTAAATCCCTTTTTTTTTCTCCCCAAAAATAAGCAAATATCATCAATATGTGTCAAATTTGACCGACTATTATAATTCAGTTCTTAATATCAGTTAATGGTCCAAAATATGAACCAAGCATTTTTACAAGATAATGTATGTTCACAAATTTAAATTAAATAAATAAACGAACGAAAATAGATATAAATAAAATAAACGAAATGAACGAAAATAACTGTATTACTTGCCTTAATTCGATCTCGAATATTTGGTTCGAATTCTTGATTTGGTTTGATTTTTTTTTCTTTTCTTCTTTTTCTCTTTTTTTATTCCTTTACTGTTGATTTTGGCCGAGAGGAGAAGAGAGGGTGAGAGTGCTGCTGGGTTCTGTTAGGTTTGGCCGAGAGACAGAAGAAGAAGAAGAGAGTGAAGTGTTTTGTAGAGGGAAAATAATTCAAGGCTAATTTGGTAATTTAATCCAAAACTCACACCCATTCGCCATCTAATGTATCATTAGCTTGCGACCATCAATTTCCCATGCCACCATCAATTCCCCATTTGACAGCAAGCTAAGTACCTTGCCACCCTCAATTCCCCATCTGACAGCTCAAACCGACACTCTTTTTAGGGTGTGCCCTTAGAAATTTGTTTTAGATTGGGGTGTATACAAAGAAATTTCTAATTTATTTAATATTTTATTATTTACGACTCAGGTAAATATTTTTCAAATACTACCAAATTTATGTAGGACGTAGTGCTCGACGAGGGAAACACTACAAAATTATCCGTTTGTTGTTTCGATGTCCGGATAAATGAACCGAAATTTCGAAGTAATTAGAAAGATAATTTTAATATTATTAAATTAGCAATTTTGGGAGTATTTTTCGGCCTCGTAAGAAAAATCTCCAAAAATCCTGAATATTACAAAATTAATAATTGTGAAAACCGAATGTCATTTGGGTTTGTAAATTTAAAGTTACGTTAACCGAAAGTTATTTCGATGTCCAAAATTGACTTCGGTGGACTTATTCGGCACCACTGGTCTTAAGAGAGCAATACAGATAGCTAGAAATTTGGGATATTACATTATTCAAATTTTATTTTTTATTTTTTCAAAAAATAAGTTTTATTTATTTTTAATAATAAGTTTATAACAAAAAGTGATCTTTTTGAGGTGATACTTAGAAACTTGGTGGACGAATTTAGACCTACTTATTTGCAAGCTAAGATGGGGGCCACGGATACGGACACAAGGTGCTTGACATGACAAACCTAAGATAATAAGATATACTAAAATGACTATATATATATATATATATATATATATATATATATATATATATATATATAGGATTATTGTAGGTTAGCTGCCAGCTCAGGAAAAATTACGTGAGTTAGCAGCAAAAGTATAATAATCCAATTATTTTTCTTCAATTTTTTTTTTTTACAATTACTATTTTTTCATCCTTAACTTCTTTCGTATTAAATTTCATAAATTTTGGAGTTTATTTACTCTTTCATCAAGTGCATACAAAATGTTTTATTCATTGAAAACCGTTAATTTTGTGTTAATTTGATGGATGACCAAATCAAAACTAAAACCTAAGAAATTGGATATGAGTGAACCCTAGGGAGTCGAGATCATAATCCAAAAGAATTTTTAAAAAAAAGATTATTGGAGATAGTAGAAATGAACTGCAGCTCAGATAACTTATGTGAGTTGTTAGCTCATTTTCATTTTTCTCATATATATATATATATATAGAGAGAGAGAGAGAGAGAGAAATGGAAATGAGCTGACAGCTCACGCAAGTTACCTGAGCTGCAGTTTATTTCCACTATCTCCAATAATCTTTTTTAAAAAAATTTCTTTTGGATTATGATCTCGACCCCTTAGGGTTCACTCATACTCAATTTCTTAGGTTTTAGTTTTGATTTGAACCTCCATTAAATTAATACAAAATTAAAGGTTTTCAATGAATAAAATATTTTGTATGTACTTGAAGAAAGGATAAATGAACTCTAAAACTTATGAAATTTAATCCGAAAGAAGTTAAGAAGGTAGAGATTATAATTGTAAAAAAAATTGAAGAAAAATCATTGGATAATTATAATTTTGCTGCTAACTCACGTAACTTTTCCTGAGCTGGCGGCTCACCTACAGTAATCATATATATATATATATATATATATATATATATATATATATATATATATATATATATATATATATATATATATATATATATATACACACACACGCGCGCCCGCACGCGCGCGCAAGCGCGCTATGAGTGTTTAGATATTATAGTTATACCAAAAAGCATAAGACAATTCTCAAACCTAAGAAATAATAAACTATAATTTATTAGAACAAACTAAATTAAAATGTGGCTCCAAGTAAAGACGGATAGTTCATTTGGATTTTGACTTGAATTTATCTTTTTAGGAAATTTCTTTACTAAAATTTGACTTTATTTCTTTTTCATTAGGAAGTCTATGTAGTAATCTTAATCAATTTAATATTTATTTATTTTCTCGGAAATAATTTTATTAAATTCTGAGTTGTGTTTAGTGTTTAAGAACAAGCTCTACGTAGTAGTGAAATAGTTTTCAGTAATTATTTATTTTTAGAGCAGTAATTAATAAATATTTGGTTTTAAAAATAAACTTTTCTGGGGTTCTCGGAGCAGTTCGTTCGAGTTATGTAAATGGATCAGATTTGAAAATTGAAATAGAGACTTTTATGAAGGGCTGTTTAATTGATTTAACTTTTATAAAAAAAAAATTAGACGGCTTAATTTTTCTTTAAACAATTGACAACCGAGATAATTTTTTTGTAGGAAAATAAATAAATATGGGTTTATCACCAGGGTGATTAGACTTTTTTATTTTCTCTTGAAAAAAGTGATTTCCAATATGACTTTTGTTGGAAACGATGAAATACGGGAGACAAATAATAGATTAATACTTCATATAATATATGTTAAAATTAATAGTCTTAAATAAATACTTAATTCTAATATTATGTATTAAAATTAATGAGGAATCCATAATTTTGTAATTTATTAAATTAAAATCAAAAGAAACCTACATCGAATCAGAATGTATTAAAATATAAATGTGAGGGTGGGCTCCTAATTTTTTTTAGGGCAAACTCACACACAAATATTTTTTTACAATATTACTAACATTGAGTATCTAGAAACAGAAGCCCCACTTTGTGCCGGTTACATTCCCAGTCCATGGGCCACATAATTAATTGATCATAATCCCCCTTTCTCGATCGGCTTGTCACCGCCGCCGGAGCCCTGCATTCGCGAGGCCATGCCCACTCATGAGTTGCATTGTCGGGTTAGCTCATGACCCCAAATTCAAGAATCTTTCTCTCTTGCTATGCACCTTGGTGATGGTCACATTAGGGATATACTTGCTGAGAATGGACGAGTCTAAGGTAAATTCATGGCTCATGCTATTTAAAATTTGGAATTAAAAATAATTTTTTTTTTTTTGTTAATTTAAAATTTTATGTTGGATGGACTAAAGATTTAATTTGTGGACCCGCATATTTTCATCCCTATGCCCATTCAGATTTAGAGAATTCTTGTGACAAATTATTATTATTAATATTTTTTTATTATTAATGCCTCTTATTGATACTTAAAACAAGTTACATATAACTCACAAACAAACGAAGGCAAAGCTTGGTACTACTACATAGAGAGCACAAGTTGAGCACTGACAACAACTATTAGAGGCATAACATGATCATCATCTGCAGCTAATCACTAGATGTCAGCAGACAGTTCTGCTGCTCCTTCACCTTCCTCTTCATATGCAATTCTCTTGATATCGCAGGTCTTTTTATCGAGATCGGTCACTTTTAACATGACCCCAAATATTTCACGGAGATCGTTGGCAGTCTTGTACACTTCACCATTTATAGTTACCTCCTTGTATTTTTACTCCGCATACTGATCAGAGCATTGCACAGCTTGGGAGAATTCTTTCCAGTTCTTCTCTAGATCTTCATGCATCCATTGAGGGAGATACTGGTCTTTAGAAAGAGGACTTCCAAAAAACGTGGAGATATATACGAACCTTGCTGTTTCAGAGATCATCTGAGCCATGAAGATGGGCGCCTTTGCTTGTTTACGAGCATTACTCTCAGCCTTGTAGAGAGAGGCTACGGCATTTTTAAGACCCTCTTTGGTGTATTCAATGGTCGTAACCTTAGTACCCGCGGCCCTTTCCAGCTCGCCGTAACTATGGCCAAAAGGTATTTCTTTTGATCTGGGGATCATTTTGCGGCCGATGTGGGCCTCTTCATCCTCCTTGAATTCCATCCATTGGTCTAATTCTTGAATGAGGAAGCCCCGCACATAGAGATTGTCGCGCCAGACACGTACGGTGGTACGATAGTCTTTGGCAGTCAGAAGAATATCGAACAAGTGAGGAAAATTGCCATAGTTAGGGTGTGGGAACGTCGCGCGACATTGAGCCTCCTTTAGCCAGCTCAGTGCGGAGCTCGTTGATAAAATCCCCATAGGTTTTCTCCTTGAGATTTTCCACGTTGAGAGTACACTCGAAGTCTACAGGGTAGGGGTTGACTCCCCTCAAGTCTTGGCAATAGGTGGCACTACTAGTAACGATTGATGCTCCAGCTGATTGATCATAATGTCAGGTAACAATGAATTAATCATAATAAATAAAAGAAAAATAATGATAAATTGCATAAAAATGTCAGGGTTTCTAAGGCCTCTAGTTTGGATATGATCGGGTTTTACAAAATGCTGGTTTCAACTTTCACTTGAGTATTTTTACAAAACTCAAGTTTGTAAATATACCAAGTCCTCTAGTTCCGAGAAATGGAAGTCACTTAAGTTGAGTTTAGTTTGAGTATAAGGTGTTAAAATAGAGTTTCACTATCATATTGTGGACATTCATTGCAAGACTACGGAAAAAAATTATTCTGAGTGGATTTTAATTTTGGAGTTTTGGAGATAAACAAACTATACAAGATCATAATTTAACAATTCCATTTTAAGTATGCACGTGTGCTGTGGTTTTAAAAATAGAATTTCAAGTATAAACTCTCCAAAATTATGTTTTCATTTATTAAAACTTAATATTAATTCAAATTAGGCCTAAGAGGGTGAGAAGATTCAAACCCTTGTAGAAAGCAGAACAAATTAGGCCCAAGAGGGTGAGAAGATTTAAACCCTCTTGTAGAAAGCCCTTGTTCTGTATGGGTCATACATGTACAGATAATATGTTCAATATAATTTTTATCTTTGTTTTTATGAAAGCATGCGATCCATACGAAATATCAATTTTTTTGTCTCATATGATAGTTGTACAACTACTTAAGATGTTTGATTATAAATTTTAATTTGTCCAACTTTTTCAAATGTATAAATGTATACAAAAGAGTAAATAACAAATAATATCATAATCCATCTTCTTTTCTCAATGTTTTAAAATAAAAGGAGTTTATAATTACTAGATGACAATTCCAAAGACTCTTTGTAATACTCCCAACACAAGTAATCTCACATTAAATATGAGCCAAAAATTAGATAGTTTATAATGATTTCCGTGAATCATAACTAATATTTTTAAAGATAAATTCACAGTTAATAATAAACTATTTTAATTCTTATTATTTAACCAAAAGATTAGCACATAAGTATACAAATATGTTACAGATGTTGGCTATCCAAACACAACTTTCTAGCTCATTTTAGTTTGTTTCGGGCAAATATCTCGTGTTGGTTTGTTGGATTATTTATACCCCACATCAATATTTGAACTAACATAAATAAACAAACTGTAATTTCAATGCCAAAACCAAAAAAAAAGATAAAAAAATCTGTCAAATTAATGTTAACGGTTTGGTAAGAATTCTCAAAATTTATGCTCAAATCAGTGCTATGCTCCAAAAACTCTTGTACATTCAAAAAAGAAGGGAATTGATTCCGTGAAAAATGATATAAGTAAATAGAAAATCTAGTTTTGTGAGATCGAAATGTACAATAATAGATACTAACGAGTTATTACCATAAATGATGAAGAGAAATATTGCAAAATAATGATGGGGAGACACTGCAATTGCCATGATTGAACTTGAACAGTGAGCAATCTTATTTTGGATTTTTAGTATGGATGGATATTTTGAAGGACAGGGGTGGGGCTCCATTTATAGCCTGAGGTGCCTATGGAGAATAGCAATAAGCAAAGTATTTAATTAGTACTAATATACTCGATAAAATATAGTTTAAGTACTAATCCTAAACTGTGCTACTGTTGAGGTCGTGAACTATGGGAGCTTCTAAAGAGGCACACCTTTTTCCCTAGTAAGCCCATTTTACAGCGTAAGCCTTTTAGTCCGATAGTTATTAAATGGGGTCACTATGAAAAAATGGGTGCTCCTTTAGAAACTCCCGTGAAAGATTGAGTGGATGATGACCATGAAAGAAAAACTAGAAAATTAAGGGTGAGTAGGTCAAAAAAGACGAGATAAGGGTGATCAGAGAATTGATTCGAGGATCGGCCCCTCGCGTCCATTTTGCATTAGTTTTTTGTTCTCTTTGTCTTTTCTTTTGTTTTTTTCCCCACTGCTTGCCGGTCTCCGTTTGTCTTCTTACTTAAATCTTTATAAATTATAATTTAGTTTTGAATCTGCATATTTAGAATTTAATCTCCCAAATTCTTTAAGTTATTACAATTTAGTCCCCTAGTTTATATTTTGACCTGATTTTTCCATTTTATCCCTAATTTTTTCACTTAATTCCCTCTTTCCCCTCTCTTCTTAGTTCGTATTAGGTTCTCATTTTTTTCTACTCTTTTTCTCTATTTATTTATTGGATTCTCTCTCTATATTGAGACCAAGTCATTATTCTCTACTAAATATATTAAACGTAAAAATGAATTTATCCAATATAGAAAGGGAGAACTCAATAAATGAATTTATATTGAGACATAAAGATTTAATACATTTAGTGGAGAATAATACATTTGGTTTCAATATAAAGATAGAGAACCTAATAAATGAATAGAGAGAGAAGAAAAGAATAAGAGGGAACCAGTAATAACTAAGAAAAGAGGGGAAGGGAGAATCAAGTGAATGAAATCATGGGCAAAACGGAAAAATCGGGCCAAAATATAAACTTAGAGACTAAATTGTAGTAATTTAAAGGATTTGAGGGACTAAATCTAAATATGAAGATTTGGGGGACTAAATTATAATTTATAAAGATTGAAGGGACAGATATGTAAATACCCTTTTTTTAGTTGGGGTTAGATTGATAAGAGAATTTTTCATGGGATTCCTTTATCTTGTTTTGGAAATGTTAAAAAGACAAAGTTACTCAAGATTGAGACCCGGACTATGCTGTTTACAAAAGGAAAGAAACTAGCAATAATATATGTGCAATGCATGGTTTATATGTAAATCATAATATAAAAATGTTGATGTAATATGCAAATTAATTAACAATAGAAAACCTTAATAAATGTTTTAGTTCATTTATTTTGTTCATCTCCCATGAAATTTAATAGAAAGAAAGAGTTTAGAGATTAGATTAAATTCCCTTAGTTCTCCTTTCGTGTTGTTATATTGGTTTTTTACTTTTTAATTGCCATGTAGGAAAAAGTTTATTCACTTTTCATGAGAACTTGTAACGGCCACTTTTCATTGTGTTATTTCACTTCAAAATAAATAAATAAATTAATTAATTAAACTGAATTAAATTAAAAATCTGAAAAAAAAATAATAATAATTAAAATATAAAAAAAATATAATGGGGTTGTTGGAGGGAAATCTAAACAGTCGGAGGGATATCAATCTCATCCGAAAAAGATTCGTTTGTTGGATCTCAACCAAATAGATTATATCCTAACCTAAAGATAAACAAGGATCTAAAAATCTGTTCTCACCTCTCTTCTATTCTGGAACGCTGGAAATCTCAGGACGTACGGGAAGAGGAAGAGGAACGCAGTTCAGAAAAGAAAAGGGAAGGGGGAGGCGACTCAATTAAAAGTGAGTTTTTAAACTCACTTAACATGCTATGCTTGCTTTTTATATAAGTTCCTATTTTATTTAGATGCATAAATATTAAATAAGAAAATAGTCCTATAGATTTTGTTAAAGTTAGTCATATGAATTTTACAATTGTGATTGACTAGAATATTTATATTAATTTGTTCCAGACGAAGGTATATTTGACAAAAATAAAATTTGAATTTTTACCATTGTCAGCTTGCTTGATTAGACAGTCAAATAAATTGTCATTAGGATAAATTTCTTCGATGCCTATAAGGTTTTATAGATTGGAGTAGAGCTAGGGTTTGGTACGCGCACTCAACTCTTCCTCTCTGGTGAATTGTTCCTCTCTGGTGAATTGTGTACGACCTCCTCTTTGACGACGGAAGCATTAGTGCCTCTGGCTGCATGATACTGTCTCCATATGCTTGCAATCTATTTATCTGCTTCTTCTTCTTATTGTTGTTCCTTTAATTTTTTTGTATGGATGCAATTATGTAAATCAAACATTCATGTTACTAGCAAACACTCATCTCCTTGTGCTTCCCCTGCTTCCACTTCCGCACCTTCCTGTGCTTCTTCTTCTGATTCCACTCCCGCATCTTCTTGTACTTCCTCTTCCACTTCCTTTTCCACTTCCACTTGCGCTTGTGCTTCTTCTTCTTCTCCCGCTTCTGCTAGTGCTTCGGCTGTTTCTTCACTTTCCTTCTCCTCTCTTCGTTGGGTTGCAGGGGCAAGGGAGAAATTTTTTTGGGAAATTCTCAAAAAGGGGAAATTGGTTTTGGAGGGGAATTCTAAAACGCACCCATTTCACTAGTGAACACCATTTTCCCTATGATGTAAACCACTTTATTATTTAGTATGTGGTGCGCATTTAGACTACCTGCAAAGTTGCAGGCAGCTTTTAAGAAATTCTAAGTGCGCACCTATTTCACTAGTGAACACTATTTTCCCTATGTAGTAAACCACTTTACTTTCTAGTATATGGTGCGCATTTAGTCTACCTGCAGTAATTGCAGCAACTTTTAGGAAATTCTAAGTGAGCACCTATTTCACTAGTGAACACTATTTTCCCTATGTAGTAAACCACTTTACTTTCTAGTATATGGTGCGCATTTAGTCTACCTGCAGTAATTGCAGCAACTTTTAGGAAATTCTAAGTGAGCACCTATTTCACTAGTGAACACTATTTTCCCTATGTAGTAAACCACTTTACTTTCTAGTATATGGTGCGCATTTAGTCTACCTGCAGTAATTGCAGCAACTTTTAGGAAATTCTAAGTGAGCACCTATTTCACTAGTAAGCACCATTTCCCCTATGTTGTAAATTACTTTATTAAATGGGTTGTGGTGTGTAGGTAGAACTACCTGGTTGTAGTGCAGGAAACTCTTGGGAGTTCTAAACGCGCACATCTCTGCTAGTGGGCATCATTTCCCTATGTTGTAATTCCCCTTAATTATATAGTATTGGGTGCGCATCTAGAACTACCTCAATATTGCAGGAAAACTTTAGGGAATTCTAAATGCACACATATTTTACTAGTGAACACTACTTTCTCTATACTGTAATTTACTCTACTATATAGAATGGGGTGCGCATTTAGTAATTCTACTTTTTCTTCTTTTTTTGCCTGTTTCGGCTACTGCTGCTTCTCTTTCTCCTTGCAATGATAAGTCAACTTTAGGAAATTCTAAATGCACACATATTTAGTAGTGAGCCCCATTTTTCCTATATTGTAAATCACTTTGTTATACATCATATTGGAAATAAAGCCCGAAAAGACACCGTATAAATGCAAATTGTTATTGTATAAGATTGGTGATAGATAATTAAATTACCGCAACGTTATATTGTCACTGATTTTGTTACTGTTCACCGAACTCTAATTATTATCACCGATCTACATACTGAACTGAAATTTACTGAAATCATAAATTATATTGAAATTGATAATTAACACCGAACTTGATATACACTGGGGACTTGGGGAAAATTGAGGTTTGTATGAATTAGATGGCTGAACGTAACTGTACTGTGCCACTGTTTCCCATTGTTGGGAGGATCGGGATAGGCTCCGATCAACTTACTGCGCCACTGTTTCCCATTTTTGGGAGGATCGGGATAGGCTCCGATCAACTTACTGTTCCGTTTTCCCGGGGGTAGACGGGGATATGTTCAGACCAGCTATATTCATATTTCCTGAATTTTCAAATACCATAACTAAAAGACATTAAATGTAAAAATTTAAAAGATATCGATTAAAATAATAGTAATGATAAGCATAAATACGTAAAACCTTCTGTCCTTCATTTGCATGATTGTTCCTGACATTGAGATATTATTATTCATTATTTTTTTGTTGTTCTTTATTATTTAATATTGGATCGCTTTGCTGACGATCCTGGTTATGCATGACCAGATGCAGACCTCTATCAAGAGGTAGATCCACCAGTGGCAGGACAGGATATGTTGTACTTTCAGGAACAAGCAGATCTGCAGGAGTGATTACTTCCTTTTGTTAGCCGCTTTCTTTTTAGAGAAATGTAATAAGTGCACATGGTGCTATAATTAGTTTCATATGAGACAGTCCTTTTCTTTCCAGAAAGAATTTATCTATGGAGACATTTGTTAATTTTAATTGGAGGAAATTTATTATCGCTTTGTTTTGATAAAGAGAAATCTCATTTAGTTTCTGCATGTTATTCATATTAAATTATAAATGGTGACTGTAATATTTTGTTTGAGGCTCGTCGAGTTATCATTCGACGCCGAACTTTCCAGCTTTTCACACTACGGGAAGTGGGGCGTTACAGGTGGTATCAGAGCCCAGGCTTCTTTAAGTCTGTTCAAGTGATTTGAACAAACTTGAATATCATTACAATCGGCAAATAAATAAATAAGTATAATAGTTTAAATTTACTAAACTATTTAAGGTTTGATACGACTATACACATATATGCATAAATATGATTTTCTACGTATATCTATTTACTTTTATTATGTTTATTTAAGTGATGCTTACGTTATATTGTTCCTCAGAGGGATGGCCCGTCAGACTAATAGGAATGGGGCAAATTCCGGTTCGACCTCAAACTCCGTTGATGCTAATGAAATGTTGGGACTGCTTAGCAAGATGGTCGACGCGCAACAACAGCAGGCCGAAGCCTTTCGAGCGGGAGTGATGGCAACCCTAGATCGTGTGGCGGAACCGAGGGACCAGCGTCCAGGAGGGATATCGGATTTCAGACGTCTTCATCCAGCTACTTTCTCAGGAACAGTAGGAGCCTTGGAGGCTGAACAGTGGCTCATGCAGATGGAAGACTTATTAAGGGCCGCTCGGATTCCTGAAGCCGACAAAGTGAATGTCGTCAAAATCCAATTAACGAATATTGCAAGGGCTTGGTGGCAAACAGAGGAGGGCAGGCTATCCCAACCGATCTCGTGGGAAACTTTCACAACAAGCTTCCTTGCGAGGTTCTTTCCGAGAACAGCCAGGAGGGAAATGGAGCACCAATTCATCAACTTGAGGCAGGCCGGGATGACGGTAGAGGAATATGCATCAGAGTTTGTCCGTCTGAGTCGATTTGCGCCGTACATGGTATCAAATGAGGCAGATCGTGCTCATCGCTTCCAACAGGGATTGAGGATAGATATCCAGAAATATTTAGTAACCTCCAGAATAGAGACCTATGCGGAGGTTATTGATGCAGCTCAGGATGTAGAGCAAGTAATAAATAAGGAGAGGAGGATTCAATCTTCTGCGCCCAAGAGGTCGACCAGTCAAATGTTGGGTGGAACTTCAGCTAGGAATGCGGAGAAACGGCTGGTTACGTCTTTGCAACAGAAGGTCACTTGCACACATTGCCAGAAGCCAGGACACACTATCAAGGAGTGTCGGTATGCCAACAACTTATGTCTAGCATGTGGATCAAGTGAACACAGGATCGGAGATTGCCCACGAAGGAGCAACAGGGGGCCAATGCCTCGTCTTCCAGCATCCCAACAATAACAACCACCCAAGGATCAAATCAGCAGTCAGAATAGGCGACCACTTCCACCTCAAAATAAAGTTTATGAGCAGGCCAAGAAGAATATGACAGTGGATAAAGGACGTGGACAAGCATATAATCTAACTGCGGAGCAAGCGGAGAAGTCAGATGATGTGGTGACAGGTATGATTCTAGTATATCATGTACCTGCATCCGTTTTATTTGACTCGGGAGCATCACACTGCTTTATTTCTTCTGCATTTGTGACACGACATGCCATACCTTATGAAAACCTAAACATTAGATGGAGAATTAGTACGGGTAATGGGGGTATTGATTCTACTCAAGTGTGTAGAATGTGCCCCATAGTGATTTGTAAAAGGGAATTTTATGCTAATTTCCTGGTTATCGATACCCACGGATTTGATGTGATACTGGGAATGGATTGGTTGAGTACCTTCCATGCAATTATTGATTGTCGGAGGAGGAGCGTTGTCTTCAAGATACCGAATCACCTGGAGTTCGAATTCATCGGGGGCAGCAGTACCAAGGAGGCAGCAGAATTTAGAGCTCAACCTAGGGAAGGAGTAATAATCCAAATGGATGCCATACCGGCGGACATCCTAGTGGTGTCGGAGTTCTTAGATATCTTCGAGGATTTCTCAGGACTACCACCAGACAGGACAGTGGAGTTCGCCATCGAGCTTCTTCCTGGCACCACACCAATCTCTCAAGCACCATATCGAATGGGTCCAGCAGAGCTAAAGGAAGTTAAGGTACAATTAGATGAGTTGGAAGCTAAAGGTTTTATCAGACCAAGTACTTCCCCTTGGGGTGCACCAGTACTTTTGACTGGGAAGAAAGATGGAGGCAAAAGATTATGCATTGATTATAGAGGATTGAATAGGGTCACTATCAAGAATCGGTATCCACTACCGAGAATTGATGATTTGTTTGATCAACTCGGCGGTGCTAAGGTATTTTCCAAGTTGGACCTTAAGTCTGGATATCACCAAGTGAAAGTGAAGGAGTCAGACATTCCTAAAACAGCATTCAGAACTCGATATGGGCATTTTGAATTCTTAGTGATGCCATTCGGAGTAACAAATGCACCTGCAATTTTTATGAACTTAATGAATCGAATTTTTCTCCCATATTTGGATAAATTCGTTGTGGTGTTCATAGATGACATATTGGTGTATTCTAAGACCCAAGAGGATCATACTAAGCATTTAAGGATAGTCTTGGAGACGCTAAGGAAAGAGAAATTGTATGGGAAGCTCAGCAAATGTGAATTTTGGCTGAAGAGTGTTTCATTTTTGGGACACATTATTTCTCAAGAAGGAATCTCTGTTGATCCTGGCAAGGTTTCAGCAGTGAAGGATTGGCCGATTCCGAAAAATGTTTCAGAAGTGAGGAGCTTTCTGGGATTGGCAGGTTATTATCGAAAGTTCGTTCAGGACTTTTCTAAGATTGCAGGGCCTCTGACCAAACTCCTGAGGAAAGGAGAGAAGTACGATTGGACAGTGGAATGTGATGCAGCTTTCAATGAGTTGAAAAGGAGGCTCACAACAACACCAGTATTAGCCGTTCCGGAAGGGACCGAAGGAATGGTTGTGTACAGTGATGCGTCCGGCAAAGGGCTAGGTTGTGTGTTGATGCAACGGGGCCGGGTCATAGCTTATGCTTCTAGACAATTGAGGCCACATGAGAAAAACTATCCCACACATGATTTGGAGCTTGCAGCTGTGATTTTTGCATTGAAAATTTGGAGACACTACTTATTGGGAAGTAGAGTAGAGATTTATACAGACCATAAGAGTTTTAAGTATATCTTCACACAGAAAGAACTTAATATGAGACAGAGAAGGTGGCTTGAATTGATGGCAGATTATGACATCAACTTGCAGTACCATCCGGGTAAGGTCAATGTGGTACCAGATGCTTTAAGCAGGAAGCCAATGGCAATGGTTCTAACTCAGCAAAAAGAGCTACTTGAAGATATTATAAAGTTAGAATTAGAAATTTTCTTACCCGGTGCTAAGGCTCAAATGCTGGTTTTGCAACTTCAACCTTCATTGGTAGAGAAAATTAAAGAAGCTCAGAAAGATGATCCTAAGTTGCAAAGATTTCGAAGACAAGTAGAAGAAGGACGGAGAACAGATTTATGTATTCACGCAGATGGGTCTCTTCGATTTGGCAACAGGTTGTGTGTGCCCAAAGGAGAAATTCGGCAGGAAGTATTATCAGAGGCTCATAGTTCAGTCTATTCAATCCATCCCGGAGGAACAAAGATGTATCAAGACATGAAGCAATATTTTTGGTGGCATGGAATGAAGCGTGAAATCGCCAAGTTTGTATCCAAATGCTTGACTTGTCAACAAGTTAAAGCAGAGCATCAAAGAATGCCGGGACTCTTTCAACCTCTACCCATACCTGAATGGAAATGGGAGAGAGTTACTATGGATTTTGTTACCGCATTGCCACGTAGTCCCAAGGGTAATAATGCAATCTGGGTGATTGTGGACCGCCTTACCAAAGTAGCGCATTTCATACCATTTCGTGTAGGACAGTCTACCGAAATATTGGCAGAGAAGTATATGCGTGAAGTGGTAAAATTACATGGTGTGCCAGTCAGTATTGTATCGGATCGAGATGCTCGGTTCACTTCTCAGTTTTGGAAGAAATTGCAAGATAGTCTGGGGTCAAAATTAGAGTTCAGCACAGCATATCATCCAGAAACAGATGGCCAATCAGAAAGGACTATCCAGACATTGGAGGATATGTTGAGATCCTGTATGCTTGACTTCGGGGGCTCATGGGAGGATTACCTGCATCTAGTGGAATTCGCCTACAATAATAGCTACCAAGCAAGTATCAAGATGGCACCTTTCGAGGCTCTGTATGGAAGGAAATGCAGATCTCCGTTATATTGGGATGATATTGGAGAAAGAAAATTGCTTGGACCAGAGATAATTACCCAGGCAGTAGATAAAATTAACTTAATATGGCAACACCTGAGAGCAGCCCAAGATCGACAAAAGAACTGGGCAGACCAACGACGGCGGTTTCTGGAATTTCAAGTTGGGGACTCAGTCTTCTTGAAGGTATCGCCCACGCGTGGAGTCATTCGCTTTGGCAATCGTGGAAAGTTAAGCCCAAGGTTTATCGGACCCTTCCAAATCTTGGAACGGATAGGCAAAGTCTCCTATCGTCTGGCACTACCGTCTACACTGGAGCAAGTACATAACGTTTTCCACGTCTCGCAGTTAAAACGATATGTTCATGATGAAAAGCATATCGTGGACTATTCAGAACTGGAGATTGGACCAGACCTCTCCTATCCAGAAGAACCAGTCTCCATACTTGACCGAATGGAGAAGACTTTGAAGAACAAAGTAATTCCACTTGTGTTGATTTCTTGGAATCGACATTCTAATCGGGAGGCAACATGGGAGCGAGAGGAAGACATTCAGGAGCGTTTTCCACACTTATTTGAATAAAAGTATAACCTCTCTACATCATTTAAGTTTAAAGAAATTTCGAGGACGAAATTTTTCTTAAGGGGGGTAAAATGTAACGGCCACTTTTCATTGTGTTATTTCACTTCAAAATAAATAAATAAATTAATTAATTAAACTGAATTAAATTAAAAATCTGAAAAAAAAATAATAATAATTAAAATATAAAAAAAATATAATGGGGTTGTTGGAGGGAAATCTAAACAGTCGGAGGGATATCAATCTCATCCGAAAAAGATTCGTTTGTTGGATCTCAACCAAATAGATTATATCCTAACCTAAAGATAAACAAGGATCTAAAAATCTGTTCTCACCTCTCTTCTATTCTGGAACGCTGGAAATCTCAGGACGTACGGGAAGAGGAAGAGGAACGCAGTTCAGAAAAGAAAAGGGAAGGGGGAGGCGACTCAATTAAAAGTGAGTTTTTAAACTCACTTAACATGCTATGCTTGCTTTTTATATAAGTTCCTATTTTATTTAGATGCATAAATATTAAATAAGAAAATAGTCCTATAGATTTTGTTAAAGTTAGTCATATGAATTTTACAATTGTGATTGACTAGAATATTTATATTAATTTGTTCCAGACGAAGGTATATTTGACAAAAATAAAATTTGAATTTTTACCATTGTCAGCTTGCTTGATTAGACAGTCAAATAAATTGTCATTAGGATAAATTTCTTCGATGCCTATAAGGTTTTATAGATTGGAGTAGAGCTAGGGTTTGGTACGCGCACTCAACTCTTCCTCTCTGGTGAATTGTTCCTCTCTGGTGAATTGTGTACGACCTCCTCTTTGACGACGGAAGCATTAGTGCCTCTGGCTGCATGATACTGTCTCCATATGCTTGCAATCTATTTATCTGCTTCTTCTTCTTATTGTTGTTCCTTTAATTTTTTTGTATGGATGCAATTATGTAAATCAAACATTCATGTTACTAGCAAACACTCATCTCCTTGTGCTTCCCCTGCTTCCACTTCCGCACCTTCCTGTGCTTCTTCTTCTGATTCCACTCCCGCATCTTCTTGTACTTCCTCTTCCACTTCCTTTTCCACTTCCACTTGCGCTTGTGCTTCTTCTTCTTCTCCCGCTTCTGCTAGTGCTTCGGCTGTTTCTTCACTTTCCTTCTCCTCTCTTCGTTGGGTTGCAGGGGCAAGGGAGAAATTTTTTTGGGAAATTCTCAAAAAGGGGAAATTGGTTTTGGAGGGGAATTCTAAAACGCACCCATTTCACTAGCGAACACCATTTTCCCTATGATGTAAACCACTTTATTATTTAGTATGTGGTGCGCATTTAGACTACCTGCAAAGTTGCAGGCAGCTTTTAAGAAATTCTAAGTGCGCACCTATTTCACTAGTGAACACTATTTTCCCTATGTAGTAAACCACTTTACTTTCTAGTATATGGTGCGCATTTAGTCTACCTGCAGTAATTGCAGCAACTTTTAGGAAATTCTAAGTGAGCACCTATTTCACTAGTGAACACTATTTTCCCTATGTAGTAAACCACTTTACTTTCTAGTATATGGTGCGCATTTAGTCTACCTGCAGTAATTGCAGCAACTTTTAGGAAATTCTAAGTGAGCACCTATTTCACTAGTGAACACTATTTTCCCTATGTAGTAAACCACTTTACTTTCTAGTATATGGTGCGCATTTAGTCTACCTGCAGTAATTGCAGCAACTTTTAGGAAATTCTAAGTGAGCACCTATTTCACTAGTAAGCACCATTTCCCCTATGTTGTAAATTACTTTATTAAATGGGTTGTGGTGTGTAGGTAGAACTACCTGGTTGTAGTGCAGGAAACTCTTGGGAGTTCTAAACGCGCACATCTCTGCTAGTGGGCATCATTTCCCTATGTTGTAATTCCCCTTAATTATATAGTATTGGGTGCGCATCTAGAACTACCTCAATATTGCAGGAAAACTTTAGGGAATTCTAAATGCACACATATTTTACTAGTGAACACTACTTTCTCTATACTGTAATTTACTCTACTATATAGAATGGGGTGCGCATTTAGTAATTCTACTTTTTCTTCTTTTTTTTGCCTGTTTCGGCTACTGCTGCTTCTCTTTCTCCTTGCAATGATAAGTCAACTTTAGGAAATTCTAAATGCACACATATTTAGTAGTGAGCCCCATTTTTCCTATATTGTAAATCACTTTGTTATACATCATATTGGAAATAAAGCCCGAAAAGACACCGTATAAATGCAAATTGTTATTGTATAAGATTGGTGATAGATAATTAAATTACCGCAACGTTATATTGTCACTGATTTTGTTACTGTTCACCGAACTCTAATTATTATCACCGATCTACATACTGAACTGAAATTTACTGAAATCATAAATTATATTGAAATTGATAATTAACACCGAACTTGATATACACTGGGGACTTGGGGAAAATTGAGGTTTGTATGAATTAGATGGCTGAACGTAACTGTACTGTGCCACTGTTTCCCATTGTTGGGAGGATCGGGATAGGCTCCGATCAACTTACTGCGCCACTGTTTCCCATTTTTGGGAGGATCGGGATAGGCTCCGATCAACTTACTGTTCCGTTTTCCCGGGGGTAGACGGGGATATGTTCAGACCAGCTATATTCATATTTCCTGAATTTTCAAATACCATAACTAAAAGACATTAAATGTAAAAATTTAAAAGATATCGATTAAAATAATAGTAATGATAAGCATAAATACGTAAAACCTTCTGTCCTTCATTTGCATGATTGTTCCTGACATTGAGATATTATTATTCATTATTTTTTTGTTGTTCTTTATTATTTAATATTGGATCGCTTTGCTGACGATCCTGGTTATGCATGACCAGATGCAGACCTCTATCAAGAGGTAGATCCACCAGTGGCAGGACAGGATATGTTGTACTTTCAGGAACAAGCAGATCTGCAGGAGTGATTACTTCCTTTTGTTAGCCGCTTTCTTTTTAGAGAAATGTAATAAGTGCACATGGTGCTATAATTAGTTTCATATGAGACAGTCCTTTTCTTTCCAGAAAGAATTTATCTATGGAGACATTTGTTAATTTTAATTGGAGGAAATTTATTATCGCTTTGTTTTGATAAAGAGAAATCTCATTTAGTTTCTGCATGTTATTCATATTAAATTATAAATGGTGACTGTAATATTTTGTTTGAGGCTCGTCGAGTTATCATTCGACGCCGAACTTTCCAGCTTTTCACACTACGGGAAGTGGGGCGTTACAGAACTTATAAAATATTAAATTATTATATAATTAAAAATTAAACAAATATGTAATAAGTGACTCGACCAATGGGGCTATGGGCAAACTCGAAACTCGATCAGGCCTAAGTAGCATCCACAGAGCACGGATGCATGCGCGGGACTGGGCCCACTCTAGTCCTAACCCAGTCGGGTACATGCGCGGGACTGGGCCCACTCTAGTCCTAACCCAGTCTGGTACATGCGCGGGACTAGGCCCACTCTAGTCCTAACCCAATTGGAGTCAAGTTTAGACTCAGTTCCATGTGCAGGATTAAAACTTTACCATAGTTAGAGAAAGAGTATGCTTCGTGACCGCTTAATCTCAATCCAAAGATTTAAGTAATCAAATATAGAGTTGATCTTTAATTTAATTAACCATTTTTCCTTAAATGGAACCTAATATTCCATGCACATTATTTATAAGTTTTGATTGCTCATTCTTCATCAAGACTTCCATTAAAAATCTCATTAATTGATTTTGGTGTCTACGAGACTCATAAGGAAAATCCCTAAACTTGATCTTCACCGTTAATGCGCGAGAAGGAACTAGAAGGCCAATGAGATTTTCTGATATGTACAATTACTAATGTCAATATCCCAAATTTCTTAGACTATTATAAATTTCTGCTCCATCATATATTCATGTCATGTGAGCTGAATAACTGAAATGATATTGTATTTTGCATTTGTCTTTTTTTTTTTTTTTTTTTTTTTTTTTAAGAACAGATGAAATATGCATTAAAAAGGATGTACGGGTTCCTTCCCTCTTTTTAAAAGGGCAATATCTTTTTTCTATTTCCAGTTACTATATTAATACGATATATACTTCAGCTTGCTCCGGCTTTTCTGAGTGTCTTGACTCTAAATATAGCAATGGTAGTTCCGGCCAATCAATCTATTTATCAGGCAAATCAATAGAAATTTCTATCAGTATTAATTGTTTTGGACTGTCAATTTTGCTTTTTTCTTCAAAGTTCAGGCACGCGATAGAGCCGCTTAACCCACACACTATATTAAACCCATGAAGTAGTCGTTACTGTTTTTGGGCCTTGGTCCTGTGGTTGCTGATGCGCGCAAAATTAGCGCAGCAGCAACGTTTTATGCGCTAAAAAGTGCCAAGGGGGCATGTACTATGTGCTTACATATTGTTTATTGTTAAAAAGAACTTTTGAAAGTGGAAAAAAAAAAACAAAATAATCAAACTTTTAAGATGGATAATTAATTGTCTAGCTGAACCTATAACTATCCATAAAAAAAAAAAAAAAAAAAAATTAGCCAAACACTTGAATTATGCTCCAAGAGTAATTGTTCGATATGCATGTCTGTAACAACCACTGTTCAGAATTCGATACACTAACAATATTTAAAATAGTTTATAATTAATAAAATAATTTATAATTAATTATTGATTCATTTCTAAAAAGGATAACTATGATTATTTTATGAATACGTGAAATTCATGGAACCATTATAAATTATATTATGTGATAGAGAACTACTCAAATTAGGGATATTACAATATTGTTGAAAGAGTAGTTCTTCGATATACATGTTGCAGCTCCCATAACATGTAACTAAACTCATCATTTGTAGATAAACAATACTAATTTTTTTCTTATATCTGAAGTGGGACTATTCAAACTAGAGAAATTACAAATAATTAGGAGGTTAACATTTTCTTTCCTTTTTAATAGTACAAGTTCAATGGGCGCTTGCCATCACATTGAAAGAATATTACTACTGAAATACATATATAATTATTAAATAATAATAATTTTTTAAAATATTTTATAGCACTAGTTAGACTAGTTAGACTGTATTAAAACTTAATTAAGTAATACACTTGCACGATTCATCATCTAAAAGCAATGGATAAAAATAAGAAACTATATACAAATAAATATTTATAAAATAAGTTAAATTGATTATTGTTTAAATTTCGGTATGAAAATAGTTTACCTATAAAATAAAGATAAAAATTTAAAAATCTTTGAATGGATTATTTACGACATTTAAGAGTTATATTATAAAGTAAGAATCCACCTCGCTGTAGAATTTTTCTTAAGCTCTACCATTAATGAAACAAAATTTTACATCACGCAAAATTGACCCACAAAATATTGGAAGTATATAAGATAAAATAAAAAGTAATATCCATCTCTGACTAAAATATGATATTTATTTCATTTTAAGAAAGGGATAAGAAAATTATACTTACCCTGAAATCAAATTTATCAAATATCTAGTGTTTATCTAAAAGGAAAATATTTATAGAGTACTGATCAATGTTTAGTATTCTAATTTATTTATGAATTTAAGTAAGAAATTATCCAATTATTCTTTAAGCTAATTATACTCTACTTTATTGGGTATCGCTCAAAACATTTATAAGGATGAGAGGAATTATCCACTACCGTTAAGAAATATCCATTAAATTTTAATTTACAATCTAACAAGTGAAAGATTATTTTAAGCTTCAAGTCAATATGCTGACACCAAGTAAAAATTTAAAATTAATATTTAGAATTTATTTATCTGTATATCTTTTTTTTGCCAACTTTCCTTCACAGTTTTGTTATTCTTTTTACGTCTAATTGAAATTTTATATTTTCTCTATTTTTCTACACCATATTTACATTATAGGAATAAATGAGGTCACCAAGTAACTCACTATAAGTTGAATTAAATATTTCCCTCTTTTTTTTCAAATATTTTCCTTTTTCTTTTTATAATTTTTTGTTATGTTTTGTTTGAATGATTCAATCTCATGTAGAACTTATTTAAGAACTAAATTGATAAAAGAGAAAATAGAATAGCAGTATCACATTCAAAAATTTAATTTACATGGTCTCATTAACAAAATACAAATTTGATAAGATATCATTTCTTATTAATTCCTGGCGGCTCAGAGACATGATCATTTCTAGCATCAAATTTGCGAGAGAAGAATTCAAATATGATCAGCTACATACTGAAAAAATATTTAAAATGTATACTTCACAAAATAAACATTTATAATCTATTACTAAAAATACCGAAAAACTAAATTGCAAGAATTCAATGGTCCTTCAGTTTTCAAACTCCATGAAGCCCAGCATCCTCATCACCATTATTTAACATGAGATTTAAATCCAGGAAACAAACTTTGGCAACATTTCTGCTCAACTGCTTCATGGTTGTTCAGAGCTGACACAGGAGGGGAGAAATCATGCACAGTGAGCCCTTGCACTAGACCCATAAACTCGACAGGCTCAATTTGAATCATCTTTGGCGAAATTATATTTATAGAGTGATTACTGTATGTGAGCTGCCAACTCAGGAAAACTTACGTGAGCTAGTGGAAAAAATATGGCGATCCAATTATTTTTCTTCAAAATTTTTCTAGAAGTAGAATGTCTTCCTCCTTTTGGAATTCATCAGTCCTTTCATAAGTGGATATAAAATATTTTATGTATTCAAAACCGTTAACTTTGCATCAATTTGATGGAGAAACAAATCAAAACTAAAAGCCATGAAATTGGGTATGAGTTAACCCTAGGGGTTCAAGATCATAATCCAATAGAAAGTTTTTAAAAATAATTATAGGAGAAAGTGGAAATAAACTGTAGCTAAAATAATTTTTATGAGTTGTCAGCTTATTTTCAATATATATATATATATATATATATATATATATATATATATATATATATATATATATATATATATATATATATGTGTGTGTGTGTGTGTGTGTGTGTGTGTGTGTACATGCATGCATACAAATACACACATATATAAAGGGATTACTGTAGGTGAGTCACCAGCTCAGAAAAAGTTACATGAGCTATCAGCAAAACTATAATGATTCAATAATTTTTTTAACAACTACTATCTCTATCTCCTTAAGTTTTTTCGGATTAAATTTCATAACTTTTTGAGTTTATTTATCTTTTCATCGAGTACATACAAAATATTTTATTTATTGGAAACCGTTAATTTTGTATTAATTTGATGGAGTACCAAATCAAAATTAACGACACAATGTAAAGGAATCTGTCAACATCCCCCGCTGAAAGAGGGAAGTAATTCAGTCTCCAATACTCAGGAAAAAAAAAAAAAAGAAGGAAAAATAATAATAATTAAAAATAATTAGTAAATGGGTCTCTCTCTACTTCATTTTTTTTGATAATGAGATTTAGAAGCTCTCTAGTTTTCTAGAACCTCCCATGAGATGAAATCAATGGGACCTTAGGAAGCCCGCCATTATCGTCGCCTCTCACCTGCGAAATTATTATCTTTGGCGAAATTATATATATATATATATATATATATATATATATATATATATATATATATATATATATATATATATATGTGTGTGTGTGTGTGTGTGTGTGTGTAAACGGGAAATACAACGGCGGTGAAGGGAGTTCCTTCACCGTCACTTAGGTGGCTCAATAAAATTATTACATATGTCACCACTCAAAGGGCAATTAAGCAAATTCATTTATTTGTTATCTTGAATGACGCCACGTGTAATAATTTTATTGGGCCACCTAAGCGGCGGTGAAGGAACTTCCTTCACCGCCGGTGTATTTCCCGTTTCCTCATATATATATATATATATATATATATATATATATATATATATATATATATATATATATATATATATATATATATATATATATATATATATATATAGGGAGAGAGAGGAAACATGAAATACACTGGCGGTGAAGAGAGTTTTTTCACCGCCGCTTAAGTAGCCCAATAAAATTATTACACGTGGCGTCATTCAAGATAACAAATAAATAAATTCTCTTAACCGCCCTTTGAGTGGTGCCACATGTAATAATTTTATTAGGCTACCTACCGGTGAATTTCCCCTTTATATATATATATATATTGATTACTGTATGTGAGCCGCCAACTCAGAAAAACTTACGTGAGCTAATGATAAAAATATAGTGATCCAATCATTTTTCTTCAATTTTTTTCTATAATTAGAATATCTACCTCCTTTTAGAGTTCATCTATCCTTTCACAAGTGTATATAAAATGTTCTATTTATTCAAAACCATTAATTTTTGCATCAATTTGATGGAGAACAAATCAAAACCGAAACCCAAGAAATTAGATATGAGTTAGCCCTAGGGGTTCGAGATCATAATCCAATAGAAAATTTTTAGAAATAATTATTAGAAAAAGTGAAAATAAACTGTAGCTCAGATAATTTATATGAGTTGTCAGCTCATTTTCATTATATATATATATATATATATATATATATATATATATATATATATATATATATATATATATATATATATATATATATATATATATATATATATATATATATATATATATATATATATATATATATATATATATATATATATATATTAATGTAGGTGAGCCGCCAGCTCAGGAAAAGTTACGTGAGCTAGCGACAAAACTATAATAGTCCAATGATTTTTCTTCAATGTTTTTTAACAATTACTATCTCTACCTTCTTAACGTCTTTCAAATTAAATTTCATAAATTTTAGAGTTTATTTACCCTTTTATCAAGTGCATACAAAATGTTTTATTCATTGAAAACCGTTAATTTTGTGAGGACCAAATCAAAACTAAAACCCAAAAATTAGGTATAAATGAACTCTAAGAGGTCGAGATCATAATCCAAAAAAAAAAATTTTAAAAAATTATTGGAGATAGTGGAAATGAACTGCAGATCAGATAATTTGCGTGAACTGTCAGCTCATTTTTATTTCTCTCTCTCTCTCACACACACACATACACACACATATATAGAGGAGATAATTGGCATCTTCTGAATTTTTTCGACCAAACTCTAACCATCAGTGACAGTCGAGATACAATCAATTTATGCATTTACACGTATTATTTTGCACCAGAACCATCGTGCGTGTCTTGCGTTGTGCCTATGTTCACTTCTTGTGGTTAGCAACCACAAGAATAACCTAATATTAATTTTTAAAATTTAAAATGTTAAACACGGTGGTTAGAAACCAGAAAATAAATTAGATTTTGTTACACTTATATACTTCTTCTTTTGAAAATGAAAATATTGTGTCCAATCATCAATATAAGAACTTGAATCTAAGTTATAATGATTTAACTTTGGAGTATCCTCTGATCAATATACCATATATTTTTAGTTTGATCAGGTAAAGGCTTGAATAAAATAAAATAAGTTGTCAAAGAAAAACTTGAAGATGAGAGAGATGAAAATTGTTCGGAAGTTTTACCAGAACAGTTGAGGTTGTTACGGAGCAACTACTGGTTTGGGTCGGTGAGAGAAGAGAGCCACCTACCACCGTGGCTGGTGGGCTTCGTCAATTGAAAAAAAAAAAAAAAAAAAAAAAAGTGTGAATACCAAAGTACACATGTACTCTCACCTACCAAAGATAGTCTCCTCTGATTTTAAAATTGTTGCTAATATTGTGAAGAATCCAGACTCGCCCGAGATCAAGATGAGCATTAAATACATATATCAGAACCAACTATACTCAAAAACAATTTTAGAGATGAACACGATCGCCGACTCCGATGGCATCACCCGACTCCGAACAAAATCGGTCAGAGTTCAGTCAAAAAAAAAAAAAATCATTTGCGATCGGAACGTTCTATTTTCGGATCCGATCGACCAACTGAATGTTCAAAGACAAACTCCACTATCAACTCCAGCGATTTTGCCCAACTATGACCAAAATCAGTCGAAAAAATTTTTCGGCGGCGGTCGGAACCTTTAATCTTCGGATCCGATCAGATAACTCCAATTTCCGACCAATCGACCAACTGAACGTTTAAAGATGAACTCTACTACCGACTTCGCCCAACTCCGACCAAAATCAGTCGGAGTTCCGCCGGAAAAAAAAAATTCTGACTACAGTCAGAACCTTCTACTCTCGAATCCAATTGGAGAATTCTGATCTTCGAACGATTGAACATCCCTAAATAATTTGATCTTAAATCATAAGTTTTAGATGCAGAATTTTATTTGGGTTGTCTTCCATTTTTCCATTTTATGGAAGGATGGGAGGGAAGTATGAGTGAAGATATTTAAATCCAATTTCCAATCCTAGAAATGGGGATCCTTTCACAAAAAATAAAAATAAAAATAACCTTGCTCCTCTCGTTGACATAATTAAGTATAAATAATGAAAGAAAATTTTAAGATGATCGATTAAACAAAAAGAAAGGAAATATATTCGCGTGGCGCATATATCTAAAAAGACCCTGATTAATATTTGGATCCTGAAGGATTTGCGCCAACACAAAACTATAGACTAAAGTTGGCAATTTATTTTTTTCCCCCTCAGGAGATACTTGAATTACATTTTATGGATGATATACTGGTGAGAAGAGTTAGGCTAGGATATTATTAATAGTATTTGGATGTGAATATTATTAACTAAATATTAAGAATAGGTAATCTAAATTGAAAAATAATTCTGGTAGACAGGATATATCGTTTATAAATTATTTACAAATAAAATTTTATAACAATTGGATTTTATCTAAAAATGGATCAAGTAGTTGAAAAATAGAGAATTTTAAGTTCGTTTTAATTTTCCGTCTTGTTTGAACTTGATACATAGTTAAATAAAATCCAATTTTCATAACATTTTGTTTATAAATAGTTTATAGCGGAATTGATTTTCATTTTGGATTTTTAATTCTTAGATTTTGGTTGATAGTATGCATACCCAAGTACTATTAATAGCAGCCTAGTCTAACTCCTCGTAATAGATTCTATATATCGTATCCAGCAGTCTCCTTTACTTTCTTTGGTGGTTAGCTATTAGACTTAGAGAAGGATTTGATTGCGTTGGCAAAGAATTTGATACATCTCAACTCTTCAATCAAATTTGTTTGGTGGAGGCCAGTGCTACTGATGAATGACTCATCAATTTGTCACTAATTAAGTCTTCTATTTAGTCTTATTACCTTGAATCTTGTCCTTTGACTTCTACCTCCCCCTCATTTTCAATCCTCCACTTATTGCAAGTTTAAAATTTTGGGGCAATCTCTCTTGGTACCAAATTGAGAACCTTAACCAAAGCAAAAAAATGACTACTTATGTGTTCACATTGCTAAATCTTGCATATAGCTCATCTCTTTGCAAATTTATAATTCTATATGTGGTGCATGATAGTGAATAGGGATAATTATGTTGTATTTTGTTGGTAGTATTTCAAAATTCAAATACAGGTCGTAACAATTTTGCCACAAACAAAGATGAAAAAGATTTTTATTAGAACGATCCATTACATCGATGTTTTCTTAGTTTTTCGTTTTCATACGTTTGAGAAGTACATCTCTTTTCAAGTTGATTGATGTTTTCTTGGTTTTTGTTTTCATATATTTGAGAAGTACATTTCTTTCAATTAGATCCAAGTTTTCTTGGTTTTTGTTTTCATATATTTGAGAAGTACATCTCTTTCAAGAAGGACGGAGTAAATATAAATAAAAGTGTGAAAACATATAACTAAATTCACACAAAATGACTCATAAATCCAAAATCCATTTGGAAGAAAACTATATCACTGATGGGATCAAATACTTTTCATGTTTTCCATGATAATGACGGCTCAATCAATCTACATGGAAAATAAGGATAATTATAATACGTTACGATAAATATCCAGCTATCCCCAATAGATGAGTGGTTGCAAAGCAATATGAGAGAAAGAGAGTCATATGTAATTATAATCCCCTCTCCATCAATATAATACTTGCCGAATAACCAGTTCCGCTGAAAACGTAGGTTGGGTATCTCTTGGTTAAACATCATTGCATTCTCATGTTCTCTCTCTTTCTATCTTCCTTTTTATTATTAAGTTTGAGCCAAGTTCTATTTGGACATTATGGGCAAACGTATTTTGCCACAAACAACATGGAAAATTCTATTTATACACGAAAATTTACTCTTCACGTATAGTTTTAAAACTTGTAAATAATTATAAGTTTGTCATTTATTTTTTTGAATAAATTATCCTTTCAAATTCAATTAAGACTTCTTAAAATTTGAAGCTACGATTTATTATTTTCCTCTCCAAAATACTAAAAAATATTTTTTAGTGGTATTTAAATAAAAAAGAAATACATTCCCCATAAAAGCATGCAACAATAAGGATGTCAAACTCGCAGGACAACTCAAGCAGAGAAGCAACAAGATGAGCATTTCTTCGTAGTGAGTCAAACTCGCAGGACAATGCTGCCTAAAGTTATTCACAATATATTTGCACGGTCCAATCTATTGAATTTGTAAATACCCATGATAACATGATATCAGCACTGAATCTTCTAAAAGCTTCAACTTTTGGATCAAAAAGATGCTTCTGTTTTTTTCACTACGAACAGTTAAAAGAGTAAGTAGGGCGCTTGGATGCAGAGAGTAAATTGTTGATATTTCAAAATAGAAGTTTGGTGTAAAGAGTAAACAATATGGTATTAGTATTAGTAAACGAAATTACGGAAATGACTAAATTTCATTAATATTCCACCCCCCAATTTTCCACTTAATCATTCTCAAGTCAATATTTATGAGGGAAAGAAATGATACAATAAATAGAAAGGAAATAAATAAATAAATAAATATAAATAACATGTAAATCTCCAAAATGTTTGTCGCCATGTCTGATGAAATTTGGGAGTCTGCAATAGAAATTTATCGGCTAACATTCTCAAATATTTATTAATTATTTGGCAAATCTTGGCTATACAAGGTCAACATGATGATGGCTTATAACAGCGACTAATTTTAATGTTCCCCTTGTACCAATTTAAGGATAAACTCTAGATTAAAAAAATTGGAATAAAATATATTTCATGAACATGAATTTCAATGAACTTGATGAGTTTTTCAACGACTTGAAATTATTGAGGATGGCAATTGCGTGAGAGCTCAAATTGTTGTGATTGTGATACAATTTCTTTATTACTCCTTGTTTTTGGGTGAAGATGATAGAGACGTGTGACATTCCATTAGAAAGGTAAGGCTCAAGTTGAGAAAAACTCCATGAATTATTTTATTTTATTTTATTACAAATTCCAATAATATTAATAGAAAAAATAATTGATCGATTTAAAAATACAGCAAATACTTCTTTCTCGACATTTTTAGATATACTTTTTCAAAGAAAAAAAGATTAAATCATAGGAGGATATTTATAAAGATTGGGAAGTATATATTGGCTACGATTTTAAATCAATCCATTAATTTTTCTGTTGAGAATGTTCATAAATTTTGAAATACTGTGAGGCTTTACATATCATTAAAAAAAAAAAAGAGCTTCATTATATTTTCTTGAAAAAAAATATGATATTTGTTCTACTTTAAACAAAATATAATGAAAACAAATAAAAATTCTAATTTATAAATTTCCATGAGATTTGGCAAATAGATAATTATTGAATTCATGTATATTTGAATATTAAATCTTTAAGTCAATTCACTGATTCAAAAATAAATGAATTAGATGAATGGAAAATGGTTTCAAAATAGAGTGCATAGTAAAGGGAACAAAAGGAAAAAAAAAAACATAGTCTCACATCAGATAGAGTGTTATTAGGATGTGGGTTTATATAAAATTTTTTGTTCCATATCATTACTTATGTAAGAAGAGGAGAAATCTTGAGCACCACGGGTGGTGCTAAGCAACGCCCACACGCGTGCATGCGAGGGCGTTTAGGGTGCATTGGGCGCTTTAGTGGCGTACTTGGCACTTCACATGTACGCATCGGAGCCTTTGATTTTTTTTTTTTTTTTGGTGTTACCGTTAAACGATCGCAACCCTGTCGAGACTTATTAGAAATTATTTTTTACCGTTTTCTTCTTCCTTCTTCAGTAGACAGAAGATTTTGTCTTAAGATAAAAGTTTTTTTATTTTCAGAAAAACAGTCTCTTCATTTCTGTCCTGCACTACACCATACAAAAAATAGAGAGCATTCTTTATCAGATTCGCCAGAGCAACATGATTGCTGCTTCCATCCTATTGCATACCGATCGTTGTATTCTGAGAGACCGACGTCCATTGTAATTCAAAAGCAGAACGGTGGAAGAAGAATCGATTTTAAGGAGATAGTGTCCAACACTAACCTCCGTCGTCTTCCTGTCATCATCAAATCTGCATCAATTTTCTACACATGCTCATCTTTCAATCAGTAAAGTATTCTAATTCTGAAATTCATTTTATTCTGTTTCTTCCTTAGAATAATAAACTATTTGAACAAATTTAGTTTAAATATTTTAATTCTGTCTCTAAATCTATTTAATAACAGTAGGTAATAAGATTTATATATAATTCTAATTCTTTCCTGAAATATAAACTGCTTATATATATAAATATCAATTCGTATTTCTTCTATAATATTATTTAATATTTTAATATTTCTGATTGAAATATACAACAAATCTTTCTAATTAGTTAATTAGTTACAGCAGTAATTCTGTCTAAAACAACCAACAACAACCAACAAATTCTAATTCAAATAATACGTCACTGCATTATGATAACTACGATTTCATTTTCTTCTTCAGCCACCAACCCCACTTCTTCATTGTCAAACTTTTTGACCACATCATTATTTTTCATAAAATAATGTTACCAAAATCTTTCTATAGTTACGTGTTATACTAAAAGAATCTCACCTTATTGCCATTTATATTGCAACTATGAATTAAAAATTAATTCTTGAGTTTTTATTTTTTTTCTCATGAAAACTATTTCATGAGTTTTTGAACTTAACCATCCAAAGCTCAACAACCATAAAAATTATATAAAATGTTTTTGTAAAATATTCATGATATTACTCTCACAAATAGAGAGGGGAAAAAAAAAAGATGACGAAAGTTTAATCAAAATCATAGAGTACCTTTTTTACAAATTAGACCATGACTTACTTTAAAATTGATCAAACAGCTCATTAAATTTCAAATTGCATTCAAGCTTAATTAAAAGAAAAAAAAAAGTCAACTTGCATCCAAGGCCGCAAACTCCGCTGAGGCCGTAACTGACTTGTATATCTCCAATATGAGCCTCTTCTCGAAGTCGCCCAGCTCAGGCCGAACCGGCCGGGCCATCGGGATCCTCCGGCCCAGCATGGTCTCAGGCCCACCCGAACTTGTCAGGCCTGGCGCCCCTTTGCTGGCCACGCCCAGCATGCTATCCACGTAGGCATCTCGGATGCGGGCGAGAATACGACTCGGGTTGAGGGCCCGGATTCGGATCCGGATCCTGAAAACGGACCGGAGGTTCCGGAGCCTGAACCGGCGGGACGAACCGCGGCCGGCCCCGCCGCCGAGTCTCGTCACCCGCGAGGTCCTGTTACCGCCGCTTTTGAGCTTCTGGTACTTGCGCCTCCGCCAGTATGATCTGATGCCTTTGCAAAATTGGATGGGGAACGATTCCATTTTTTTATTTTTTGGTTCTCTCTGTGCGGTTGGTTGCTGTGAGTCCTTTAAATAGAGTTGAAGTTGGAAAATTATGTTTAGGTCCTCGTAAATTTCTTTTGGAGGGTGAGAATGAGGTCAGCTAATCAAGAGGATTTTTTGGTAGAATCATTGGGATGTGGTTATCACAAAAGTTCAATCTAAAGGCACGGAGGAAAATTCTAAATACGCACCACAGTTGACTTGGTGAGCACCATTTTCCCCTGGGATGTAAATCACTTCACTATAGGATGCGGTGCTGACAAAGTAAAGTGTGGTGCGCGTTTAGAAATTTCGGGTGTAGAATGAAAATCACATATTAACTCCTCGCACTAATTTACAGAAACTATAGGCCTTAAGTATCAATCATATTTATATCGTATGCATTTTCAATTTTGATTTAAACTGGCAACCATCTTTACACTATAGCTACTGATATCCACGTGGTGAATTGTAAGAAATTAGATCCAAAGTCATAACCCTGACACAATTCGACTTCACACAAGCTTCATTCTCTCTTGGACCACAAATTGGACTCCGAAACCATTTGAATTGTAATTGCAAAAGAATAAAGTATAATAAAATCACATAAGCATAAAGATTTACATAGTTTGTTTAAATCGGACTATGTCCATGGCCGCCAAAGGGTTTTTGACTATTTGAGAGTTAGGTTACAAGTACATGATGAGAATATATATAGTTGGCCTGCAGTCTACTAACATGTGGAAAGTAACTTACTGCAAAATTGGTTCCTCTGGGTTGAAAATTGATGTACACTACTTTTCGGTTCCACAAACCCAACAATTTTTTACTTGGAAACTGAATATATTAATCTCCACATACTTATTATTTTTATCAGCATGAGAAATACGCCATTGATGGCACACCATGAAGTCGCATGAGTATAGACTAATTGAAGCTATGCATAACTTCTGTTTTCCAAAATGAAATGGCATTTCTTCCTTATATATGCTTTGTTCTCGAATGAAAAGATGGACTAATCGCGAAATGAATAATACTTAATTTTACTATCATTTTATAAAGTATTAATAATTTATTCCTTCCAAATTTTGATTTTTTTTTCTTACTTCTTTCCTTGGATGCTTTGTTCTTGAATGAAAAGATGGATTCTTCCCGAAATGAATAACATATACTATCATTTTATAAATTAATAATATGTTACTCCTTCCCCAATTTGATTAAGAAAATTTCCAACCAAATTATCTTTTTACTAACCTCAGTTATAGCCACATATACTTGATATCCGTAATAGATAGAGTAATCATTTACTGCAATTAAGTGATCAAACTAATAGTAGTACCACCTAATATATAGATGTACCCTGTAGTAATGTTACTAACACTAACTAAATTAGAATCAACATAACCTTATAATAACAAACTTCCTCGCTCCGTAAATATTGAAGGATCCATTTGACGGTCTCCCAATGCCGATTCCCTATATTACTAGATTACTATGTACCTACTCATAACTCCCACTATGTGTTATATCTAGTATATTAATGTAAACAAGACTACCAACAACATATTCATATGTTGACATATCCATTTGAGTATACCCTGGCTCAATTGTGGGTGACTGTTTTTTAGAAAGTCCAAGATGACTAACTAAATATGTGCTAACTAACTTAGTATCATGCACTCTTAATCTATTTAGATTTTTGAGAAACTTATGGATCATATTAGTTCTCGGTCTTGTACGTAAAATTCATCATGCTCTTTAGGGGCCTAATGTTCTTCCAGACACAACATAATTTAAATTTAAGTTGGTGTCTTCACTTCTTGTTTAAATTTATAATTTTAAGGATTCTTATAAGTATATCCTTCTGATATACAATTTTGACACCATATTAATCAACAAGCATGAACACATTATTGCTAGTGTTTAGTTGATATTATTATTGGTATTTGGTTGAATAGATTGAGAATGTTGTATCATATAAGCTTTTGTTAATACTTAACTAATGATAAACAAAAAAACCTAATTAATAATGAACATTGAGAAAACTATTAGTAATTTAAGTTTGATGTTGCTAGCTAAGAAAGAACTTTTTTGAAAAATATGTAAAAATTAAAAGAATATGTGGAGAAAACAAGGGAACATGAATATATGCATTTTTAAAAAAAAAAAAACAAGATATAATAAATGAAACAGCCTAATTTTTATATTATATTGACAGTTAGAAAATAAGTGACAATTTCAAAATAGTACTTTATATAGGGGTGACAAATGGGTTGGGCGGCTTGTTGGGCACGCTCGGCTCGACATGCCCGGCTCGGGCCGGGGTTGCCCATGCCATGGGCACGGCGCGGTCCTTTTTTTTGTTTTGTTGAAATATAGTCGTTTGTAACCGTTATAGGATTTTTTGAAATCATATGAAAAAAACATATTATGTACTTTCCAATATGATTCGTGATCTACTAATTTCTCCGGTGTCTACTATAACATCGGAGTCTGCTTTTAGTGCATGTGGTAGAGTGCTTACAGAGTGGAGAAACTCAATGACAATAGACACATTGGAGATGTGTGTTAGCTTGAAGGACTTGTTAGACGCAGAAGAAATAGAACAAGGATAATCCAATGAAACAGAAGTAGAGACATCACCAGAAACTGAATGAAAATAGACTTTTATTTTTTTTTCAAATTGTAATTTCTACATTTGTTGGGATTTTCATATATTTTTTTAAAATTTTAATGTAATTTTTAACTCATAAATCTCTTAGAAAAAATACTAAAAACAAATTGAAGGTGACAGCCAAGATCCTCTCCCCTCTCTTTGGACTTTGCATGATTTCTAAAGAGATTTATAGAGCAATTATATAAATGTAATGAGATTTAATATAATAAAATTTTATTTTTACTATTATTTCTTTTGTTAAAGCTAATTAAATTAATTTAACTATTCTCCTAAACTTACCTAATAATAAACTTAATATTTAATAAAAAAAATTTTAAAAAAACAAGTTGGCACAACCCGGCCCGGACACGGCACATGCCCGGTGGGCCGTGCCAGCGGGCCAATCTCCGGGCCCTAGGCATGGCACGTCTCAAAATTGGGACAGGTCGTGCCCAGCATGGTATGGCCGTGTGCCCGGACCGAGCCGAACATAGCCCACTTGCCATCCCTAACTTCATATGGACTGGACACGACTCACTTACCACCCGTAACTTTATATTTACTCTTTCCTTTTAAAGAGAGCTTCCAAAGGAGCACACCATTTTTCCTAGTGAGCACAGATTTCCTAGTGAGACCACATAGAATTTACTAAAGGGGTGATTTTCCTAGTAAGCATACTAAAAATTTCGAAAATACCCTTCACCTCTATTTATCATCCTCCTCTCCATCTTCTCTCCCATTTTCCTCTCTAAGCGCCTAAACCCAAAAAAAAATACTAACCCTAACTTCTTTTTTTCCCTCCCACTTTCCCTAATCCTCTCTTTCCTCTTCTCTACCTCATTCTCCTTCCAAATCTCTCTCTCTCTCTCTCTCTCTCTCTCTCTCTCTCTCTCCCATTCCTAGAGCCGTCGTCGCCGCCGCCGCCGACCTCTGGTCATTGTCGCCACCGTTCTCCCGCCGCCGCCGCCTTTCTGCCATTGCTATGTGAGATTTCCTAATCCAGTAATATTTTTTTTTAAATTTAGATTTTTTTATTTTTGAATCAAACAACTCTTCAATATTAGGGTTTGGTGATTTTGTTGGGTTGGAGAGGAGGAAGAGGGGATGAGGTAGTAAATTTGGTTGTAGCATTTTTTTGTTATTTTTTTAATATTTAGATTATAATTATTAAGATGGTTGTAGCTTTCAGTCAACCCGCCCAGATGTGCTTGATGAGGTAATCTCTATATATGTTCTTTATTTTATATCCCATATAGTACCAAGTTTAACTGATGCTTTCATTTTTCCTAAATTAATTCTACAGAGATATACACGTGTAGTGGCTATAATAGATCCATTACTTGCGCAAGGGGAGAAGACATTCAAGAAGCGGCATGGGATGTTATTTAGTGCACTTGCGAAGATTAAAGCCGTGATAACTGGTTGCACTCAGGCAGAAGAACAACCAGAAGAATAAGTAGAGGAACAAGTAGAAGAACAAGTCACTCCTGATGCACCTTATACAGCGGTAATGACTCGAACCAGAAGCAGATATCAACCTCTGAGGAAGACATGTAGACAGTGATTAGGTTATATTTTAGGTGCATTGATATGGTTATTGTAAGAAACTTGAAGTGGCAAGTAACAATGTTTTGTTTCAAACATTTTGCTATTTTGATGAATATTTGCTCTTTGTTTGTAATGAATCCTAATATTTGCTCTTTGTATGATGAATATTTGCTCTTTGTTTGTCCAGAGCTTATTTGGTTTATTTGTGGTGACTGTTATGCTATTATGCTATTTTGGTGACTGTTATACTATTTTGGTGGAAATGCTTATTTTCGTGGAAGTGTTTTCTTCACCATATTTTCGTTGTTTGTATGTATGGGGGCTTAAACATATTCTTCACTATATCATTGTTTCAGTATATGTATCAGTGTATCAGTGTTGAAGTGACTATATCAGTGTTGTCAGGGAGCTTATCTTTACTGTTTTCTATCTTCATTATATTTTTGTTGTATTCATTTTCATTATTATAGCAAAATACCAGAAGGGTAGAAAGATTCGTTTAGCATTTGTTTTGATTATTATGTACCAGGTCAAACTGCATTTTACTGAGTCGGCTCTGCGGTTAATTGCAAAGAAAGCTATGGCTAAAAATACAGGGGCTCGAGGTTTGCGATCACTACTGGAGAATATTTTGACAGAAGCTATGTATGAGGTGAAGCCTTTCCCTGTCTTCGTATTTATCAATAGCTATTCTTCGTTATCTGTTTATGTTTTTTTATCATCTGTTTACGTTTGGTGGTTCTTTTTCATTTTTAGTATTTGGGTGTTAAGTCACCTTTATAAATCTGAGAGTTTTGATGGAGGGAAATGGACTTATGTTACTTAAAACTGTGTTAATAAGTATCATAGTTGTACCGTACCTTGGTGCATGTTAGCTTTTGTGTATGTGCATGCATGCATGCATAATTATGTCCTGACTTAATGCATGTCAGCTTGTGGGGTGTGAGTGTGTGTGGTCCGGACTGCCAGTCCGGACCAAGGCTCTCTGTCCGAACTGGCAGTCCGGACAGGATGTTCCTGTCCGGACTGTCAGTCCGGACAGGTAGTCTCTGTTCGGACTGCCAGTCCGGACAAGAGTTTCCTGTCCGGACTGGCAGTCCGGACCAAAAATACTTGTCTGGACTGACAGTCCGGACAGCAGTCTGAACAGAGATGAATGAGATCACAGTATTAGATTTCATCAGAGTAAATATTAGACTATTTACACAGATCGATTCAACTTCGATTTATTGGATAATATATACACAAAATTATATTATTCGGATTACATTAATCTAAATATTAGACTACTTACGAACATTTGACTATTTATAATATAGCACAATATTGATGACAACTTATACACAACACAATTACACCAAAAATAGAACTTATATGCACGCCGCATATTTTGATTACAACTCAATAAAATCTTGTGTAGCAATCGAAAACGGTACAATCTCCTTGAATTGATCGTCGAATGGAACCAACGACATGGTTGTATTCTCCATTTACGTCTCGTTCGATACAACTCAAAAATTTCTCTTTAGTTTGGATTTCTAATGAAAAAAAAAACTCAAAAGGAAGAAAAAAATCGGGTTTAAAATAGCAAATTAACAAAAGAAAATGTCGAGATAGAGAAATGAAATGGATTTTTGGCTTAAAAAAGAAATCAAAAAACCTTACCTGTGACGCGCGGGAGGGAGCAAGGATGCGTGAAGAGGAAGAAGGGCAAAATGGAAGTTTTTTTTTAAGAGCAAAATTGATATATATGAAAAGTTATTAAGTAGGCTAACTAGGAAAAAAAGTGTGCCCCTTTAGAAGTTCCCCTTTTAAAGAGTCACGTTTCTTGTCACTCATGTTTACAAGATAACTTCAGCAAAATTCATTTGACAGTCATTAAATTTCTACCATGCAACTCTTTCCCGAGAGAAATCTCTGAGACTGTCCCGGAGCACTTGTAGTCATCACAGGGTGATAGCACTTGTAGTCGTCACAGGGTGTCGCTCAGATGGGGGATCATGAAGGATGACAACTCGTATTTCTTGATATATGTAGGGGGTTTCCAAAGGATCACACCATTTTTCTTAGTGAATCCACTTAAAAAGAACCAATTTGAACAAAAAAAAATTTCGCTGGCCAGTGGGCTCACTAGGAAAAGTGGTGTGTTCTTTTAGAAACTCTCCATATATACCTTAAAAAAATTTTAGTCACAGCTTATACCCTAAAAAATTTTTGACACGGGAAGGTTTCAATAATAGTTTCATTGCAGTTGGAGGGGTCTGCGTAAAATTTTCCCAGAGCATCAAAGAATTGAGCCTTTCCTCACGAGTCGTGATTGTGTGTACGCGTGCGTCATCATGTATTTATGGGTCAGCTCAAGACTCTGACCTCACCGGTTAAGAGTATAAAGCATGTGGCTATTTATGATCCACCAACCTTGAGTTTTCTACACACGACTATTAAAATCAATGTTTTAATTATCTGTATATATTTTTAAAATATCAAACATCTAGAAGCCTAAGTGAATTCTTAATTTTATTGCTATTAAGAAAAGTATTAGTATCTGGTGCTCATGAATCTTGTTTACTATTAAAAACACAAGCAAGGTTCCTCAGCCCGAACAGGCCAAAGATTTCGTCTGGTATATATATAGACATGCACGCACGGGCACACACGCACTCACAAATATATATAAATTATTATATATGAGTTAACAGTTCAAATAAATTATATTAGTTAGTAGTAAAGAAGTAATGAATTCATCTTTTTTTTTTTCAAAATTCTATTTTGGATCATGATCTTTCTTTCCCTAACAACTTTATGATCAAATTTCATGGGTTTTGAAAATCATTTGTTTTTTCAGCAAGTTGATACAAAATGTTGTATTCACTAGAAACTATTAATTTTGTGTATACTTTTTTAATACAAAATCAAAACTAAAATCCAAGAAATTGGATATGAGCGAACTCGAAGAGATTAAGATCATAATCCAGAATAATTTAAAAAAAAAAAAAAACTTATTAGGTATAATGGAAATGAACTGTAATTTTTGGTAACTTACATGACGCAACAACTCATTTCCAATTTTAATAACTAATAAAGAAAAATTGTTTAACTAATGGTGAAGGAGAAATAAAATTATAGATAATACTCTCAAAATTAAGAACAAGCTATGCGTTTTTTATTTTAAAACAAATTGGAATCTAACATTTGCTCATTAATTATAGAAACTTTATTGTAGTACGGTATTTAATTGTGCTTGCTCCGTCAGTCCCAGATGTGACTACAATTTCTTTTGTGAAATTCAAGATCATTACAAATCCTCTTAATTACCCTTAAGAGGGAAGGTATTAGTTAGTTGGCCTGCTTAATTAATTAGGTGGACTTTAAGACAATTAATTAGTTGCTTAAAGCTTGCTTGTATTAAGACCACATATTATCCTATGTCTGAATTTGAATTTTGAACAACTTGACGTTGCCATCTCTTGCACATTAATTGTTAGTTAGCTAACTATTGACTTTCTAGTGATTTTTATTAAATTAGTGCACCCTGTGTTTTTTTTTTCTTAATATATATATATATATATATATATATATATATATATATATATATATATATATATATATATATATATATATATATATATATGATTACTGTAGGTGAGCCGCCAGGTCAAGAAAAGTTACGTGAGTTAGCGGCAAAATTATAATGATTTAATGATTTCTCTTCAATTTTTTTTACAATTACAATCTCTACCTTTTTAATTTCTTTCGGATCAAATTTCATAAGTTTTAGAGTTCATTTACCTTTTCATCAAGTGCATACAAAATGTTTTATTCATTGAAAACTGTTAATTTTGTATTAATTTGATGGAGTTTCAAATCAAAACTAAAACCCAAAAAATTGGGTATGAGTGAACACTAAAGGGTCAAGATCATAACTCAAAAGAAAATTTTTAAAAATGATTATTGGAGATAGTGGAAATGAACTGTAGCTCAGATAACCTGCGTGAGCTGTGATCATTTCCATCTCTATATATATATTGGTGCATTTAAAACACATAACACCTTATTTGTAAATTCGAAATAAAATAAATAAAATGGAAGATTCTTTTCCCGATGCTTTCACTCCAATACAAATAAAATTAGAAAATATAGTTGCTGTCCCAATCATTCTATTCTACAAGAGTCGACATCAGGGTATAAGTTGCATTTATTTGTTCCATCGAGACTAAGAAATAAGTTAATTAAGCCAAAATCAAGGGGAAAATGCAAAAAGTGAGAGTGACTTGTGTATCCAATTCTCTTGCCGTTCTACAAAATAAATAAATAAATAAATAAATAAAAAATCTTGCCGTTTGCTGCCATTTTGGAGAACAACTTGGCTCTTAGCAATAAGACTGTTTTGTTATTTCTACTTCATTTAAAATTTAATTTTATTACTATTTTTATTTTTTTATCTCGCTGGCCATATCTTGACTCCAACACAATAGAGAAGAGTATAATAATTTTTATAGCTTCTCTTTTTCATTTTTCTCATCGTGAAAAAAAAAAGTAAGAAGTAAAAAAGTCAAAATTAATTAGTGAGGAGGATATCGAAGTAAAACACCATAGAAATAAAAAGTTTGTAAGCGAGTCAAGTTAAAATGGAAATAAATTTAAAAAAAAATGTAATTTTATTTCACTTATTTTTGGTCCATCATCTCTTGGCTTGGGATGAATCTTATTTCTATATTATTTTTAGTACGTGATGTCAGTGAAAATTTCTGAGTAAAAAGAATTTTCCACACAGAACGCGGAGCTAACTCCGTAGCTCCGCGTTTGACAGTTTCTTCTTCTCCTTGTTTCGTCGTAAGGAGAGAATGAACCGATATTTCGGTATCATCCTCAAAGAAACATGCCAAGAACTGTTTCTCGACATCATACCAAGTATTTATGGTTTCCGGGGGCAACTGCATAAAGCATGTAAAGGCAGGCCCTCGCAGGATGCTCGCAAATACTTGGGTCATTACGGGATCATTTCCTATTAGATGACCTGCCTGCGATAAAAAGTAATATAGGTGCTGGCAGGGGGACCCCTTCTCGTCATATGACTCTAATTTGAGGGGTTTATATTTTTCTAGATAAAGGGTGAAGTCCCACTCAAGCGGTAGTTGGTAAAAACTAATCAAATCCGTTGATAGCTGGGGTTTGCTAAAAATCCCATAAACTCTGTCATGTTAAGTTTTTAGCTCTGACAGTGAGATATAGTTCAAGTTACGCAAGAGAGCCTTAAACCGTCTCTACCAAATTCTAGGCATGTGCAATTAGGCGCCTCTGTCGAAATCTGATGATCATGACCCGATCATCTTAGCGTGTGCAGTTCAAGTTACGCATGAGAATCTTGAACCGCCTCCATCAAATTTTCAAGCATGTGCAATTAGGCACCTCTGCCGAATTTCTTGATCTTAATCCGATCACCAAATTGAAAATCCAAAGTATTTCAAAATTTACCAAGTTCTAAGCCATTTTGAAAATTTTGGAGGGAGTTCTGTTGGCAGTGAAAATTTCTAAGTAAAAAAGAATTTTCTACGCAGAATGCGGAGCTAACTCCGTACCTCCGCGTTTGGCTATATTAGTCTCGCGTTTGAGTAAAACGTGGAGCTATTCAATAACTCCGCGTTCTGGTTTTTTAGCTTCGCGTTTTAATGCGAATAGCTCCGCGTGAGCAGATAACCAGAATCTCAAATTGATTGAGATTATGATTTGGGCTTATCCAAATACCCAAATTAAGTCCGATCAGAACTCTAAATTAAGAGATTCAAATCAAAACTAAGATATTTGATTAGAATCCTTGATGAGTACAAATTCTATTTAGATAGAAACTCTCATATGATCCTAAGGCTATAAATACCCTTTTGGGGAAGCCCTAGGGGTCTTCTTTTCGACATCTGAGGTCTTTTTCTGGAGTTTTGAAGAAGTTCAAGTTACGCAAAGAGTCTTGAACGAATCAAGACCAGAGAAGATTATCTATAGTCGGCCGCCATTTTCAAGAGAAGAGTTCGACGTCAGATCGTCCAAAGGAGCTGCTTGACAGATCCTATCGCCACACAGATCCCACATCATATTGTAAAAAGAGCAATAGATTATAAATCCTCTCGTTTGTTCTCTTTTATTGTAAATCAAGTTATTTCAATGGAAAGAAGGCAACGAATTTTTGCTGCGAACAGTACGGAGGAGATGTATTTAATTGAAAAGTTCATCATTTTTTTCTAGATGATAATTCGTTTATTTAAATTACAAATTAAAGAAATGTCCAGCTAAAATTCTTAAATTTCTTTATTTTATTTTTTTACCTTCTGCTCCTCCTTCATGAACAAATATTTATATATTTTCTTTTCTCCTTCTATTTTACTACTATGATGTTACCAATGTTTCATTGGTTACTGTCCTCAATTTTAAATTATATGCTACAAATACTTTATCTATCGTGAACGGTTATGAACAATTGGAATAGAATTACGAAAAGACCTAGGTTTCTTTGTTTAATTAAATTTTAGAATGTTGTCAATTGCGAACTTTTTCTTGAAACCACGTGCATTGCACGTTTGTTATTTTAGGCTGTTATTCCGTTGCCTTGCCATCCGATCATGGTCCAAACTTAAGCCCTAGGCCCAATAAAGAAACATAGCCCAACAAGGGGAGTTTCCAAAGGAGCACACCATATTTCCTAGTGAGCCCACCCATACTTTACAAAAGGGAGGGTTTTCCTAGTGAGCACACTAAAAATATTCAAAATATCCTCCTTTCCGATATTTATTTTCCTTCTCCCTCTTATCTCCCATTTTCTCTCCCTCACCCTCACGAGCTCAATCCAAACCCAAAACCCTAAATCTACTCTTCTTTCCCCTCCCACTTCTCCTAATCATCGCTTTCCCCTTCTCTACCTCTCCTCCTTCCAAATCTTCCTCTCTCGTTGCTAAAGGCGTCGCCGCCACCGCCGATCTCCCGCCGCCGCCGCCGCCCCAAGCATTCATCCAAACGCATGGGACGGACCCAATAGAACTGGTCGATAGAAGTCCACTGTCCGGACTTCTAGTCCGGACAGTTAATTTTTGTCCGGGGTGTACACCACGGACAGAAGATAAAAGCCATTATAAATAAGTCTTTTTTCGTCTCGTTATTCATGAAGTCATTGTAGTATAGTGGTGAGTATTCCCACCTGTCACGCTAGCACCTCGGGATTGATCCTCGGCAACAGCAAATTACTATTTACTTTATTTTATTTTCCCAAATAAATAACATTTTCTATATGAGCTTTCATAGATCAGCCTAATTTGATGTTTCTATATAAATCAAGTACCAAAAGAAGAAGAAGAAGAAGATTATTTTTCTAATCATGAACGTTAGTATTAAAATTTATTAGTTAATTTTGAAGTTTGATGGTATTGTCCTAATGGTTGATTAAGTAGTAAAAAACTGTTTCAGTGTCTTTAAACTTTAATATTATACTATCTTGCAGCAAAAAAACATAGAGAAAATATGATATTTATAGCAAATTTTACTTTGTAAATACATACTTACACGTAGAGAAGTTAGTGTTATGAAAAATAACATCTAAAAATGAAATATCTTTGTATTCCTTGCATGGATCCGGCGGAATCTTGGAGTAGCACCAGATGAACCCCAAATAGAGGAAGGAAGTCAGTCAACTCGGCCAGATGTCGTTGATGAGGTAATCACCATATATATTTTTTATTTTATGTCCCATATAGTACTAAGTTTAACTGATGCTTATATTTTTCCTTCATTAATACTACAGAGATATACACATATAGAAGTAATAATAGATCCATTACTTGCACAAGGGGAGAACACATTCAAGAAGCGGCATGGGATGTTATTTAGTGCACCTGCGAAAATTAAAGCCGTGCTAATTAATTGCACTCAGCCAGAAGAACCACCAGAAAGCAGATGAACAAACACAAAATCAAACCACTCCTTATGCACCCGATACAGCGTTAATGTCTCGAACCAGAAACAGACGTCAACCCCCGAGGAAGACACGGAGGCAGTGATTAGATTATATTAGTCGTGCATTGATATGGATGTTGTAAGGAATTTCAAGTGGTAGGTGAAATTGTTTTTTTAAAACATTTTGAAGAATTTGAAAAATATATAGTCTTTGTTTATAATGAACCATATTATTTGCTTTTTGTTTGACGAATATATACACTTCGTTTGTATGGGATCTTCTTTTAGTAATTTTTGTGGGATCTTGTTTGTTTTATATGTATGGGAGCTTGTTTATAATCTTCACTATATCATTGTATCGGTGTATTAGTGTATTATTATATCGGTGCATCAATGTATCATTTTATCATTGTATCAGTATATCAGTGTATCATTGTATCAGTGTATCGGTGTATCAATGTATCCGTGTATCAATGTATCGGTGTATTAGTGTATCATTGTATCCGTGTATCAGTGCATGATTGTATCGGTGTATCAGTGTATCACTGTATCGGTGTATCGGTATATCAGTGTATCCATATATTATTATATCGGTGTATTAGTGTATCCATATATCATTGTATCGGTGTATTAGTGTATCATTGTATCGGTATATCAGTGTATCATTGTATAATTGTATCTTTTTTCTTCCTTCACTATATTTTTGTTATAATGTATAATTTCTTGTTTTCAGTCCATAAAGTCACGTTAAATTGGGTGAGGTGTCCGGAGTAGCAAATCAAGACAAGCCCATGTCCGGACTGGCAGTCCGGACAGGAATGCCCGGAACTCCCTCGTCCAGACTGACAGTCCGGACAGGACTTGTCCGGACTGTCAGTCCGGACGGGGGAGTCATGTTCGAACTAGCAATCCAGACAAGACTCTCCTGTCTGGACGATCAGTCAAAAATTTCTCTTTTGTTTGGCAGAATAGATGTCGAAGTGGTTAAAATAATTTTACACCATCAACCATCTCGCATACACATCGAAGAAGTTAGAGCACAACTTCAGAATATAGAGGAAGTCATGGCCTATCTCTAGCAACCTAGCAATCTCAAACGATCGATCTCTCTCAAACTTGCGAAAATTAAAACCGTGCAAACTGGTTGCACTCAAGCAGAGGAGCAACCAGAGGAACAAGTAGAGGAACAAGTCACGCCTGATGCATCCAATACAACGAGAACGACTCGAACCACACGTCAACGTCAACCCCCAAGGAAGATACGGAGACAGTGATTAGTTTAGATTCTAGGTGCAATGATATCTCTAAATTTTTATTAGAGCCCATACATTTAATGTTCAGCTTTTATCATGTAACTTTATGGATATTATAAGAAACTCGAAGACAATGTTAACTGACTTTCAAGAAATGAGTGACAGTGTTTTTTGTCATACTTTATGATATTTTGATGCGGGTTTGTTTTTTGTTTGTACTCGATCAAAATTTTCTATTCTTGAATGTCCATGACTTATTATGTATATTTGTACTGCAATCGAATTGATTTCTATGATTGGGTGTCCATGATTTATTATGTATATTTGTACTGCAATTGAATTAATAATTTTTATTTTAATGTTTAATTATTTGATTAAAAATCATATTGATATGGAGTTGTACAAGAAAATATATTTATTGGGAAAAATAAAATAAAGTAAAAAAAATGCAAATAAAGAAAATGCACAAGAAAATATATCATTATATGTTTCATCTAATTTATCTTTGAATTGGAATGAAATAGTGACTAAGGAAAAAAAATTGTTTTGAGTCCGAAATTTAATTAGATTCATAATAGTTACACTAGAAAATATATTTATTTGGAAAACTAAAATAAAATAAGAAGGAATTTGCTGTTGAGAAGAATCGAACTTGAGATACTCACATGTGAGATAAGAACACTCACCACTATACTATAATGACTTCATGAATAATAAAACGAAAAAAAATCTATTTATAACTGTCTGGACTGGAAGTCCGGATAGTGGGATTCTATCCGGACTTCCAGTCCGGACGAAACTAATGTTGTCCAGATTGGAAGTCCGGACAGAATCCCACTGTCCAGACTTCCAGTCCGGATTTTGAGTTTTTTTGAGTTCATAATTTTTTTCAATCTGCACAGCTTCTAGGGTTTTTGAGTTAGAAAAAAATATATTAAAATCAATTTTCAAATTTAATTTGTAAGATAATTTAATATATGAGAAGATTTGATAGAATAGTTTTGGATTTTAGGTTTTTTTTTTTGGGTTATCTGTAGTTTTAGAAGAGAAGGTGAAGAAACGTTGAAGAAAGGGCATTTTAGTCCAAAAAAATCGATGGCAAACTTGTAATATGTATGAAGTTTTTAAGTGGGCTCAGTAGGAAAAATGGTGTGCCCCTCTAGAAACTCCCAAAACTAGGGAAACTTCTAAAGGGGCACAAGTTTTTTCCTAGTGAGCTCAGATTTCCTAGTGACCCCAGTTTCATTTCAGTAAAGGGGAGAATTTCTTACTGAGCATAGTTTTATTTCCAAAATACCCTTCGTATATTTCCTCATCTCCACACCGCCTCAAAACCCAAACTCCGCTGCAGCTTCTCCTTCCTCTTCTCTCAAGCTCCTTCTCCTTCTGCCTCAAATCCGCCGCCACAGCTTCTCCTTCCACCTCAAAATCCAAACGCCTCAAAATTATTAACAAATTAAAAAAACCAAGCTCCTTCTCCTTCCAAACCCGCCGCCGCCGCCGAAGCCTCCGCCGACCAGCCACACCCCGCCGCCGAGCCACACCCTGCCGCCGAAGCCTCCACTGTAAGTCTCCTTTAATTTAATTTTAATTTTATTTTATTTAGTTTATTCTTGTTTGGTATGTGACTGCCCTGAAAACTGAGAACTTTTTGTTTGGTCTGATAATATTTAAGAATCGAAAAATTCTAAACGAGTACATTTTTTTGTTAATTTTGATTTTTAATATTTAGATTATAATTATGAAGAAAATATAATATTGTAATCGTAGTTGTAAAATATGTGAAAGTTTAGTTATTTTTCTAATTATAGATGTTAATATTAAAATTTATTAGTTAATTTAGAAGTTTAATGGTATTATCCTAATAGTTGATTAAGTAATAAAGGACGGTTTCAGTATCTTTAAATTTTAATATTACACTATCTTGTAGTTAAAAAATAAATAGATAAAATATGATATTTGTAGCAAATTATACTTTTTTACTACTTACTTACACATAGAAAATTTACTGTTTTGATAAAAAATATCTATGAAAGAAATATCTTTGTATTGCATAGATGGATCCGGCAGAATCTTCTCGCGTTCGACCAACTGCCTTGTTAAAGAGGAAGAAAACAGCATCTCGAACAAATCCAACGCCCGATATGAGAGAGAGAAATCGAAGTGGCCGTAGATACTGAATTAAATGTAGAAACTCCTAATTTGATCAGATATGATAGTGCAAGACTAGAAGAAGGGAATACTGATGCAGGAGGCTCTCAAGATGATCTTCATGAGTTAAATTACCGAGGTCCAGTTGATTTATCAGTACCGAAGAGTTTCAAGATGCACGTTGCTTTCTTCGTTTTAAAAGATGAGGTAATTATTTCCCGTTAAAAATCATAAACCACTCTATTGTGTGTGTGCATATGTTATGACTATAGTATATATACAGGAACGAGATCTACTTCGATGTATTAGTCACTGGAGAAAAATAAGTGCATGGTCATTGTCGACACCTGAGCCAAACACCCGATTCATGGAATTAATACGTGGGTCTTCATTATATCCATTGGTCAAATATTCCTACTAGTACATTAGCGCTGTTGAGGTTAGCGCATTTGTCGAGAGATGGCATCCTGAAACAAACACATTTCATATGCCATTTGGTGAGATGACGATCACGTTGGATGATATATCCTGCTTGCTTGACTTACCTGTAGTTGAAAAATCTGTCTGCCAACAAGTATCAACAGCTTCACGTGAAGCTGCTGATACAATTACTCATTCCTTGGGCGTCAGTTATTCTGAAGCGTGGAATGAGCTTAATACGAAAGGCGGTACATCGGTTCGACTGGATTGGTTAAGAGAAAAATTTTGCGGAGTTGTGGATACTGACACCGAACATAGGATTCGGTGTGCTGCAAGGGCTTATTTACTGTATCTTCTTGGTTGCACGCTTTTCACGGACAAGAGCTGTACAAGAGTTTCCATTGATTACTTACCATTGCTTCATGATCTCGAAGATGTTCATACGTTCGCATGGGGTGCTGGTGCTCTTGCATGGTTATATAGGCAGTTTAGGCTTGCTTCTCAAGCTAACGTTGCTCAGATTGCCAGGTATCTGACACTACTACAGTCTTGGATTTTCTCTCATTTCCCAAGTTTATTCCTGTCTCGAACCTATCTTTTACCGACGGTGAGCCACTTGCTTGTCGTTGGTTGAGCAGACGGGATCACAATATCTCCCAATCACATGTGCAGTCTATTCGGTCAAGTCTAGATAAACTCACAGGCAACAAGGTTACATTTCTACTTTTTTATATACTTATTTAGTTTGCAAGTTATATATTGGTAACTAATGTACTTCTTTGTATCCAACGTACATGCAGGTTGATTGGGATCCATATCGGAATTATAGAGAAAAATATCCGTTCAGAGAAATTACATTTTTTATGGGTACGTTGAAAATTTTCAGCGTGATTGAGACGTACCATCTGGTGCGTGTACTAAGGCAGTTTGGTTGTCAACAGTACGTTCCGCCTCTACCATTCTCAGCGTTACGTGAAGCACGGGGTATAACAGCCAATAGCTACGTGGTAAAGTACACTCACATTGAGAAGATATGGATAAATTGGCATGATCACGTATTGTATCAAGAGCACCGTGGGTCTATTACTGACTACCCATCTGATTGCACGTCAGATTATATTTCTTGGTTCTCTAAAGTTTCACAGCGCTTTCTTGGAGTAGCACCAGATGAACCCCAAGTAGAGGAAGTAAGTCAATCAACCCGGCCAAATGTCGTTGATGAGGTAATAACGATATATGTTCTTTATTTTATGTCCCATATAGTACCCAGTTTATCTGATGTTTATTTTTTTTTCCCTTCATTAATATTACAGAGATATACACGCATAGAAGCAATAATCGATCCATTACTTGCGCAAGGGGATAAGGCATTCAAGAAGCGATCTGGGATATTATTTAGTGCACTTGCGAAGATCAAAGCCGTGCTAACTGGTTGCACTCAGCCAGAAGAACCACCAGAAGAGTAAGCAGAGGAACCAAGAGAAGATCAATCCACTCTTAATGCACCCGATACGGCAATTATGACTCGAACCAGAAGCAGATGTCAACCCCCGAGGAAGACAATGAGACAGTGATTAGATTATATGAGTTGTGTATTGATATGGATGATGTAAAGAACTTCAAGTGGCCGGTGTAATTGTTTTTTGCAAACATTTTGATGAATTTGTAGAATATATGGTTTTTGTTTGTAATGAACCTTATAGGTCGTTTTTTGTTCGTTTAATATAAACACTACGTTTGTATTTGATCTTATTTCTATAATTCGTATGAAATCTTATTTGTTTTATGCATAGGGGATGTTGTTTATAATCTTCACTATTTCATTGTATCAGTAATTGTATCGTTGTTTTATTGTAACGGTGTATCCATGTATCACTGTATCATTATATCGGTGTATCAGGAGTATCATTGTATTTGTGTATCTGGAGTATCATTGTATTTGTGTATCTGGAGTATCATTGTATCGGTGTATCATTGTGTGTCGGTGTATCATTGTATCGTAATAAACGATGTATCAGTATATCAATGTATTGCTACAGAAGATGTTATTGAGTTGCAATGTAATTTTGCTCTTCACAGACGAGTTCCATTTTGGTGTAATTTTGTTCTATATAACTTGTGATCAATATTTTGTATATCTCTTGTATCTTCAGTTGTGTCGGTCTTATTCGGATATGATAGTTTGGTCAAAACACAATAATTGTGAGATGTAGCGGTGTATCAGTGTGTCAGTGAATTATTGTATATTTTTTGCTTTATAAACTATATTTTGTGAAAGATTGTATAATTAGTTGTTAATATAAGTCCTTAAAGTGACGTTAAATTGGGTAAACTAATGATTTATCAATTTATTACATAAATAGAGTGGGTGATGCAGCAGCGTAGCAGACCAGTTCATGCCCCTGTTCGGACTGACAGTCCGAACAGGGGGATCCGTTCGGACTGACAGTGTATAATTGTGTTGGTGTATCAGTGTGTCGGTATATAATTGTATGTTTTTTGCTTCCTTCCCTATATTTCGATAATAATGTATAATTAGTTGTTAATATAAGTCTTAAAACTGACGTTAAATTCGGTTAACTAATGATAAATCAATTTTCATAAGTAAATAGAGTGGATGAGGCAGTGGCCGAGGTCAAGCTCCTGTTCGGACTATCAGTCCGAATAGGTTGGATCCGTTCGGACTGACAGTCCGAACCGATCCAAGCTGTTCGGACTGACAGTCCGAACAGCCGAGATTTGTTCGGACTGTCAGTCCGAACAAATCAGGACTGTTCGGACTGACAGTCCGAACAGCTCTCGGCTGTTCGGACTGTCAGTCCGAACAGCTGAGATATGTTCGGACTGACAGTCCGAACGGAGCAAGCTCGTTCGGACTGTCAGTCCGAACGGCGCCTCCCTGTTCGGACTGACAGTCAGGACAGGAGCATGACCTAGTCTGATACTCCGCCGCTGCCTCACCCATTCTATTTATGTAATAAATTGATAAATCATTAGTTTACCCAATGTATCATCACTTTAAGACTTATAAATACAAATAATTATACAATCTTTCACAAAATTTAGTGAATGAAGCAAAAAATATACAATAATTCACTCACACACTGATACACCGATACATATCACGCTGATTATGTTTTGACCAAACTGATATAGTTTCGGATAAGACCGACAAAACAGATGATAAAGAAAACTACAAAATATTGGTCACAACTTTTATACAACAAAATTACACCAAAATGGAACTCGTCTGCGAAGAGAAAAATTACATTACAACTCAATAACATCTTGTGTAGCAACCGAAGATGGTACAATCCCCTTGAACTGTTCAATCCGGTGTAAGTACGGTACCTCCCATGTTTGTGCAATGGGATCACGATGTCGGTGCCAATTCAATGCAATTTGAGGGATGAGATGAAGTTCTTTTAATGACACCTAATAGTAAAGATGATATAAACATATATAAGCATATGTTGAGTTAAATCAAAGTAATATTTAAGTCGATAAACTATGCTTACCGGTACAAAGTGACAGTCCACAACGAATGCCATGATAACTTCTTTGCGGTGGATATTTGACACAGGAGGGGGAGATCTTAGTGGCAAAAAAGTAAGGCATTGCGCGCTGGATATAAAGAAAACCACTATATTGTAACGTGAAGCAACAATATGTCCCATGTCCGGCATCGTCATCCAATAGTCGGCCTTTGGAAACTCCCGAAAATAATTCAGTGCTTTTCGGAGCTCAACAATCCGATCAATACTCCCAAACAATGGAATGTAGGAGACGTAATTAGTGTCAAGTTCAACCAACAAATCTCTTCTGATTTGCATCCACTGATCTTTCCCCATACCAAGGCTGTGTGCGATAACCCTAAAACCACAATTTCCGTCGGCCTTGACATCGCCAACATCAAGTATATATGGCAACATAAAACCAGGCAATGAGTATTCATACTTCAAATCGGGCCTGGGTACAGGTTTTAACTCCTGTTCTGGTACGGACAGTCCGGTTATACTAGGAGCAAGATCAGTGTCTGCTAAGAATTGAAGCGATTCTGCAAGAGTTGGAGGTAGATGGAGTTGTTCCGCATGGTCTGTAGGCAAAACAGGGGGCGCCTTCTTGGCAACAATTTTCGAGTCCTGTATGGAACAAAAACTTAAAATTAAAATAACTTAACGTTAAATATAGAAAAAACTAGTTATATATAATAGCGAACCTTGGTCATATGCGGCCTTCTTGGAATTAACTTATACGGTCTACGGGCGCTGCGGAGAATCAATGCCTTCATTTTTGGGGAAGCACTATCAGAGCCGGAGGCTATTAGCTCAAATGCACACGGATCCCTTCGTGTCGAAATATCAAGTTTCCTTTTGCGTCCAACTATATGTACGATCACCTTGGGCACAGGATCCGCCAATGAAGAACTAACTGGATTAGATATTTCTCTTAATTTCCTCAATCTTCGAGTCCGTTCTTCATTATCACACTTAATAAAGTTATGAATAAAAACCTCCACATCTTTCTGATACCCGACACCTTCAACAACCAATGCTTTACTCGCGGCCATATCAACCTTCCGCCAATGTTGGTCAATGCAATCCAAGGAAATTGGTCGGTTGTCTCTTTTGTATATTGCAATCTCATGAGTACATGGCAAGTTGTGAGTTTGTCGAATGATGCAACCACATTCAGCAGGGTTAACGCCCACAAACTCAGTTCTCTTTACTTCGGCTAAGATCAAATTCAATGCATGGATTGATACTGTGCCCCGTAATTCCTTAAATTCTGGCAACATAAAACATCGTTTTACGATAGTCAAACTTTTTTGAAAAGATGCCTTTATCTCTGTATGTTGAAGTTCAAGTAATGTATGTATATTACTCCAACACTTTTCAAAATCGCCTTGACTAGTTCGCAATTGTCTCTTCAATTTTGCGTGGGCACTTTCTGCTCGGTTGCTAGTCACGTTGTCCCGATGTTGACACATATTTGTCCAATAAGCCATGAACTTCTCCTTGTGTGGATTTAACCATGTTTTAAGAATGTAGTCAACTGCTTCAGGTTTTGCTTGGAATTCGTTTGTTAGATTGCTTAGATTTGCATTGTACTCATCTAGAGTATCAGATAGTATTATCAGCTTCCACATTAAAAAAAATTTCTCCCACTCATTCTGTTTTTCTAGCAATTTCTTGCAGTTAGTAAAGACATTCTTATTTATATGTCATCTACAAAGAAGATGCCGGCTAGCCGGGAATATCAACTTAACTGCATTAACAAGCTATAAATTTCTATCTGTAACAATGACACTTGGATATACATCGTTCAGAAACAGTCATGCAACTTGTCAAGTGCCCAGGAATAATTAGTTTCCCTTTCTTTTTCAAGAAAGGCAAAACCAATGCAAAATGACATATTCGTTGAGGTTACTCCAATCATCTCAAGTAAATGATATTTGTACCTGTTCGTTTTATAGGTACAATCCATGATAATAACACCTGAAAATACTCGGAGAAGATCGACGCCAACAGGATGAGCCCAGAAAAGATCCGTTACTGATTCTGTTTGATCATTGCTTCGATGCCATTCGATATACTTTAATTCGGAAATTTTTAGTAACAACTGTTGCATCTGCATTCGACCGCCTTATTCATTGACTCTGAACTTGTGTCGTGCATTATATATTGTTTTCATTGTCAAAACATTCTTTGGATCCTTTTTCTTCAATGCTGTCAGTATATCTTTCGGCTTTACGTGACACTTCGACATTTTGATCACAATATTTGTCTCGCTTTCAGACAATCTTCCTGCATACGAGTGGCCTTTGAAATAATCTGTTGCAGGATGATTATGCACACCAGACAAAACCGTTAGGTTATATTCGGGGCCCCCTATTGATATCTGTTGACCCTTTAATAGAAAGGGACATCCACATTTCTTACTGCCCCTGTGGCCCTCATCATTCTTTAATTTCTTGAATCTTGGTTGTCCACCCCGTTTACATCCAAACCATATTCTCTCCTTATTAAATTGACCTCCAGTATCAGATTTTGAAACCATAATGACAAATCCTGATTTCTTTCCAATATCGCGCACCCACTGGCAAAGTTCGTCTCGATTTATAAAAATCTATAGTCATAATAGACAGGATACATTTTTTAGTGAAAATATTCTAATTTCAATATGAACAGGTTTTCAACATAATATCATACCTGATTTGTTGTGAAGTCCAAACCATAATCGACAACTAATTCATTATCGACTTACTCTGCGTCGAAACATTACCCTGTGTTTCAATAATTTAACAATATTAATAATTAATAATTGATAATACTCTTGCGGGAAAAAACCATCTTGAAAACTGCTTTGTCCGGACTGACAGTCTGGACAAATTGAATTTGTCCGGACTTTTAGTCTGGACAAAAAGTCCGGACCGAGTTATTTTGGCCGGACTTTCAGTCCTCACCGCGACGTCATCCCCCGGGTTCTCGCACCGTATCGACCAGAAAACTGAATCCTAAAACCCTAATTTCATTCTACTCAATAGATATCAAAATCCTAAGTTATATTTGGAATAATTTTATACAAAGAAGATGGAATCAAACCTGAAGAGTGTTTTGATCGTCGAATGAAACCAACGACATCGTTGTATTCTCCATTGACGTCTCGTTCGACATAACTCAAAAATTTCTCTTTTATTTAGATTTCTAATGAAAATACATAAAACAAAGAAAATAATCGCTTTTAAACTTCCTAATTAACAAAATGATATGAAGAGATCGAGAAATGAAATGGGTTTTAGCCTTAAAAAAATAAAAAAAATAAATAAATACCTGTTGCGCGCGAGAGGGATGGAGGAAGTGGGAGAAGGAAGAAGGGCAAGATGGAAAATTTTTTTAGAGGGCATGGTTGTTATATATTGGAAGTTTTAACTGGGCTCACTAGGAAAAAACTTGTGCCCCTTTAGAAGTTTCCCAAAACTAGCGGCCATTCAAGTACTCGGGTCGAATCCAAGACGGGTCTCAAACCCAATCCGAATTACACTTAGCGAATCCGGGCCCTACGTAACCTTTCTACGGTTCTACCCTCTAACCAAACCCCAAAAGCAAATTCATTTTCCAAAATCGAACCCAATCACAGCCTCCCCGATGTCGGGAGAAGAGGAAGAGAACGCTGCGGAGCTCAAAATCGGCGATGGTTCGTGATCTTAATTTCTCAATTAATTTGTGCTTTTACTTTCAAATTTCCAGTTAAACAATCATATCGGTCGTAGTTTTCTCTTAGATACAATCGAAGAAGTATATAGAAAAACCCTAATTGGTTGATTTTTTTTTGCCCAAAAAAATTCTCATCTTTTGATCGTTATCGAGTTTTTTTTCCCCTCGGTTATTTTACTTTCTAGTCTTGACTTTACGGTTAAATAATTGAATGGATTCGATTATTTCTCTTAGATTCCGTAGAAAAGGCAAACCCAAAACCCTAATTTGCTAAAAATATCCACAAAAAGATTACCTTGAATCTACGTTTTTTTAAAAATCATGAATTTAGCAACCAACTAAGGTGATACACGAATTCTTCCTAATTTGTATGCAGTTATCTCCAAATTGGACTGAAAATAAAAGAAAATTTGGGGCATTGTAACATTGTTTCTAGATAATTATTTGTTTTTATGTATATTTTCATAGAAAATGAAACAGAACACCCTTAATTATCTAAAAGAGCTCATCTAAGAGTTTCTTGTATCCATCATCTAACATAATTCTGTTACTTTGAATAAAACTAATTATTTTTGGCGTGGTTGGTTTAGTGACCAATTATGATAATATATGAATACCTTCAAATTTCGACACTTAAGGCATGAAATAGGAACCAGAAAGGGGGGAATTTTATGTTTGGGCTATACATTGTTACATAATTTCTTCTTGTTGTTTTTTTGGTGGCTAAGAAAGGCCTAAATCAGACCATTCTATTTTTTTTTACAACCCAGCTATTCTTCATTACAAGTTTTAGTAGCTTAGTAGGCATGTTATGCTAATAAAAATCTGGGAATTTACCCATTGATCCTCTACATGCCACGAAATCAGCTGGGGAATTGCCTTTTCTTCTTCAAGTAGGCATGAAAACTGATTTCATATTTGTATGTATTGTTATTACATGTATTGTTATTACAGAGTTTTTGAAGGCAAAATGTCTGATGAATGGAGAAGTCGCCCGGATTCTGGATAAGAAGTTAGAGCATCTTCAGCAAATGTCTGATGATCCCACGAACCAAATTTCTCAGTAAGTATTGATGCCATATAGTTTCGGTCTTTATTTGCTCATATTGGTTTGAAGAAATTGAGTGATTTACTTGTTTGATTCTTGTTCAGGGTGTTTGAGAAGTCACATCAGTATGTGAAGCGTTTCAGCCGATTCAAAAATAATGATGCAGTTACACAAGTTCGAGAGTATCCTTTATTTTCAGTAGTCTGAATTTGTTACAAATGTTTGTTATTCTTTACTTAATGTAAGCTTCAAAATCATCTATGTATTGAGAACTCCTTAATTCCATCATAGAGTTTTAAGCAGGTATCAGTTGACTGAATTCGAGGTATGTATATGCCAATATGCTGATCGGTTTGGTTTTAATATTTCTATGCAATATTAATTTGCATGTTGTTTGATGTGCAGCTTGTTGTGATCGGCAATCTTTGTCCTGAAACTGTGGAGGAAGCTATTGCTATGGTCCCGTCTATTAAGGTAATATAATCCTTTACTTCCTAAAATTTTTGATCTTTTTTGTTTTCTTGTTTCTTTTGCTGTGAACTGCACATGGTTAGAAAAAAAAAAATTCAAGAATTTTCTAAACTTGTATTTCTATTTATAGATTTTCCATAAGTATTTGTTAGTGACTTAGTAACTCCGCCAGTGCTGTGTTAAAAATTTATCCTTTTACTGTCTATCCCATATCAGGATAAAAGAGGAGGGTTGTGGTAGGCCAATGACAGCTAGTATAAAGTATTGTCATATATTATGACATAAGTTAAAATATGAATTTCGTTGGGTTGTTCCCTATTGAGCGATGCGTTATATCGGAGCCCGGGTGTAGTGGTAAATATGTGAGAGTTGTTAGGTCGTTGTCCAGAATCAACGCGCCACGTTGGCATCCGGATGTGGTATCAAATGTAAGAGAGTCTCACATCTTAATGAGCGGGTGGGGGTAAAGAAGTTAGCTCATAAGTATAGGATTTGGTTTGCATTGTGGAATATAGGTTCCTTTATAGGTATATTAACAGAGTTAGTTGATGCTATGACTAGAAGGAGGGTTGATATTTTGTGCGTGCAGGAGATTAAGTGGGTAGGTGAGAAAGCTAAAGTTATAGAATCTTAGGGTTATAAATTTTGGTATACAGGTAGAGATAGAAATCGTAATGGGGTAGGTGTGATCATAGATAAACAATTACTTGGGGATGTAGTGGAGGTTAGGAGGAAGAGTGATAGAATTTTATTAGTTAAATTTATTTTAGATAGAGAGATTTTTAATATCATTAGTGCATATGCACTATAAGTAGGACTTGATGAACCAGTAAATATCAATTTTGGGAGGATATAGATGAGATAGTATAAGAAACACTCATTAGAGAAAAACTATTTATTGGTAGTGATATTAATGGGCATGTAGGAAGTGGTTGTAATGGATTTGATAGTGTACACGGAGGATTTAGTTTTGGAGAAAGAAATGAAGCAGATAACTCAATTTTAGATTTTGCTTTGTCTTATGATTTGATTTTAGTGAAGATTTGGTTTAAAAAGAGAGTTTCTCATTTGATTACTTTTAAAAATGTATCGAGTGCGAGCCAAATAGATTTCTTTTTAATTAGGAGGGTAGATAAAATTACTTGCGTCGATTGTAAGGTAGTGCCAGATGAGAATGCAGTTACCCAATATAAATTTTTAGTTTTAAATATTCAGATTAGAAAGAGATTTAGAAAAATTAAGTATAAATTAGATCTTAAAATTAAGTGGCGGCGATTAAAAGGTAATTACTAAATTTTTGTAGATAGAGTACTACAAGAAGCAAATTGGAGAGACTATGATAATGCTAATGTAATATGGAACAAAATTGCTAGCTGCATTAAGAGAGTAGCCAAAGATATATTTGGTAAGTCGAGAGATAGTGCTCCATCATGTAAGGACACTGAAATAAAATGAAGAGGTAAAAAATACTATTAAGATCAAATGAGACCTTTATAGAAATTTGAAGAATAATAATAATAATGATGGAACAAGTATTGGGAGGTATAAACTAGCCAAGAAGGAGGTTAAGAAAGCTGTTTGGAATGCAAAAACTAAATCATATGAACAACTGTACGAGAAGTTGGATAATAAAAAGACAGAAAATGATATATATAGAATTACTCGAATAAGAGAAAGAAAGTCTAGAGATTTATATACTGTAAAGTGTATTAAAAATGAGAATCAGACGGTTCTAGTTCAAGACAGAGATTAAAAAAAGATGGAAATATTATTTTGATAGATTATATAATGTTAGTTTTACTCAAGATTTGGGAGATCTTACTATTCAATATGAAGATATGAATCGTAATTTTATGGGCAGAATTAAAGAATTTGAAGTAAAAGAGATTTTGAAGAGCATGAAATTAAGAAAAACTGTTGGTCCAGATGAGATTCCTTTAGAGGTATGGATATATTTAGGAGGGATTTGTGTGAGGTGGCTGACAGATCTTTTTAATAAGATTTGACAAACTAAGAAAATGCTAAATAAATGGAGGAAGAGTATCCTAGTATCTTTGTATAAGAATAAGGGTGATATTCAGAGTTGTTCTAACTATCGTGGAATAAAACTCATGTGTCACACTATGAAATTTTGGGAAAGAGTAATTAAACATACATTGAGGCAAACTGTTAAAATATGAGAGAAGTAGTTTGGATTTATGCCGGGGCGATCGACGACAAAAACTATTCATTTACTTCGTCAATTTATAGAGTGATTCTGAGAGAGAAATAGAGATTTGCATATGGTATTTATTGACTTAGAGAAAGCCTATGATAAACTACAACGAGAGGTGTTTTGGTGGATATTGATGAAGAAAAGAGTCCCCATCAAGTATATTAATATAATTAAGAACATGTTTGATAGAGTAGTGGCCAATGTCAGAATATGTGGTGGTCTAATAAGTGATTTTTCTATCACAATTAGATTGCATCAAGGATCTACATTGAGCTTGTTCTTATTTGCTATAGTGATGGATGAGTTTACTAGAATTATTCAGGATGAGAAACCTTGGTGTATATTATTTGCTAATGATATTGTCTTAGTTGATGAGACAAAAATAGGGGTGAATGCCAAGTTAGAGTTATGAAAACATACATTATAATTTAGAGGTTTTAGATTGAGTAGATTTAAAACAGAGTATATGAAGTGTAAATTTAGTAAACGACGGACCATAAATTATAATACTGTAACACTGGATGGGTAAGAAATATAAATGAGTAGTCAGTTTAGGTATTTGGATTCTATTATTCAAAATGATTGAGAGATCGATAATGATGTTAACCATATGATACAAGCTGGCTGGTTGAAATGGAGAAGTGCAACGGGAGTTTTATACAATCGTAACATTTCGTTAAGGCTAAAGGGAAAATTTTATAGGACTGTCATTAGGCCAGTTTTATTATATGATACGGAATGCTGGGCTATAAAGAAACATCATTCACAGAAAATAAGTATAACAGAGATGCGTATGCTCCGTTGGATATGCGGCAATATTAGGAGAGATGAAGTGAGAAATGAAGATATTCATGCTAAGTTAGATGTAGCTTTCATCGATGAGAAGATATGAGAAAATTGCTTACGATGGTTTGGTCATATGCAACGTAAGCCTACAAATGCACCAGTTCGACGAGGCGAGTTTATCAATGTAGGACAAATTAAAAGAACGAAGGGAAGACTGAAAAAAATGTGGACATAGGTGATACGAAAAGATATGGATTTTAGAGGTTTAAATGAAGAGATATTACGTGATAGAAATGAATGGAGAAGGACTATCAAAGTGATCGATCCAGCGTGATTCTCTTTTTTGGTTCGTGTAGCTTACCCCAAATACTTGGGATAAAAGGCTTAGTTGTTGTTGTTGTGTATTTGTTAGTGACTTAGTATTTATGTTAGCTACGAGGAACTCTATTCGTAGATATTGCATGTCTTTTCATAGTGATGCTGCCAATTTGAAGAAAAGCATGGACTCTAATATTCTAAATTGCAAAACTCAATATTTAATATTCTAGCTGTTGAATTGTTGGATCATGAATTTGTGATGATATATGGTACTTGCTGCATGTATGAGATGACTTTTTACTTGCACTCCCCTGCATTAAATTAATTGTCTGGAATCTGTACTTTTATTGGGTATATATGCATGCAATATAGACTGCATGTTTGAACGTAACTCTCTCCTGTGACTTAGGGTTTTGGATGGTAGATGCTTGTTACTCTGCATGCATGCGTGATAATTCCCTCTGTGTGGTTTGGCATTGTATCTAGTCGATCCTTATCATGTTAAGTGATGCTGACCTGTCACTTGCTAGCAACTTTGGTGCCCCAGTGATAGAGATCAAACAAAATGGGCGTGTGATTTGTCTGGATGTGAGATCCAAACTCCCAAATTTAGTCCAAAACCCTAATTTTTCTTTTCCCCAATTCTCCACCACAATCCCTAAATCTCCTGTCCTGTGTCATCCAGCTTCAATGAAGTTGCTAAATTGGGTTTGAGAAGGATTTTTTTTAAATTCTTGTGCAAGTAACATGTTTCTTTGTGCTTTGCATTCAACTTTTCTGAATGAGTATGAATTGCTATGTTAACGACGGATTGGACATGCATTCATTTGGTTACCATTTAGTGTGACCTATAGGCCTTAACTTTGGGGTCATTTTTCTCCTTTTCCCTGCAGAAGTAGTGACTTCTGCGGTTCTGTCAGTATATTATGGCTAATTATTGTAGTGCCTAGATGGGTGTTCTCAGCACCTCTACTGTTGGTTTCTTGATCAGTACTCATCAGTTCCTGTAATACTGAATGACTGAACAGGAAATATGCGTTAGTACCTAGGTTTCTTAATGTTTCAAATGTCAAATTATGGCTGCATGTTTCCTTCACGTCGGAAGTTGTTATGGAGTCACGGAGGTGGGGGTTTATTCGATGAGGCCTTGATGATAGTCCAAGCATATTCTGATCCAAAGGGTTAGGGCATTTTTATCCGCATTACCAAAATAAATCACCATCTAGTGGTAATTTGTTTTTTTGTATTTTTTCTAGTAGAATCACTATCGTAATCACCATTCTATAAAAATATTATATCTTATCCTATTTTAAAATTATTATCTTCCATCCCAATCACCATCATATTAAAATAGATAATTACATCTCATCATTGTAATCATACATCGTCTTGTAATCACCATTCTATAAAAATATTATATCTTATCCTATTTTAAAATTATTATCTTCCATCCCAATCACCATCATATTAAAATAGATAATTACATCTCATCATTGTAATCATACATCGTCTTATTAGAATATTATATTTCACTATACCACTCACTTCTTTTTAATATGTTTTGGAGAAGAAACAAAAGATGTGAGGTCCACCTTGGATGGCCTCGGATAAGAAACACCATATTTGGTGATTCTTTAGGGGTTGAACCAAATTTTAATGTGTGGGGCCCTTCTTTGGTGACCACTAGATATGGAATTTTGGGGTTAAATCACTGTACCACCAAAATTTAGTGATATGTTGATTCCTATAAGAATGCTCTTAACGTCTTAACGCTCTAGGTCCTGTACCCTTGTCGCATGTCAATCACAACCCTCCATTTCTAAGATCATTCTTTTAATATTATTATCTGTTGACTGGGTTTAGTGTTTAATGAGATGCAACTCTTGCGAACACAAACTTTAATATCTTCATATTGGCGCGCGTCTGCTAAGCACAAATTAATTGGAGTTGCAGCTAACTTTTTCCTTTTCAGTACCTATGCCTTTTTTTTCTTTTCAATCTCTCGAAACCACATTTGAGGACATCCTGTACTACCATTTTCCGGCTTTTGTCCAATTTTAAACCACCTTTGGGCAAAACTCAAATGATAAATATGCTACATGTCAGCACTTAGTGTCAAAAAAACTAGAGCACCTTCCATGATATGTAGAACTGCTGATCCTATGCGGTTACAATTTTAACTTTGATGGAATCATCAGTAATCAGTTTGGGCTTTGATGCCACTTGATATTATGGTAGTCAAACTGAACAAATATATACTTGGGTAATGGATAGAGTCTTGAAGATTGCTACCAACCTATAAGATTTAACATAATAGACATTGAGCCGAAATCACTTTTAGAGTGGATAATCTTCTATTTGGATACCAACTCCATACTATTATGCCTCCATAACTGGGTTTATATGGTTACTTGACTAGATGGCATAAACAGGAAAACCATTGCCTGAAAGGCCAAAATGAAGCAGTGACTTGTGCGAATTAAATCCATGACTATTAATATCAATATAAATAGGTATGCGGGGCTTCTTTTGTGACGACAAATATCCAGGATGAAGTTTGTCTTCTTCTTTCTTTAGGGTAATGTTGTCAACAATATTTCATAATATAAAAAAAATGACTCCTCTTGTTTTACTACTGTTAGACTTCACTAGTTTTTTAATCTTGGATTATTTTATTTTATTTGGCTGCTAAACTCTTTTACATTAAGTATGCCAGTATTTTCTTCGGTTTTTTTCAGTCCAAAGGCCGTGGCCTTGATGATGATGCCATTGAGAAAATGCTGCACGATCTCTCTCTCATCAAGAAATTTGAGTAAAGCATGTCTGGAATTAGTGACTGAGATCTTCAGTTTGAGGCTCTTACTACTGTATACCAAATGAGTTCAAGGAACCGCAATCATGCGGTGCACGCTGATCGCCTCCAGATTTGTAATATTGTGCTACATTTTGCTTCTGTTCTGACGGTAAACTATCTGATTTCTTAAAGCCCTACATATATGTAGCCAGTGTTCTAGTTTTGAGCCCCCAAGCATTGTTAGTCTTGTTCTTGCGAGTTGCATGCTCTCCTTGCTAAATGATTATCCTTTTTGAGGATGTGCAACACACATCTGAGGATCTTCTTAAGTGTGAAATGGTTTCTATAAGTTCTTAGTGACATTATATCCAAAATTTACACATTGTTCGAACTTTAAATGTCTGCTATTTACAATGCCAAAATCGGAAGACGCAACAACAATAACTCAGCTTTTTATTTCAAGTAGTTAGAGATTACATGATTCAAAAGAGAATTTTGTATGATCACTTACATATATGATCCTTCTCCATTCATTCCAATCGAGCATCCATATCTTGTAATACCTCCATTCATGTTTTGTTTTTTTTTTGGGTTGTCCTTTTACTCTTTTATGTGGTAAAGAGTATGTGAATGAAGTTAAAGATCCGGCAGGGAAGCTGGGTTGAGCTAAAATTGATCAGAAGCTGAGTTGAACTAAATGCTTTGATCGTCCTTTTAGTACCTAATTTTTTAATTTAATTTATTTGTAATTTTACTCTGAATGCACTCAGCTTCGTTCTCTTTTCTTTTATTTCCCTTTCTTTTATTTTTCTTAATTCACTTTGTTTTACGTGTGGCCTAAATAATTCTCAGTGACGGAGTATAGTGCTCAGGACAGGAGGAGAGACATATCTTGATGAATTTTGTGATGTCTACTAATTATCTCCGACACAACGCGCAGAAATGAGCATTAGCTTCCACAAAATAGTGAACATCATCAGTTGTTACATATTTAGCTTCAAACAAGTGATCTTAACTACTGTACATCAAAAGAGTCAAAGCGTTGGACCCAAATCCTAACCAACTCAGTGACATATAACAAAGGGTATACATGTCAATTAACCTGCCTTTTTAATAATAAAATTAAAATCAATCTTTTATTTAGATCGGATTAAGGACTAAATTGAAATAACTTAAATAATTTGTAAGCTAATATCAAAAATCCTAATTTTAAAGAATCGATCTCAAAATATTAAAAATTTAATGTATCGATAATATGCAAAAGCCCTAAAATAATAATAATACTGTGTAAGGGCTAGCTAGCTACTTTCTGGTGTTGTGGGAAGTGACGTCCAATTTACGATGTTATCTCGATCTTTCTCTCTTGCTTTCCTCCAAATAGTACAAACATCCATTAACATTTGCTTTAATTATTAATATATGTTTCTTCTTCTTGAAGGATTTCTTGATTAATACTGCTTCTTTGATGCAAAGACGATGTTTATTGATTGCAAAAAGTCTGCGGATTTATTTTTAATTGAGGATCGGTAATTAGCATGATACAGTAAATTTTGGATGGTATACAACTCTGCAAGAAATAGTATGCAACATAAAATAAGACGTGCATAATTTCTAAAATAAAACGTGCATAATTGCTTTTTCAGGTAGTGGTGCATGAAACTACTCCGTAATGTTGCTTATCTTAAAATAAAACTGAAAATATTTTGCATTTTGGCAAGCGGAATTAGTTTGGATGTTGCCATCCTCGTTCAGTGAGTATGATTAGCTTATGACAAGTTGGACAGAGATTTAAATGAGGTTAGGTGGGAGAAAAGTATGCTTATGTAGCTATTTCAATTGGTTGCTTGAAGGTACGGATGGTAATGAAGGTATCTGTATCTGTAGGTCAAATTTTGATCTTTCCTATATAAAATTTTGAATTAGAAAAACTAAAATTTTTATTTTTGATTTAAAATTTTAAATTTGACCTAGAAATGCATACATTACCGTACTATTGAAGGTAACAATCAAAATTGGCTTATGATATGACATTTGTAGAGATTGATAGTACTATTGTTTGCACTATGAGTATGAGAGACTTCAACTGATCAACCACCTTCCGAATGTATGACCCATAGTTGAGCTTGAATTTTGGAATTTGTTTCTTTAGTGAGAAAATTAGGTACTGGACGAGCGAGTTGGTTAGTGTGAGGGCTGCAACACGTCATAGGATGGGAATTTTTTTTTATTGAATTTGAACTCATTTCTAGATTTTTAAAAAAACACCTCTTTTGATTTGCACTTGGATGAGAATGGACGGGTCAAGGACCAATTATTGGTTCGTTCAATTCAAAATTTTGAATTAGAAAAATCAAAATTTTATTTTAATTCAAAATTTAAAAAAGGACCAGACAAGAATTGACCATTAAACTCGTCCATTCTCATCCCTAATTTAGACATGAACATTTGCTTCACTTCAGGATTTCGGCAGATATATAAAAAATGTTGAACATTATGCTTTTATGAAGTATTAAATATTGAAGAGGTTTGATTTTTTTTTTTTTTAATTATTTGTAAATATACTAGCGAGAGTAAGATAGCTATGGTGATATGATTGTTACTGTAATGATCATCCTAGTGTCCTGTTTGCATTACTGATTAAAATAATTGCACAATTGGTTTAAACTATTGAAGAAAGGTGTATTCATGAATGTTCTTGCAATATTACTAGACATGGTATCATTTGCAGTTGTGCAAACAATTTAATCATGCAAATTCTGATCAGAGCACAGTTGGCCCCTGATATGCAATGGATCAAGATTTTTTTTAGCTTTATGACTTCAATCTGAATTGTGTTTAGAAAACTAATTAAAACATCATAAAATCATTACCCACCAATTACTAGAGGGGTATGTTCCCCTATAGGAGAGTCGTCTACCCACCAGTATAAGATAGAGAGTATTCTTAAGAAGGATATCATATAGGCCTACCATTTTATAGATTTTTTTTTAATTTTAAATTCGTACATATATATATATATATATATATATATATATATATATATATATATATATATATATATATATATATATATATATATATATATATATATATATATATTATAATATTATTCAAATTAAGTCTATGCATTAACTTGTATATGAAGTGTAAGGGTATAATTGCAAAGTTACATATCGCTCTCAATCATTTTCCGGACCATGGATCTGGATCGCTGAACAGCAAAAGCGGGCCCATTGCAGCAAACCAGCTACAGGCCCATCATCAATTCCGCAAATTTTTGCGAATGCGACTCCATTCTAAGCCCAACTCTAAATCATTATCGAGGTAGCAATATAAAAAGAAAGAGAGAGAGATATTAAATAGATTACTTTTATTGGATCCGAATTATCATCAACCGCTATAATCATACTTGAATCCTAATTAAGCATTCACTTACTCAGCACCAAATACATGTCCTTTGTTAATCTGTTTTTTTATTTATTTTAACCTTTTTCTTCGAGAAGAAAAAAATAAAATACATGCTTTTTTAATTTCTAGAGCTCTAATTAAATTATACTAATCATCATTAGTTTAGGGATCAAATTTGCAATTAAAGAAAAATATTTTTCTCAAATAACGGTCTGTAATTGAGCAATAAACAATCAAAACGTAGGAAAAAAAAATGAGAATTTTAACACAATAAGAAATTTGAAATTTTATTTTTGTTATAAACAAAACGCTATTATTACATCACTAAATTGCAAAAAAAAAGAAAGAACAAACAAACCTTAATTTAAATTAAAAAAGGGAGTGTAAAAAAAAAACACACAAAATACAGCTACACCAACAAGTCTCAAGAACCCTACGCCGTGCCGGCGGGCCGACGACGACTGCGTTCGTCTGTAGTACGGCCACCACGGCGTGATCTGATCGGGCGGCGGAGGCCCCGGGTTGAAGAAGAACGGCGGCGGAGGAGGGTAGTATGGTAAAAATCCTGAAGGCGGAGGGTAATTGTTGATCGACCCTCCATCAGGAGGTGGCGGGTAGCCGGAGGCCGAGTATGGAGGCGGTGGCGGGTAGTTGGCACCGGTTGTTGGCGGTGGAAGGCACGGGTACGGGCAGTCCGGCGTGCTTTGGGCATCTATGTGAGATAGAGAATTGAGGAGGAGGTGTACGAAGAGCAAGAGACGAAAATTTTGGTACATGTTGTGGAGAGGGGATGAGGATGAAGTTGAAGCTGAAGCTAAGCTAAGCTAGTTTGTAGTCGTGAGCACATTAGAGGGCGTTTGAAGTTTTAGAGAGTATGCGCACGCTACAAAAGGACCAGAAATTGTGACCTAGGATGCTAAATATGATGTGTCCCCTCACCAAGCCGGCAGAATCACGGATTGTCTTTCCATGAAAATTTTGAAATCAATTTGTGTCATGATATTTTTCTATGATTTTTCTTATTTATTTGAAAAGTTTCAAATTTTATTTTATTTTATTTTATTTTGCTATTGGTTTGGTTGGCGGAGGGTAGCGAGAGTGGGGTTGATGATGTTACTTGAATTGAATGAGGCGAAAGTAACGCCAATGAACGGGAGTTTCCGTGCCCAGAGACTGGTTTAGGTGGTGAGATTGCTCTCGGTGAAGTTATGGGAATGATCACCCAAATAAAAAGCTCTTTTGGTTTTACTTTTGTTTGGCTGAAGAAGTGTTTCAAGCGGCTTGCTTCTAAGAAACTCCGAGTAGGAAAAATTTAGGATTAATTACATTCAAATTCATGTAGTGTATAGAAATATAATTTATTATTTCTAAAATTTTTAACTCTCGCTTAGACCTCCTAAACTACAAAAAAAATATCTTTATCTAAGCTTTTCTATTAGTTTTTTTTTTTCTTCGGTCAAGAGAGTTTAAGAGAGAGTTTTAAAATTTAAGGTGATAACTTATACACCCCTCATAGTATAGGGGTCTGAGTGTAATTAACTCAAAAATTTATTATGTCAAGTTTTCTTTTTGGTACTTGCACTTGTTTTGTATTTCAATGTGCAGAGTGACTGAGAACCTGTAAAAATGTACTCATGAATAATACTTTCTGTTAAACTGTAAATGAGCCACTAGCCATACTGACAAAAAATAGTAATTCTATTATTATTTTTTTAATTTTTTATATAATTATATTCTCTACATCCTTAACTCTCTAAATATCAAATTTTATAGATTGTGGAGTTCATTGTTCATCCATCAATTAAGTAGATATAAGATGTTATATTTATAAAAAACTGTTCATTCTGTTTCTAGTAGATGGAAGGTTAAATTAAAACTAAAATCTAAAAAATTCGATGTAAGGAAATCCTAGCAAGTTAAGATCATAAGTCAAAAAAAATATATATATATATATATATATATATATATTGGGATCAATCTTTTTTTCAGTGCTAACTTATGAATAAAGCCTTCTATTTTTGTATTACTTTATTTTTCTTTTAGCATAAAACTTTTTTGTTATTGGGAAGAACTTTGCATAATAACCCAACTAAAGTTATAAAGTTGTTCTTTATGTCACCAACTTTTTACTATTTCCTTAACTTTACCCTTTTTTTTTTCCTCTCTTTCTGGTTAAAGACTTCAACTGGATTGAATCGAAAGTTCATAGTGGTTGCTAGCTTTGAAAGATTGACGACATAACTCTCGAATTTTTTATTGTCTTGATAGCCAGCGCATTAGACTGTCAACTTCTCAACTTCTAACAAAATCAAATATGGCTGCTATCAAAAACTTAAAATATGTTACCTACTTATTTAGTGGGATATTCTTTCATTTCTTACTGAAAAGAAGAAGACTTGAAAGTTACAAAAATATATAAGTTTCACAAACTTTGTAGAAAAATAATTAAAATGACATGTGCAACAAGAATGTTTGGTTCTAATATGAATATATATGCACCTAACCAATTCTTAGAATGAAACTTGTTCAAAGCTATATAGGAGCTACGAGTTGTCAATTAATTCTAAATTCATTTAGACTCTACGAGCAACAACCGGCAATCCTACATTGTTTATGACCAACAACATAAATTTTTTTTTCTTAAAGTTTCTTTAAATGAAAAAAAAAAAAAAAAAACTATACCCCTTTCGGAAGCTTGGAACCTCCACAATTCTATTCTTTACCGATTGAGTCGACTCTTACTGGTATGTTTAATAGTTTATCAAATGATTAGTACGATGGAAAGAGACTTTTGAATAAATTTGCAGGAACATATAGAATGGATAGCTCGTACAACAACAACTCAGAGATCATAAAGTATTAAGATTAATATGCCTAAATTGCTTGTGGAGACAAACTCACAATGTGCCACTCTTAATGATAATTTGTAACTATGTGATATCTGATTATGTACGATTATAGATGTTTATTTTCTTTAATTGAGAGTTTCTTTCTATATTATAACGAGTTAATTTTTTTACATGGTAATGCCATGCAACTTTGTTTCTCAATGAAAATTTTTTTATGGAAACTTATAAATGCACACCCTAAATCCATAAGGACATATGCAAGCATTAGCGTGTGGGTCCCAACGCATGCCGTTAATGGTGTGCCTTTATAATTTCCCAAAATTATTCAAATAGTTGGGCCAGGCTGAATGCTTAATAGGATGGTACTGAGCGGAACCCAGAGTGGCTTGGCAAGGGTCAATCCAAGGCCCATATCTTGTAGGACTTTAATGTAAGGTCCAAATTTCGGTCGTAAAATCTTTACTTTGATGAATGACAAATAATTCTTACTAATAAAATTTTCATGTTAAAATTTTATATAACTGAGAAAAATCTAATGTTCCATTAAAAACAATAGAGATTGAATGTTGAAAAGTGGGATTAATTATATACTATCCCTAGCCTTGAATAATGAACTTCGCTAGTTGTTTTTTTTTTTTTTTTTTTTTTTTTTTTTTTTTTTTTTTTTTTAAAGTCAAACTCAAGCACATATTTCTTATAATATTGCAAAAATTAAATTTCTCCTAAGAATTGAACTTGGAATCTCTTATAAATTGAAATAATAATAATAATAATGCAGTTAGAGAAAGGCTCACTTGCAAGCGAACTATTTTTTTTGCTTTCAAAAATCCAGAAATATTTCAACTTTTTTTTTTTTTTTTTGGTTTACTTAATGACTTGCAATGCAAGGATACAGCCTTAATTCCCTTGCTTAAAAATTAAGAGAGATACCATCCCTTAAATATACATGAATTAAGGACTCGTAGTTGCTTTAATTTCCTTTTTTTGTTTTGAAAGCTCTTAAAAAGAAAAAAAAAATCAAAATCAAAATCAAATGGTGGTCGGTGGCAAGGGTTTTCAGTTCATATCTCAATCCAGTTGGATCAAGCTGTCCTCTATAAACAGATTAATTAATTTAGACTGCAATTTTAATGTATCCACCCATTTGCTCTTTTAGCACATTGACAGATAGGTGATGATCTTACTAATTAATCACCCAATATTATATACAAACATTTTCAAGATCATATTCAAGAGTAATGGAGTGAGAACTTTGTGGAAATAATTAGATGTGGCTCAATAAATAGCCTCTAAATTTATTCATAGATGGAGGGTCCCCATGAACTCCCACTTTCTCCATCCTTTTTTTTTTTTTTTTTGGCTAAGTAATAATCTCAATGAGTATGCTCTCTCATAACAAAAACTAGATACGTATTTCATTGTGAGCTCTATAAAAATTTTCATGTCAAATAACTTTTGCACACAAATAGGATCCAACACTAGTAACAAAATCGATGCACATATCTTCTCACCATATATGAATAATACAGACTTCATAAAAATAACTACACAGCATGTAATCATCTTAGAAGAGGATGGTAGGCAATATTGGTTGGATGAATAAACAGGGTCAAGATAATCTGAGCATTACCTTCTAACCGAAATTATCTAGGAATATTATCTTAGCGTATTAAAGATTTCATAAGAGCTTTAAGTACTATTTTCTTAAACGGTTGTATTTAATTTTCTTATTGGGAGAAAATGCCAATATCAAAATATTGGCAGCGCCGGCAACCCACATGTGAAACTACCACTGCTTTAATATTCTTAGACCTTAATATAACACAAGAATATATTTTCAAGAAACGTAATACTCTGTATATCTTATATTTTATTAAGTGATTTAGCCAAATAATGTAGGCAACTAATCCTTAGGTATTTTATTTTTATACTATGGCAGAAAGTAGATAACATATTATTTTTGGACGGGTAAGAAACTGATTGGTTCATGATAATCTCTATATATTTTTTATATACCTTCATGATCACTTTTTATGAAATAATTAATGAAAAGTTAGAGACAACTTTACTTGACCAATTTTCATAAACCAATTAAAAAAATTAAAAAAAAAAAAAAGGAAAGTTACATAGCTCACAATTTCACTTTACATTTTCTAGTTTTTTGTGAACCAATCAACTCCTAACAAAAATCTATATTTAAAAAAAAAGTAGCACCTGCCAAACTTTTTTTTAAAGTATAATTTTTCCTAAATTTTTTTAAAAAGTTTTGTTAAAGGCAATTACTAGCTTTGAAACAGAGTATTATAATCATCAACAATCTCAAAAAACTTGATACTTGAAGCGTCCACGTTCTACTATTCTTCTAAAAGAAGCACTCTCTCGTAGCCATCCTCATCTTTTGAGTTTGGTACTCATCTTCAAGTCAAAGTCATCACAGCTCACAACTTCAACCAATCAAATGGAAATTTTGAGTTTATACAAATAAATTATGTTATAAAAACTAATTAAATTGAGGCTGAAATTCTATTCCAATATAGAAATTAGTTATTCATATTTTCATTTTGTATATGAATGGACAGAAAAAAAAAAAAGAAAAGAAAAAAGAGAGAATAAACTAAAAGAAAAATTACAAACACCAATGTGAATGACTAAATTGCCCCTTACAACCACCCAAATTCCCACAACGCCAACACTCCCCACCCCAGAACAGCCTGCAAGCCCAACGCGGCCCAACTCCGGCCCGCCGCGGACGGGTAGAACTCAGGATCCACCTGATACAAGTTCGCTGGCGGCCCCGTCACGATAATGATCGTGGGCGCTGACGGCGGCGGAGGCGGGCAGTACTGGCTCTTTGGCGGAGGAGGCGGCGGTGACGGAGGTGGCGGCGGAGGTGGACTTGTGTTGCATGGGTTGCCACATGGGCACTCCCCGCACTTAATCTCTGCCGAAGGAGGATCTAATGCAGCGGTGAGCGCGGCCGATATCGAAGAATTAATCAACATGATGATCAAGAAATGTCTCATAATTCTTGGCATCGGGAGAGAGAAATGGAGGAGAGCTGCGGAGAGAAGAGAGAAGTGAGTACTTGTTAAGCGTTAGGTTGTTTTGTTTGCTTGGACGTTTTATACACATTTTAGGTGCATGGGGGGAGAAATAGAAAGGTTTGTGGGGGGAGTTTTTTTGGGTTTAGGAAGGTGATCACGTGAGTTTTAGGGAGTTTTCAAAGGAGCACACCAGCTTTCCTAGCAAGCCCACTAAGGATGTGTGTTTGGATATTTGGAAGCAGTGGAAGTAAGAAATAAAATTAGAAGTAACTTTAAAAAATAATAAGGTGGAAGTATTATATTTCATATACTTTTAGTGTTTGTTTTTTACTTTTTGGAAGAGAGAAGAGATGGAAGGGAAATAAAATATTTATTTTTTTAGAAGAAAGAAAAAAAAATAGGAAGATACAAGATAATAAAATATTATTATTTTTTACTCCCAACTCTACTTCTATCCAAAATCAATATGAAGTAAAATTGAGAAGTAAATATGCCACGTAGAATTCACCTCATCATTATAGAAATAACTTCCATTTTACTTCTTGTACCAACAAACACATGAAATATTAGAAGTGACTCTACTTTTACTATTTCCTTTCTACTTCCATACAAATAAATATATGAAATAGTTTTTTTTCGTTCTGATTTTCATTGGAAAGTTTGACTCACTAAGAAAAATGGTGTGCTACTTTGGAAACTCCCGAGTTTCATGGGTGTAGATTAGTAAGGGTATAATTGGCTGTGTTGAAAGCGAGTCCCACATGGGTGCCCTAATGGTGTAGGGCCACAGGTGTCCCCGCGCCCCCCCCCCCCCCCCCCCACCCCATTTTTGGTTTTTTAAAAAAACTTAATGTATTTTAATATTTGGAAATGATTCAAAATTTTTCCTTTCAAATTCTCAATTTTATATTTCTCTCTACCTAAATTTTTAGTTTTCAATTATTAAGATTATGTTCCAGAGAAGATGATACCTATCTTATTGATTGAATAAAATATTTTTTAATTTCAAACTCTAAAAGTCAATAACAAAATATTTGAGAATGATATTTGAATTATAAATATTTTAAATTTGTATAGAAATTATAAAAAATTATTGTAATACCATAAATTTATATGTGAGTTGTACAATAAAAATATGATAATTTTTTGAATTGGGGCTCTGCCTTTGCACTTCTGGTAAGAACACTTTGTCCCCCTACATGTCAACAAACTGTTCAGATAACTCAATCTCTGAATAAATCTATCCTTATTGGTCTGAATATCTAGATCCGCCCCTGCTCAGGGGCTATCTCTCTCTTTTTTTCCTTCCTAGTTTTTATCTCGTCAACCTTCAAAGTTGATTGGCCTCTCATAGAGGCCACCGCCCAAGCCCACCGCCTCTATATAAAACATAATTTAATTATTTTATTTATTTATTTAATAATTTAATAATTTTGGTTCCGCGTAATGTTCTCTAAATACTACCAATTTAATACAGGGTGTAGTACTCAACTAGAGAAATACTAGAAAATTATCCGTTTGTCATTTTGATGCCTGGAATAAAAGAACCAAAATTTCAAAATAATTAGAAGGATAATTTTAATATTGTTAAATTAGCAATTTTGGGAGTATTTTTGGGTTCCCAAGGAAAATTTATAAAAATCCTAAATATTATAAAACTAATAATTGCCAAAACCGAATGTCATTTGGAGTTACAGATTTAATGTTACATCCACCGAAAGTTATCGCGATGTCCAAAATTAACTTCGGTTGACTTATTCAACGTGACTGGACTTATAAGAGCGATACAGGTAGCTCGAAAGTTGGGACATTACATCACACCTGGTTTGATGCAACACTTGAATTCAAGGGTCGAACCTCTATGGTAGATCCCTAAAATTCGGCTACGCAACCTAAAAATATATACATCTTAAAATATATGCTCAAATTCCTCCGTTCAATTCCCCATACCCCATTATTTTGTTTATGTCATAAGTATACTATTTATTCAAGCCAGCATGAAAACAAAATAAATAAAATAAACAGATATATTGGTTTCTAGCAACTTAGAGACAGAATAGTTTCAAATAGTAAGCTTCAATGACTTAGGAAAATCAGCATATGTAATACATTGTCCAGCAAATACAATAAACATATATATAAAAAAAACATAATAAAAAAGAATTTCACTTTGCATAAAAGATATTCATGCACCTAACAATATGTTACCTACTCATTTAGTGGGATATTCTTTCATTTCTTACTGTAAAGAAGAAGACTTGAGAGTTACAAAAATATATAAGTTTCACAAAATTTGTAGAAAAATAATTAAAATGACATGTGCAACAAGAATGTTTGGTTCTAATATTTACGAATATATATGCACCTAACCAATTCTTAGAATGAAACTTGGTCAAAGCTATATAGGAGCTACGAGTTGTCAATTAGTTCTAAATTCATTTAGACTCTACGAGCAACAACCGGCAATCCTACATTGTTTATGACCAACAACATATATTTTTTATTCTTAAAGTTTCTTTAAATGAAAGAAAAAAAAAAAAAAAAAACTATAGCACTTTCGGAAGCTTGGAACCTCCACAATTCTATTCTTTACAGATTGAGTCGAGCCTCGCTGGTATGTTTAATAGTTTATCAAATGATTAGTACGATGAAAAGAGACTTTTGAATAAATTTGCAGGAGCATATAGAATGGATAGCTCGTACAACAACAACTCGAGATCATAAAGTATTAAGATTAATATGCCTAAATTGCTTGTGGAGACAAACTCACGATGTGCAACTCTTAAAGATAATTTGTAACTATGTGATATCTGTACGATTATAGATATTTATTCTCTTTAATTGAGAGTTTCTTTCTATATTATAACGAGTTAATTTTTTTACATGGTAATGCCATGCAACTTTGTTTCTCAATGAAAAATTTTTTATGGAAACTTATAAATGCACACCCTAAATCCAATGAAAAAAAATTTATGGAAACTTATAAATGCACACCCTAAATCCATAAGGACATATGCAAGCATTAGCGTGTGGGTCCCAACGCATGCCGTTAATGGTGTGCCTTTATAATTTCCCAAAATTATTCAAATAGTTGGGCCAGGCTGAATGCTTAATAGGATGGTACTGAGCGGAACCCAGAGTGGCTTGGCAAGGGTCAATCCAAGGCCCATATCTTGTAGGACTTTAATGTAAGGTCCAAATTTCGGTCGTAAAATTTTTACTTTGATGAATGACAAATAATTCTTACTAATAAAATTTTCATGTTAAAATTTTATATAACTGAGAAAAATCTAATGTTCCATAAAAAATAATAGAGATTGAATGTTGAAAAGTGGGATTAATTATATACTATCCCTAGCCTTGAATAATGAACTTCGCTGGTTTTTTTTTTTTTTAAGTCAAACTCAAGCACATATTTCTTATAATATTGCAAAAATTAAATTTCTCCTAAGAATTGAACTTGGAATCTCTTGTAAATTGAAATAATAATAATAATAATGCAGTTAGAGAAAGGCTCATTTGCAAGTGAACTATTGTTTTTGCTTTCAAAAATCCAGAAATATTTCAACTTTTTTTTTGGTTTACATAATGACTTGCAATGCAAGGATACAGCCTTAATTCCCTTGCTTAAAAATTAAAAGATATACCATCCCATAAATATACATGAATTAAGGACTCGTAGTTGCTTTAATTTCCTTTTTTTGTTTTGAAAGCTCTTAAAAAAAAAAAATCAAAATCAAAATCAAATGGTGGTCGGTGGTGTAACATCCCGTTTTCCTATACAATTTTTTGTGTTTATTTTTTTTAATGCATTATCATAAATATTAAAGTGATTATTTATAATTACTAATTAACCAATATTATCTTTTATCTGTCATATGATTTGAGTTTATCCAAAACACTGGTTAGTTTGATTATAACAGATTTGGCTGAATCTAGATTGATTAGGAAGATCTATCATATATTTAAACTTATCTTAAACAAACCTAAATTTGTAAATATTTACTATTAAAAAAAAGATACGGGAACTAAAAAAAAAAAAAAACGCGTCTTTTTCTCTTCCGCACCGGGTAGAAGAGAACAAAAGAAAAATAGCAAAAAAAAAAAAAAAAAAGAGAAGAGAGAGAGAGAGAGAGAGAGAGAGAGAGAGAGAGGAAAGAAAAGGGAAAAAAAAAACATAACCTGATCCAAATCATTTGCAGCCAATTTTCAAGTGGAGCTTTTATTTGAGACAAGTGCTTTGTTATTATTTTATGATTCTCCTATATTTTTTTTAATCAAGAACTTAAACATTTTTTTGAAATATATGTGTTGATGCAAGTAATTTACTATTATTTTAAGAATTTTCTATATCATTTCTTAATCAACAACTTAACATTATTTTTATAAATGCAAGTTTGTTTTGACTTGTGCTATAGATTTAACACTACTTGAGGTTTATATATAGTTTGTATGTCTATGAGATTTAGCCAAATCTGTCTGTAGTTTTAATGTATCAATTTCATTCTTTTCTTTATGTTAATTTTAGCAACTTTTACTAGATGTCCTATTGAGGTGTAAAGAAATTTAACCAAATCTGTCTGTAATTTTAGCGAATCCATTTTTATTCATAAATGGCCTTCTAGTCTATCTACTTACAACTTTCTGAAACTAACCATTTAAAAATAAATAAATATAAATACCCATGAAGGGACTAACAATCACTAGAATGCTACTTTAACAGTACACTGTCATTGAGCCCCTAGCACAAAAGCCACTGGAATTGGGCTTGCTAAAATTCCAACACCTATCACCTTGAGTGCACAGCTTTTTACTTGTTATAATTTGCTCACACATTGTACTTTGGAAAAAAGAAAAAAAAAAAAAAGGCGTCAGCAAATCATCAGCAACTCACTGTTCATTTTGCTAACAACCTTTAATACAAGCTAAAGCAAATATACAAATTGAATGACCTTAACATACCAAATTTTATAGTTTAATCAACACCAACTCACTGTTCATTTTGCTAACAATCTTTAATACAAGCTAAAGCAAATATACAGATTGAATGACCTTAACATACCAAATTTTATAGTTTATGATATAGTCCTAATGAATAAAATTATAAAACAAAATAATGGGGTATGGGGGAACTAAATGGAGGAAATTGAATATATATTTTGAGAGGTATACATTTTTAGGTTGCGCAGCCAAACTTTAGGGACCTACCATGGAGGTTCCAGGTGATTACTGGATCACCGTCATGTCATATTATAGGGCTTCGAGCGCGGAACATATGCTCGTCCATCATTCTTGAGTACCTAGCGGTACGTCCTGGAGCAGTACCAGGAATCATGGGGTCGTGGTCCCGGACATGTACGGGACCCTCTTAAAATATGTAGTCTTTTCTCCTAATAGTTCCAAACTAATTCGTATTAGACATCAATAAGACATAAGAAGTTTCATATGTATATTTATCTCATCTTTCCTATATTTGCTATCATATCATTCAGAACATGCAGATACTACGTGTTGACCACTATTATATGCAAAACAAGTATATTAAATTCATAAATCAATCTATTAGACATTTTTTTATTATCATATCATATATTTTCTATATCACTTATTTCATGTATATGTGTACATATGTAGACCACGCATAGCGTGCATGTGTGTTATTATCCATTTTTTTTAGTACTTGCAAGGTCGTTCTAACAACCCTGGTTTGGCACGCCCAGATACTGATTTGCAGGTTAACGAAGAGGAAAACCCACCACAGTTGGAATCATATTTTAAGGAGTTAGCAAATTCTCAATAAGTGCATTTGCTGTAGGAGGGACACGATAGAGACTCTTCTAGTTTGTTTTCAATTTTTTTAAGAAACTTTATCATTCACTTTTCTTTCGTTTACTTAAACTTTTCGATGATGTAATAAAGATTGTTTGGCCCTCCTATAAACTCGTATTGATCTTTATTTATGGAAGAAACCCATTGTTTTTAAATCCATGTTGTTATCTTCTGGTATATGTGTATGTATTTGTGGCAGTTGTACATATGTATTTATGTGTTTTAGGCTTGGCGTATTCATTTATGATACGTTGCCGAACGCTACCCGTATCTTGGGATGCGGGGCATTACAGTTGGTATCAGAGCCTAGGTTCGACAATAGCTTCTGGTTAGAAATCTCAAAATAGAATTACTGCCACATATGTATATGCATAAATTGCAATTGCCTTTGATTCTTGTACTTGTCCTATTTTGTTGATTCCTTATATCCTATCATTTATTTTATCCTTTGTTTCCCTATCTAATCCAAATCCTTCATCTTTTAGAGAAATGACTAATCGTCGCATCACTTCCTCAAGAACCACTCTCCAAGAAGAAGATCCCAACATATTGGAATTGCTTAGGGGGCTTATTGAGAACCAATAGCAACATACTGAGATGTTGCGACAGGAGTTGGTACCTGAAAAACAGAAGACGGGCAGTGTTTCGGACTTTAGAAAGTTGAACCCGTCACAGTTTTATGGAACTCAGGAACCTATAAAGGCAGAACAATGGTTGGTGGATACTGAGAACCTGTTGGGTGCAGCACGAGTAGTGGATGAAGACCGTGTAGAGGTGATCAAAATACAATTCATGGATATTGCTCGCACATGGTGGTTGGCCGAGGAGAATCGGTTGGCAAAACCGATAACATGGCAGGCTTTTAAGGAGAGCTTTTATACAAAGTTCTTCCCGCCGATGGCACAATGGGAACTGGAGCAGAAGTTCATCCACTTGAGGCAAGGAAATCGGACAGTAGATGATTACGCAGCAGAATTTGTTCGATTGAGCAGATTTGCCCCATTGTTGGTAGTTCAAGAAGTACATAGGGCACGAAGATTCCAGAATGGACTGGATTTTGAGATTCAGGAATGCATAGCTACCCCACAGTTCGAAACGTATGCTCAGGTTTTAAATGCTGCCAGAATTCAAGAACAAATGCAACCAAGAGGAAAAAGGCTCAACTTGGATCCCAGAAGAGGAATATTACACAGGTAGCAGGAGATTTGGCTAATAATGATGCCCAACTACCAGAGAAACGTCAGTTCACTCAACAAAATCGACTAGTGGTGTGTGGTTATTGTTCAAAACCAGGACATATTTAGAAGCAGTGTAGGCGAGCACACAATCTGTGTTTGATTTGTGGATCAGCAGAACATCAGATTGGATCATGTCCTTTCCGAAGTGAGGCAAGAAACATGTCTCAGATGCCAGCATCACAATCCCAGCGGGCAAGACTTTCAGCACCTCCACAACAACGCAGACTCCTGGCGCCACCACAACAGAGACCTTTGGAGCCTACTCAGAAGGGTCCTCCACTTGCAACTCAGCAACAGGCTTTCCAAATGGCACATGCAGGAGAGAACCAGAGACATGGGCATGCACTTGCACTGACAGCAAAGCAAGCTAGTGCGAACAGTAATGCGATAATATGTACTATTTTGGTTTAAATTATATTAAATTATATTCTATTTGATTTCGTACTCCCTTATTTGTTTTATTCAATTGTCTATTTAACTTATCACTAAATATAGAGACTATGTGTTTTGTGAGATTTGACTAACCCTCTCATCGTTTTTTTCTTTTAAATAAGAGTGCACAACTAAACTTGTGGGCTCTTTTCTATATCATATCATTTCTTATTAATGTTAATATATATGTTCTGCCTTAAATTAAATTTCGAGAACGAAATTTTCTTTTAAGGTGGGTAGATTGTAACATCCCGTTTTCCTATTTTGTGTGTATTTTTTTGATGCATTATCATAAATATTAAAGTGATTATTTATAATTACTAATTAACCAATATTATCTTTTATCTATCATATGATTTGAGTTTATCCAAAATATTGGTTAGTTTGATTATAACAGATTTGGCTGAATCTAGATTGATTAGGAAGATCTGTCATATATTTAAACTTATCTTGAACAAACCTAAATTTATAAATATTTATTATTAAAAAAAAAGATACGGGAACTAAAAAAAAAAAACGCCTATTTTTCTCTTCCGCACCAGGTAGAAGAGAACAAAAGAAAAATAGCCAAAAAAAAAAAAAAGAAGAGGAGAGAGAGAGAGAGAGAGAGAGAGAGAGAGAGAGAGAGAGAGAGGAAAGAAAATGGGAAAAAAAAAGCATAACCTGATCCAAATCATTAGCAGCCAATTTTCAAGTGGAGCTTTTATTTGAGGCAAGTGCTTTGTTATTATTTTATGATTCTCCTATATTTTTTTTTAATCAAGAACTTAAACATTTTTTTGAAATATATGTGTTGATGCAAGTAATTTACTATTATTTTAAGAATTTTCTATATCATTTCTTAATCAACAACTTAACATTATTTTTATAAATGCAAGTTTGTTTTGACTTGTGCTATAGATTTAACACTACTTGAGGTTTATATATAGTTTGTATGTCTATGAGATTTAGCCAAATCTGTCTGTAGTTTTAATGTATCAATTTCATTCTTTTCTTTATGTCCATTTTAGCAACTTTTACTAGAGGTCCTATTGAGGTGTAAAGAAATTTAACCAAATCTGTCTGTAATTTTAGCGAATCCATTTTTATTCATAAATGGCCTTCTTGTCTATCTACTTACAACTTTATGAAACTAACCATTTAAAAATAAATAAATATAAATACCCATGAAGGGACTAACTATCACTAAAATGCTACCTTAACAGTACACTGTCATTGAGCCCCTAGCACAAAAGCCACTGGAATTGGGCTTGCTAAAATTCCAACACCTATCACCTTGAGTACACAACTTTTTACTTGTTATAATTTGCTCACACATTGTACTTTGGAAAAAAGAAAAAAAAAAAAGGGCGTCAACAAATCATCACCAACTCATTGTTCATTTTGCTAACAACCTTTAATACAAGCTAAAGCAAATATACAAATTGAATGACCTTAACATGCCAAATTTTATAGTTTAATCAACACCAACTCACTGTTCATTTTGCTAACAACCTTTAATACAAGCTAAAGCAAATATACAGATTGAATGACCTTAACATACCAAATTTTATAGTTCATGATATAGTCCTAATGAATAAAATTATAAAACAAAATAATGGGGTATGGGGGAACTAAATGGAGGAACTTGACTACATATTTTGAGAGGTATACATTTTTAGGTTGCGCAGCCAAACTTTAGGGACCTACCATGGAGGTTCCATGTGATTACTGGATCACCGTCATGTCATATTATAGGGCTTCGGGCCCGGAGCATATGCTCGTTCATCATTCTTGAGTACCTAGCGGTACGTCCTGGAGCAGTACCGGAGTCATGGGGTCGTGATCCCGGATATGTACGGGACCCTCTTAAAATATGTAGTCTTTCCTCCTAATAGTTCCAAACTAATTCGTATTAGACATCAATAAGACATAAGAAGTTTCATATGCATATTTATCTCTTCTTATATTTGCTATCATATCATTCAGAACATGCAGATACTACGTGTTGACCACTATTATATGCAAAACAAGTATATTAAATTCATAAATCAATCTATTAGATATTTTTTTATTATCATATCATATATTTTCTATATCACTTATTTCATGTATATGTGTACATATATAGACCACGTATAGCGTGCCTGTGTGTTATTATCCATTTTTTTTAGTACTTGCAAGGTCGTTCTAACAACCCTGGTTTGGCACGCCCAGATACTGATTTGCATGTTAACGAAGAGGAAGACCCACCACAGTTGGAATCATATTTTAAGGAGTTAGCAGATTCTCAATAAGTGCATTTGCTGTAGGAGGGACACGATAGAGACTCTTCTAGTTTGTTTTCAATTTTTTTAAGAAACTTTATCATTTACTTTTCTTTCGTTTACTTAAACTTTTCGATGATGTAATAAAGATTGTTTGACCCTCCTATAAACTCGTATTGATGTTTATTTATGGAAGAAACCCATTGTTTTTAAATCCATGTTGTTATCTTCTTGTATATGTGTATGTATTTGTTGCAGTTGTATATATGTATTTATGTGTTTTAGGCTTGGCGTATTCATTTATGATACGTCACCGAATGCTACCCGTATCTTGGGATGCGGGGCATTACAGGTGGCAAGGGTTTTCAGTTCATATCTCAATCCAGTTGGATCAAGCTGTCCTCTACAAACAGATTAATTAATTTAGACTGCAATTTCACCCATTTGCTCTTTTAGCACATTGACAGATAGGTGATGATCTTACTAATTAATCATTCAATATTATATACAAACCTTTTCAAGATCATATTCAAGAGTAATGGAGTGTGAACTTTGTGGAATTAATTAGATGTGGCTCAATAAATAGCTTATAAATTTGTTCATAGATGGAGGGTCCCCATGAACTCCCACTTTCTCCATCTTTTTTTTTTTTGGCTAAGTGATAATCTCAATGAGTATGTTCTCTCATAACAAAAACTAGATACATCTTTCATTGCGAGCTTTATAAAAATTTTCATGTCAAATAACGTTTGCACACAAATAGAATCCAACACTAGTAACAAAATTGACGCACATATCTTCTCACCATATATGAATAATACAGACTTCATAAAAATAACTACACAGCATGCAATCATCTTAGAAGAGGATGATAGGCAATATTGGTTGGGTGTATAAACAGGGTCAAGATAATCTGAGCATTACCTTCTAACCGAAATTATCTAGGAATATTATCTTAGCGTATTAAAGATTTCATTAGAGCTTTAAGTACTATTTGATATTAAGTCATGGAAAGAGATTGTAGCCTTGAGCTTCTAAGTTGAGTTCGTTCATATACATTCTCTATTTTAAAGTATTCGTTTCATAATTAAAAAAAAAAAAAAATCGTAATCTGATCTTGAATATGAGTTATGTATAATTCAACCATCGACTCCATCATTAAGCCAGGCCCTTGTAACATGCATGAAGGAGATAATTTACTAGAATAATAATTTGCCAGCTATATATATCAAGGTATTGGTTCACATTGTTTTGTATTTAATTTTCTTACTGGGAGAAAATGCCAATATCAAAATATTGGCAGCGCCGGCAACCCACATGTGAAACTGCCACTGCTTTAATATTCTTAGACCATAACACAAGAATATATTTTCTAGAAACGTAGTACTCTGTATATCTTATATTTTATTAAGTGATTTAGCCAAATAATGTAGGCAACTAATCCTTAGGTATTTTTATTATATGGCAGAAAGTAGATAACATATTATTTTTGGACGGGTGAAAAACTGATTGGTTCATGATAATCTCTATCTATTTTTTATATATCTTCATGATCACTTTTTGTGAAATAATTAATGAAAAGTTAGAGAAAACTTTGCTTGACCAATTTTCATAAACCAATTAAGAAAATTTAAAAAAAGGAAAATTACATAGCTCACAATTTCACTTTATATTTTCTACTTTTTTTGAACCAATCAACTCCTAAACATAAGTCAATATTTTTAAAAAAAAAAGTAGCACCTACCAAACTTTTTTTTTTTTAAGTATAATTTTTCCTAAATTTTTTAAAAAAGTTTTGTTAAAGGCAATTACTAGCTTTGAAACAGAGTATTATAATCATCAACAATCTCAAAAAACTTGATACTTGAAGCGTACACGTTCTACTATTCTTCCAAAAGAAGCACTCTCTCGGAGCCATCCTCATCTTTTGAGTTTGGTACTCATCTTCAAGTCAAAGTCATCACAGCTCACAACTTCAACCAATCAAATGGAAATTTTGAGTTTATACAAATAAATTATGTTATAAAAACTAATTAAATTGAGGCTGAAATTCTATTCCAATATAGAAATTAGTTATTCATATTTTCATTTTGTATATGAATGGACAGAAAAAAAAAGAAAAGAAAAAAGAGAGAATAAACTAAAAGAACAATTACAAACACCAATGTGAATGACTAAATTGCCCCTTACAACCACCCAAATTCCCACACCGCCAACACTCCCCACCCCAGAACGGCCGGCAAGCCCAACGCGGCCCAACTCCGGCCCGCCGCGGACGGGTAGAACTCAGGATCCACCGGATACAAGTTCGCTGGCGGCCCCGTTACGATAATGATCGTGGGCGCTGACGGCGGCGGAGGCGGGCAGTACTGGCTCTTTGGCGGAGGAGGCGGCGGTGACGGAGGTGGCGGCGGAGGTGGACTTGTGTTGCACGGGTTGCCACATGGGCACTCCCCGCACTTAATCTCTGCCGAAGGAGGATCTACTGCAGCGGTGAGCGCGGCCGATATCGAAGAATTAATCAACATGATGATGAAGAAATGTCTCATAATTCTTGGCATCCGGAGAGAGAAATGGAGGAGAGCTGTGGAGAGAAGAGGAGAAGTGAATACTTGTTAAGCGTTAGGTTGTTTTGTTTGCTTGGACGTTTCGTACACGTTTTAGGTGCATGGAGGGAGAAATAGAAAAGTATGTGGGGGGAGTTTTTTTTAGCTTTAGGAAGGTGATGACGAGAGTTTTATGGGTGTAGATTAGTAAGGGTATAATTGGCTGTGTTGAAAGGAAGTCCCATGTGGGTGCCCTAATGGTGTAGGGCCACAGGTCCCCCCACCCCACCCAATTTTGGTTTTTTAAAAAAATTAAAATTTTATTTTTCAATTATTAAGATTATGTTTGAGTCATCCTGCGAATTGATAGGTCAACCACCGATGAGATTCTTCAAAAGCACGGCTCCTTATTATGCCCTCCTATTTTAAACAGTCTTGTTGATTTTACTGTGCCATACGAGGTGCTTTTCCAGCTCAAATTCCTGGTTCACATGCAAAAAATCTCCTCTGCAAATGTCAATTATGATCTGTTTAAAGTTATTAGTAGATCATCTGAAAATACTGCTATAAGAATCCTAATGAACATGCACAAGTTGAATTCGACATGCTACAAGCCCTTATATTTCATTTCTATCGCTTTGGAAAGCGACATAGATTATTATCTAACAGAAATGGTCCTCAAGAAAACTTAATGAGCTGTCGTAGAGTTCTTGTAACTCCTTCAAAAGTTTACCTTTTGGAGTCAGAGCTTGAAACTTGCAACTATGATATAAAGCATATGCTTCTGGTTTCCTTAGAGTTACTTTTGCTGATGAAGATTGGTGCATGGCGAGCCTTTGAAGATAGACCAGAGGATAGCTGTGCTCCATACTGGGTAGAAATATCAGCAGGTCGCCAGATTGATAGAGCCACATGCACTCCTCTTCAGAAAGAATGTGGTCCGAATACCCCACTGCAAAAAAAGAATTAAGAGTTAGAAAAAGTTTTATAAAACTCGAAAAATCTTCTAAGTATAAAAACGCGGAACTAAAAATAACTCCGCGCGCAGCTGAGGAGATAGCCTCACGTTTCACTCGCGAAACTAAAATTCATAACCTCGCGTTGAAACGCGACAGCTAGTCAAAATAGCCCCGCGTTTCAAACGCGAGGATAACGTGATAGTTTCGCGTAGAATAAGACCAGAGGTCTTCTCCTTCTCCAAGCCATTCAGCCGGAGTACGGTGATTTCGCCGGTAAGAAAGGTGATTGATCGGTCAAAACCGAGCCAAATCACTCCAAAATTGTCATAAAGAGTCCAAATCCAGAGGTTCTTACCTCCGATTGGCGCAACGTGGGCTAGCTCGCCTCCGCGGCCACTCCCTTGGCCACTGCCGCCGCTGCTTGCGCCGGCCGCCGATGGTGAGGAGGCGCACGAGGTCACGATCCTCTTGGGTGCCATTTGACTTGAAATCGACGAGAAATCAAGGATGATTTGGAACAAAGTCGCTCGGGTCACCTGGTCGCCAGTCGCCTGAAGCTCTGGGTTCTTGAAATCTCTTCAAATGAAGTGAGGAAGAAGAAGAGTTAGAACTCTATTTAAATAAAAAAACCCACCCCTTGGTATTCAGCGCTAGAATCGGTGCAATTACTGAGCAGTCACTTACTGAAACGCGAAGCTACTAGCTCCGCGCAAGTATATAAAACGCGAAGATAGTTGGTATTCTAAACTCCGCGTTTCAGTTTGAAGATCCAAAATATTTCAAAATTTGCTAAGTTCTAAGCCATTTTGAAAACTTTGGAGGGGGTTCAGTTGGCAGTGAAAATTTCTCAGTAAAAAGGGATTTTCCACAACAGAACGCGGAGCTAACATTGTAGCTCCGCATTTGGTTATTTTTAGCCTCGCGTTTGAGCAAAACGCGGAGCTATTCAATAGCTCCGCGTTATGGTTTCTTAGCTCCGGGTTTTGATGCGATTAGTTCCGCGTGAGCAGATAAACAGAATCATAAATTGATTGATATTAAGATTTGGGCTTATCCAAATATCCAAATTAAGTCCGATCAGAACTCTAAATCAAGAGATTTAAATCAAAACTAAGATATTTGATTGGAATTCTTGATGAATACAAATTCTATTTAGATAGAACTCTCATATATACCCAAAGGCTATAAATACCCTCTTGAGGAAGCCTTGGAGGATCTTTCGAAAGTTTTTGGTGAAGTTCGAGTTACGCGTGAGAGCCTTGAATGAATCAAGACCAGAAAAGATCATCCAAAGTCGGCCAGCATCTTCTTCATCAAGAGTAAGAAGACTATCGACGTCAGATCGTCCAAAGGAGCTATTTCGATAGATCCTATCGCCACATAGATCCCACTTTTTATTGTAAAAAGAAAGCGATAAATATAAATCTTCTCGCTTGTTCTTTCTTTTGCTTGTTCACTTTCGTTGTAAATCAGGTTATTTCAATGGAAGGAAAGCAACAAATTTCTGTTGCGAACAATAAAATTAATGGTTTTCAATAAATAAAATATTTTGTATTAACTTAATAAAATGATAAATGAACTCCAAAATTTATAAAATTTGATCTGAAAAAAGTTAAAGGATGTAGAGATACTAATTCTATAAAAATTTGAAGAAATAATCATTCTATCACTAAATTTTTGCTTCTAGTGCATATAACTTTTTCTAAGCTAGCAGCTCACCTACAATAATTCCTTTTAATATAAATTTAAAAATTTTTACTTTGACATTCTAGCGAAAAAGGAGCATGGTGGTAACTTGTAAGCTTTAGCTCTACGTGAATGGGCATATTCATGGGTTACTTTTTGGTCTGTTCTATTCAAAATTTAAAAATTAAAAATGAAAATTTTATTTTTCTAATTTAAAATTTTGAATAAAGTGGATCACTGCTTGCGGACTCATATCAGGGGATTGGAGCCATGCACAAATAATGTAGCCGAATAGTTATGTATACTCGAACTGACGAGTAAAGCGACTCGGAAGGTATGGCTCTACATAGCACATAGTGTCTTGACGATACACTAAATGACCGGGTTGGATGCTTAAAAACCACAAAAAATCCCCTGAAGATAAGACAGAGAAGTTGTCCGATCCCATGACGTCCTTAAATATTGACCCGTACTCGCCGCTTGGAAAATCTGAGAAGTAACGGAAGATTTCATAATTTTGATGATGTTGGAGCATCTTGTGAATCACTGACATGTAGTAGCTCTTCCATGAGAAACGCTCGTATATTTCCACAGAAAATGGCCTGTCAACTAGACAATAGTCTGCGACGCTCATTAGCATATTCTCATCCCCTTACGGTTGGTCGTTGGTGAATGATCCCATTTTTGGTTCTGTGCAATTGTGAGGCCCAGTAAGATAGGTGTCTTACTGGGCCGAACGCAGTTAAGGCCCAACTGCTAGCAAGGTGTTGGATGAAATATTTCACAAAATTCAAAGAAAATTTAGATAACCATTTGGATAGAATTCACTGACCATTCAATCAATCTGTATTAGTTTCAAATATCATCAAGCAATTATAACGGCAGATTAAGGTATTCGCAGGTTTCTTCATATACTTTTTTGTGTGAGAGAGAATTTTCCTGTAACTCTGGCCTCGGTGTATCTCTATTTGCTATTTTATCCTTCGTGTCGAATTCTTTACTTAAATGCTTCTCTATGAGAAACTATCACGTAGTTTCTCATTCTAGTTAGACCCCTCCTTCTGAGCGTACCGGAAAATTCTATTAGAGCACACCCATTTGCTCAATACGCTCATATTTTAAAGTTCCAAAAATTACAAGTTTACTATTTTTTTTTTTTTTGAGTGTCTTCCGTCCATGTTGGTAATTAGACCCGATGAAGTTAAACCCATTGGATAGGAAAAATCTATTTGCGCACGATATTTTACTCTTGACACCCTGATTACTCTTTACACCAAATTCCTATTTTGAAATACTGTCATTTTACTCTCTGAGTCCAAATTTTTTTCCAAAAATACCCCCTTCCTTTTCTCTAACTCCTTACCCCGTCTAATCATGTTTTTATCCATTTTTATTTGAGTTGGATGTTAGTTTAAGAGCAAAAAAATATTTTGGTCGGGTATTAATACCCGACCAAAAAACGTGCTGGTCCGGTAATACCCAACCAACAAGCGAAGTCTCCCTCCACAAAAGAAAACTAATTAACGATAAATTTCAAACAAATACGTATAAAATCTAAAACAAAAAATTTAAATCGTATCTTAGATTTGTTCTCTGACGCCAATTACATGTTGAAATTTTTTATTTGCATAAAAAAACTTAAACTCAAATTTCAAACTCAAATTTTACTTGTCACGGTGAAATCAAAGAATTTAAAATTCTTCTAATTTTTTCAGAAACATTAATATAAAAAATTTTAAGAGGTTAAGAAATCAAATCGATGATTTTGTAAGAAATGTATTTTTATTAAATACCAAAAAAAATTATTTAGCATTTTAGAGAGAAAATAAATGAGGAAGACGATTAGTCATAGTTCCAAATTTTAAGAAATTACAAGGTAACTTAGTCCAAAAAAATAATGATAAATTTATGATTATTTATAAATTTTAAAACCGTACGTTAAGAGTAAAATGCCGTGTGCAAATAGAATTTCCCCATTGGATACTAATCCCTGAAGACTTAGAAAGTTGGGTTTATTGATCAATCTGGTGTGCTCAATAGAATGTCCCGAGCGTACCCTTTCCCCCTAAAATGCACTTTGTACTGCTCCTCATCCTCCATTCTTTATTCTGCAGCCTTTTTGTGTTTTGGTAGCTTGACTTAATCTCCCATCTGATCTTTTGGGAGAAAATTGATTGCTTGAATAAAATAATGATCGTAAGAAAAGAAAAAAAACAACAAAATTAAAGGGGGGAGTACAGCATGTATCTTTTATAACGACCGGCTAGAACTTCACAAATAAAATATCTGAGACATAAAATTGACCTCAGAGTTCATTGCATTCTTCGAAAAGTTGATGAAGGAGAGCTCTCATGTTCCCTTCCAATCGTAGGATCTCATTCCACCATTTTTCCGCCCATAATCTTCTCCATGTTTCGACAAGAGGCAGGTGACTGAAATGGTCGTGGACAGTCCTTCACTCGCAAATACTCCAAGGAAGGCAGGGTTGATGCAGGATCACAAATACTATTCAACTTCTCCAAATCCACCAACTCTAGAATTTTGAGACTCGGAAAGTAGGAATGATAACGGATGCATTTACAGGTTTTGACCGTCTTATATAAAATTTTGAATTAGAAAGATAATTTTTTTTTTATTTAAAATTTTATATACAGATAAAAAATTGACCGGTCTAGAAAGAAGATTGGGTAGCATCTCAGCAGTAGAAAGTGAACTTATGCAAAAGTTGCTTTGACCGAAACTAAGTTTTTATTTTGCCATCATTGCCTATAAACTAGAAATATTAAACAATTTTCACTTATTAGTACGATGATGCAAGTTGAGCTGCTAGAGACTAACCAAGTTGGGTAACAACTCAGCAGGCACAATAGAAAATGAGTTTATCAAAATTTGCTTTAACTGCAGCTAGCGCAGTTTTTATTCTGCCATCATCGACTATAAAGTAGAAATTTAAACATCTTCACTTATTAGTACAGGGTCTCAACACACAGGCTTTCACCTAGATGAACTTATGTGAAAACTCCTCAAGCAGTTGGTGGGTTATCAGTCTACATATTGAAGTAAAATCTGCATCTCAAGTAGCCATTTGCATGACAGCACTTCCATTTTGAGATCTTCATAGCTTCCTTTCTCCTCGCCAATTGGAGTCTTATTGAAGAAGAAGAATAAAGAAGAAATACTTCCATTGTGAGGCTACATCACTTCTCGACTCGTTATCTTTTCGCTTGTTATTAGACTTCCCAGCTCCTTACTATGAAGGGAACAACAAAGCCGTGGTGGTGCGCAGTCGTTCCTCCAAGATATCTGATCAATGTTATGGATATTCTTTTTCTCAATCTTTCGAGCAAGATACTTTCCCATACAACATTTAAAAAAAAAAAAAAATTGTTAGCAAGGTACATTATATAGGTAATCTTTCATGAAGCATGCTAAGAAACGTAAAACTATTATTGCATAAACAAATTCATTGAGATAATGGAAGATTACAAGGTACATTATATAGGTAATCTTTTAGTATTATTTTTAAATTATTGTATAGTTAATCTTTTTCTAATTGAGTATGAGAAGAAATATGAAACAAAGTTAATGGTTAATTATTCGCTTTGAAATTTATTTTAGTAAATTTACATTATACTCTAGCTGTTTAAAAATGTATGATGACAACTTAGCTAGGACTTCCAAAATATTAATCAAGCAGAATAAATTTTTAATAAGATAGACATGATGCAGTGTGTGATGCACAGAAACAATACAATTGTTTGGATAATTACAAGTTTAAATAGATGAATATCAGATGAACATCATACCTAATATAGATTTTAATCTAGAGTTAGCATAAAGTCGTGAAGAAAGAGTGCAGAAAGCTCAGTATATGTAGCAGTATAGAAATTAAACTTAAATAAAGATGCTACTACTACCGACTAGTTTTGGCACTGAGGATGATGATGTACTTGCATAAACTCTTTTATGCCATTGAAGCATGTACACGGATACTATATGATATGATACAGATACAAGGATATAGTATATTTTGAAAAAAAAAATAATAATAAGGCATGGTCAAGGAGTGGATTCTGAAAAAGTTATATGTAAATTTATAACACACGTTAAGTAGGTGCCCAAAGTCCAAAGTACATATATGATATAATATGGTACACGAATAAAGCAAAATTCAAAAATTTTCGGCTACCATTACATGGAGAGTACAATATTAATAATAAAAGCTAATCATATGTTTATTGGCTATTAATGTTCAATGTCTTAGATATACAAAATATGTCGGGTCAAGTATCAGAGTCGTGAGAATATTGGATATATATTTGACAAGGGTACAACTTTTCTAGATGGCTAATTAAGTTCTTTTTGATGCCGAGGATGATGAGGCATTTGCATACGACTATTAATGTGTGTGCTTGTATGACATGAGCATGTATTTTTAGTTTGTATAAGCTAAGAGTAACAAAGAAGTGGTGTGCCCTCACAAGGCCCAAGTGATCTGTGTAAGTTGAATATTCAAGTTTTCTTTCATAGCTGATCAGGTAATCAAATTAATTGCTGGAATAGAATGATGAACGATAGGAGAGAAAATTATCAAAATTAAAGGAGACAGAGAGAGAGAGAGAGTAGTAAGTACCTGTTTATGAAAATCGGCTAGATCTCCAACAAACACGGAGATATTCAAGAGAGGGTTCAAGGAAAGTTCTCATGTTCCCTTCCAACTGTAAGGTCTCCTCCCACCATTGTTTCTCAGCCCTGATCTTCTTCAGATTGGGACAACACGCAGGTGACTCGAAGGGAAGCCTCATCAGTCGCGGGCAGTCCTCCACATACAAATATTCCAAGGCCGGAAAAACCAATGCATGATCATAAATGCAACTGATCAACTTCTTTAGGGACTCCAACTTTAGAATCCTAAGGCTCGGAAAGAAAAGCCTACTGCTGCTTTCTTCGGTCTCTGTTCCTTCTCCTTCCCGAACCAATAAATGCTTCATGTTGTCGCAATCTCTCAATTCCAGGCGCTCGAGGCATGGCAGATTCGAAATCCACGTAACGTGCCTCATCCGATGACACCTTAAAATAAGGATGTCGCGAATATTTGGGAACACTTCTGCAGGCTCAACCCCCCTCCATATGATTTCCTTCAGTCCTGCAGCATCCGTGATGAGCAGAAAATCGAGGGCCATGAGCCGACATCTCTCTTCGATCACAAGCTCCTTCAGCCCTTTGTCTAAATCTGCAATGACCAACGTCTTCAAGCTGGAGTAGATATTTTGGCTCCCAAGAAGCTTCGGTGATAGGATTCCGAGGGAAGGGGAGTCTAGCTTCTCCATTCTCCGCACACAGAGAGCCCTTATGGATATGCTTGATAGATGAACGAGCTTTTCAAAGTCCAAAAGCGAAGAAGCATTGATACCAAGTGCATTCAGGTGTCCCTCCAAGCAGTGTAGATGATCGATAATCGAACTTTGAGACGATAAGTTCATAAGATTAAACAAATCGAGCTCCAATAAATTGACCAGGTTGGATAGAGCCTCAGCTGGTATCGTAGAGATCCATGTACTCCGTAGCAACAGGTACTTCAAGTTTGTGAGATTTTTTAGCTCCTCAGGAAGTGAGCTAATACGAGTGTAAGAGAGGTTTAGATACTCCAAGTTGTTCAGTCCACATATCTCGATTGGAAACACTTCTAGACCCACACACATTGATAGGTCCAAGAACTTAAGTGCGTGCGAATGCTTCAGGATGCTCATGCTGTTAAGCCGCCTGTTGACGTTGACTATGAGGGTGGTGAGGTTGGGACAGTTTTGGATCCCGGACGGCCAGGTGGAGATACTAGTAAAAATGAATGACATCTTGTGCACCTCGCTCCATGTTTGCTTATCGCAGGGCGCCGTCATCACCTGCAGTCCGTTGAGCACTACAAATTTCTTATCATTTTCCACACTACAACCCCGTGCTATCCATAATACCATGTCCCTGATAATATCGTGCAGCTTCACAGTCCGATTCTTGAGAGTATCCGTTTGGAGAACCTTGACGTCCTCCAACAAGCACACCTTTAGGAGGTTGTCGATTATAGCATGCCCCGTGTTGTAGGCTTTATGTACGCTATCGAACTTGCCTAACAACCCATGACCCATCCAGCACCGTATGAGGTTGTCTTTGGAGATGTGGTAGTCTTCGGGCCAGAGAGCGCAGTGCAAGAGGCACTCTTTCGCCCTGGGATCTTTCAAGCAATCGTAGCTATATTTTAGTAGTGGGAGAGGGTCATCCATACCTGGGATCTGTGAAAGTTTGGATGTCCTCAGTAATTCGAGGGCGTTCTCCCATACTGGAACAGTCTCGGTTCCGGCCATGGCTTGGCCAATGGTTATGAGAGCTATTGGGAGGCCGCCACATTCGTCAGCTACTTTGTCTGCAAGCTCCCCGATTAGAGGATTACACCTGATCGATGAGGCAGCTACACCAGCATTGTCACGGAACAGAAGCCGAGCGTCCTTGGTGCTCAGGCACTCCACGGTAATAATTTGTTCTGAGCGCATGTTGCGACAAACTTGGTAAGAACGTGTCGTTATGATCAGTTTGCGCTTGGTCAGCTTGTGCTGATCACCAACAACCCCTCCGAGGGGAAGTGGAACACCGATCTCTTTGAGATCTTGACGCTCCCAAACGTCATCTAGCAATATTACAAAGCTCTTGTCTATCAAATAGTTGAAGATATGGGTTCTAGCATCATCTCCAGCTGCGGGCAGCCCCAGCTTATTCGCTAATTCCCTTTGAATCTTGTCAGGGGCGGATTCTCTGGAAGCCGTCACGAAAACCACCTTATCGAACCCAAGTGACGACGAGTTCTTCTCGAGTGTGTTGTTGATGTGCTCGAGGAGAGTGGTCTTGCCCACGCCCCCCATGCCGCATATGCCGAGCACGCCCCGATGATCATCACCGAGGAAATCGAGCGCCTCCTGGAGTCTGGTCTCGAACATTTGTTGGCCGAACTGGATGGGCACAGCTGACATCAACTGCACCGGCGGCCGAGGCCCCTCTGCGGTATAATTTTGAACACCCTTTATGAATTCCAACTCCTCATGAAGCAATTTGAACCCTTCCACAGCTCGCTTGCTGATTGAGCGGCTAGAGAAGCAGTTGAGAGAGCAAGTGCCCCCGAGCATGCAGTTTCGAGTTTGGTAGTCGGTTTGAAGTGATCGCGCAGTCGCAGACGGCTGAAGTTCGTTCACACGCTTCAGCCAGACTTGGACCGTCTCAGTGGGCTTCTTCCACTCTGCTTCATCCTTCAGGATCTGGTTCTGGACGTCCTTCAGCAGGCTCTCGAGATTCTGAGCTTCGCGGGTGACGGCCTCCACATTTTCTCCGACATTAACGATGAGGTTCAGCTGATCAACCACGTACTTCTTGATGGGCTCGGCTACGAAGCAGAACACGTCCTTGATGAAAGCTGACATGGCTGTTAACAGATCCAAGTGACCTGTAGTGGGACGGTAGAATGAAAGAAGGTTTACTTTTATTTTATTTTACTTCTTCTTTCTTCTAATATTTATGGAGATCAAGAGGAGGGAGGGGGATAGTCTGGAATTGGAATTGGAACTGAAGATCATTCAAAAATCAATTATACCCTTCCCAAGGAAGGAAGATGGAGGTCATCCACACTGTATAAGTGGAACCGTTTTATTTACCCTTTTTTTTTTTTTTTCACGTCCCATTTTTGAGACGTGACATCCCAGGCGTAGGCCAAGCATGGCATGTCCATCCGGACGTAGGCCTTGGCTTAGCCTGCCGACACTTCCCATCGGCACGTTTTTTTTTTTTTTAAAAAATATTTAGTTGCTTATTAAATCTTAATAAGTTTAGAAGTATAGTTAATTTAATTTAATTAGTTTTAACATAGTAAAAATAAAATTTTATTATATTAAATCTCATTACATTGATATAGTTGCTCTATAAAAAATTTTATAATTCATACATAGCCTGAAGAGAAGGGAAAGGACCTGTCCGTCACCTTCAACTTGTTTTTAGTATTTTTTTCAAGAGATTTATGAGTTAAAAAAATTACATAAAAATATTTAAAAAAATTACATAAAAAAATTTACAAATGTAAAAATTACAATTCGAAAAAAAACAAAAGTCTATTTTCATTTATATTCCGGTGAGTTTTCTACTTTTATTTCATTGGATAATTTTTTGTCTCTTTCTTCTGCATCGAGCCAGTCTTTTAACCAAATATACATCTTCAATGTGTCTGCTGTCATTGAGATTCTCTACTCTGTGGCACTCTACCACCTGTATTAAAAGTAGACTTCGATGATACAGTAGATACTAGAGAAATTAGTAAATTACGGATCATGTTGGAAAGTATAAGATATGTTTTTTCTGTGATTTCTATCTGGCCAAAATATCAAATCTCCAAAACTGCTTTAAAAGACTAATTTTTTTTTTAAAAAAAATAGATAGGTCGCACCATGCCGATGGCCTGACCCGGTTTGGACACGGTCCGAACCGGAAATCCAGACCGTAACGGACATGGAACGACTCAAACGAGACTCAAAGGAGCACGGCCCGGGACATGGCACCGGCCGGGCGTGGGCCGACTTGGGTCCTTTATTAGCGGACGACAGCTAATGAGGGGGACCAGATGGACAGAGAACCTTGTTGTCCTTTTGCGTGTGACCAATCTTTCGAAATCTTTCTCAGTGACAAGGGGCGAAACAAGACTAAGGACTTGGTTTTTTTTTTTTTTCCTGTTAACAGACTTGGTTCAATGTAGAAGTAACTCCCTCTGTTCGGTTAAGTAACACGATTAGGATTAGAATTTAAAAAAAAAAAAAAAAAATCAATATGTAGCTCCCCCGGTTTAGAAATGAAAAAGCAACTCTAAGTCGGAAATAGTACTAGTCTTTCTTTAACAAAAAAAAAAAATTGTTCCATATATTTTGTTAATATCAAGACATTTTTTTTTTGAATTTCAAATTAAATTTAACTGATTCCAATGCATAATGTACAATAAAATCTATATAGTTAGTGCATTAGATATCGGGCCAGGAAGATATCTTATTTCCTTCACCGAATTTACATTCTAAACCTGGAAAGAAAATGGATTTGGCCACCAAAATCCTTTCAATGACCAAAGATAGTAGAAAAATAGGAGCCTTGGCCCGCCAATTCCCTCTTTTCCATTCGTATTTGGCTCGAAACAGCTGTTATAGGTCTCGAATGGACGATAAATGATATCCTACCACCATTTCGTTATTAGTGCAAGTTGAAATTCCTCAAGTCCGGAACACCCAATCCTTCTTCAAACTTCGATATACAAACCTGGTCCCAAGTTACAAGTTAAAACTTCATGGTTTTTGTCTGACTATTTTCTAAGAAACCTATTTCGAATAGGATGAAACACGACAGGCAAGGCACTAAATTCAGGAGGACAACTTTGTCTCCATATATAACTACTTTACTCTTCTAGCCATCCATTTTCATTTCTAATGCGTTAGACGGAGGTTCCTAATTCTGTTCCCAGAGTCTACCAAGTATAATGGAAATACCTAGATAACGAATGAGAAACTAATCCTCTTTATACTCGAAAATGCTACGGATGTTGGTCAGTGAGAGATTCATATAACAAAGAGGAACCAAATAAAATCTAGGGTTAATTACACTCAGACCCCCTGTAGTATGGAGCATGTAATACTTAAACCTTCTGAAGTTTAAAACTCTCACTTAGACCCTCTGAAGTATTTAAATCACCATGTTTTAATTACATTCAGATTCCCTGGTTCAGGAAGTTTAAGTGAGACTTTTAAACTTTAGAGGGTCTAAGTGTTACATACCCCATACTATAGGGGTCTGAGTGTAATTAATCGTAAAATCTAATGGAAAGAAATTAACAGTTATCTAGAAGAAACTTATATTCTATAAAATTATAGATTGCCAGAAGAAATTAATTAGTTAGCAATAGGGGTTTTTAATATAAATTATAACTTAATTTAATTATCCAAATTAGATTTTCGAATCAATATTAGTGGAATCATATTTAGGTACATTTATTTGTAAATATAAAGTGTTATGGTGTGAGTTAATTTATAGGGGTATTTGCTGGTTTGTCCCTCAAGTCTTTATATATTATGATTTAGTCCCCCAAATCTTCATATTTAGAATTTAGTCCCCCAAATCTCCTAAGTTACTACAATTTAGTCCCTTCTCCAAATTCTCCAAATTTTTAACTTGATATTACCATTTTACCTTTCCTTATTCATTTTTTTCTTTTTCTCATCTCTTCTCCTTCTCTCTTCCTCTTCTCTTCTCCTTTTCTTCATTATTCCTCATCTCTTCTCCTTCTCTCTTCCTCCTCTCTTCCTCATTTTTTCCTCATTGGGAGAAGAGAAGAGGAAGAGAGAAGGAGAAGAGAAGAGGAATAATGAAGAAAAAGAGAAAAGATGAGGAAGAGAGAAGGAGAAGAGAGGAGGAAGGGAAATAATGAATAATGAGAGGTAAAATGATAATATCAGGTCAAAATTTTGGAAGATTTGGAAAGGAGAACTAAATTGTAGTAACTTAGGAGATTTGGAGGATTAAATTCTAAATATGAAGATTTGGAGGACTAAATCATAATATATAAAGATTTGAGGGACAAACCAGTAAATACCCCTAATTTATAACTCGTTGTAAGTCAAGTCAGGCACTGAGTTCAATAAGAAAGACTTGACAGGTCTTTTACTATAGACATACTTCTTCAATAGGGGTATTTACATATTTGTCTCTTAAAATTTTATAAATTATGATTTAGTTTCCTAAATCTTCATATCTAGGATTTAGTTTCCCAAATCCTCTAAGTTACTACAATTTAGTTCCCTTATTAGTTTTTCCATTCAAATAAACGGCAGAATTTAATATTTACTTTTTTAAAAAAAATGAAATGACTTAAATATTCTAGTGAAGAAAAAAGTGGGAAAAGAATAGAGAGATAGAAGAGAAAAAGAAAGGAAGAAGCTAATGAGAGAAAGAGAGAAGGAGAAGAGAGTAGGAAGAGGAAAGAAAGAATTAAGCAAGGGTAAAATAGAAAAATTAGGTTAAAAAATAAACTGGGCTAACGGAAGTTAGGGTCGGAGACTAAATTGTAGTAACTTAGAAGATTTGAGACTAAATCTAAATATAAAGATTTAAGGGACTAGGTTATAATTTGTAAAGATGTAAGGGACAAATCTGTAAACACGCCTTTTCAATAACAGTGGCCTATAATGATGTATGTGTGCGCTGGAAAAGGAACAAAAGGGAGGATAACGCGGAGGGATAAAGATTCCTTTAGAAGTGGAGATAGATGGAACGTCGTGTCAGACACCACCGACGAAGAAGGGGAGTTTCTAAACGAGCACACATTGTTTCCTAGTGAGCCCATGTATTTTTGGTCTGGACTGTCGGTGTCAAGTGGGCTCACTAAGAAAAATGGTGTGCTCCTTTGGAAACTCCCCGAAGAAGTCCTTGTCAACTAAAGGGTACTCAAAATTACTCGTTAGTTACTCGCTTTGAGAGAAAGTGGAAGTCTAAATATATATATATATATATTTTGGTTAATACATGACAACTTGGCTTATATATATCCTCTCATATCTAATTCTAGTCTGTACAAATAGACTGACTCTTGAGGATAGTTCCTTTAACAAAATATTTTATCAGTTATATTGACGCTCAAATTTCCTGTAAGATCAATACATCAATAGAACACATTAGGAATATTTTGAAATAGAGAACACAATAGATACGAGTACAAAGTCATAAAATACAAATAACACAGTATAAAAATACGAACCTAAAATAAAGTCAGAGAGGATACAGTGACGGATCATGATATTACAAGAGAGCACTCACCTTTTCAAAAGATTGTAAGTATCTATAGTGATAATCCTCATATGTTGTTAAGAAGAAACTCGTAATCTCTTTTTACGGAAGAAAATTGTCTTTTTTGTAAATTTCTGAACATAAGGAAGATTTTGCTACCTTATTGTAATTTTGCTTGCAAATTATGGGCGCCCAACTGAAACAAAAATGCAACGAAAAGAGAATAAAGGGGAAAAAGAATAATTTACTTTGATATCAGCACGAGCTAGAGTTACATTGAAAAGTAGTAAATAAATAATAATTTGACTGAAGACAAATTATTATTAGTTTTATTGTTTGTGAGAAAATTTTGAAGCAAATATTTTTCAACTTAAGGTGTGTTTGGATATTTAAAAGTAGTAGAAACAAGTTAACTTCTAAAATAAAGAGTTTAGTTTTATCCTATTTGTAGTACTTCTTGCAATTGTTCATTAATTTTTGGATAAAGATAGAGAAGTAAAATATTTATCTTTTAGGGAAGAAAGAATAGAAGAGAAAGACACAAAATTATAAAATATTAATACTCTTTTTCTTTCTTTTTTTTTAATTTCTAATAGTTCTTTCTTCTTAAATCTATGTAATATAGAGTTAAGAAATAAGGGTGCTACATAAGATTCACCTTTCTTATATATATATCCACTCATATCTAATTCTAGAGACATTTCTCTATACAAGTATGTTGGGTCTCGAGAATAGTTCTTTTAGCAAAATATTATACCGGTTATATTGACGTCCAAATTTACTGTAAGATCAACACATCAATAGAAGATTTTAGGAATATTTTGAAATAGAGCACCCAATAGATACAAGCATAAGTCATAAAATAAATAACACAATGAAGAAATATGAACTCGGAAAAAAAAAAAAAAAAAACAGAGAAAGAATACAATGTTGGATTATGATATTACAAGACAACACTCACCTTTTACGAAGATTGTAAATCTCTCTTGTTTGACCTCAAGAGAAGAAACTCGCAATCTATTCTTTCAGAAGACAATTATGTCTCTTAAGACAATTATGTCTCTTATGTAGTTTTTGTGATTTTGCTTGCAAATTATGGGTCCCCACCCGAAACAAAAATGCAATGCAAAGAAAATAAAGGGAAAACAAAATAATTAATTTGGTATTAACCATAGCTAAAATAAACAATAATTTGAACCAAAGACAAAATATTATTACTCTTATTGTTTGTCAGAAAATCTTGATGCAAGTGTGTTTGAATTTAACTTCAACTTGAGATGTATTTAGGTATTTTGAAGTAATGAAAGTATGTAAGAAACATAGTAGTATCTTATTTCTAATAGTTTTAATATTTGTTAATTATATAAAATATTTATTTTATAGAAAAAGAAATGGAGAAAAGATATAAAATAATAAAATATTTAAAAAAACAGCAGCTTCCGCTGCTTCTATTATATATCATATGCAAACAAACACACCCTCAATCTGACACATAAATAAATAAATTTTACAAGTGTAATACGATGACACTTACAGAAAATATTAAGTATTTGGTTAAGATATCCTTTAAAAGAAAAATAAATAAATAAACTATTCAGTCAAGATTTTATCGGTCATGTCCACAACGACATCAAATCTGGTGAAGCTCCCGGTGAATAACCATATTCAAGAGAGTCATTAGTACTGTTTAAATCAGTATTGACATTTGTGTACTTTGATTTCTTATTTTTATTCTGTTTGTTTTCTAATTTTCTTTTTCCCCTTAAAGGCAATTACATGGTGTGTTGATTTAGACAGGGCAAGCAATATTTATTTTATAATGTAGTTGAATATTCCGGTTTTGAGAAGATCCTACTCAATATAATGTAGATTTCAACTCATTCTAGAATGAAAAAGATTAAGAAGAAACTGCAGTTGTTTCAAGTATTTCTCAGCAATTTATTGTAGACATTTAAAATTTCTTATATTTATCTCATCCAACACAAACAACGGTAAGCTAGTAATTCTCAATCACTTGAGTAACATACTGTTGTTTGGGAAATTCTATTTGCACACGATATTTTACTATTGATGGACGATTTTTAGTATCCATGGCATTCACCAGCGGTGGACGAGACGGCAGAGGACGAGGCGGGTAGTGTTCCGGTCGCAATGCATCTTGAATTTGAGGAAGTTTGATCGGGGAGTAGGACGTTTGTTTAAATGCCGCAACGAAACTCAAAGAAGATTAAAGGTAACAATGTAACAATAGTAGTTTTAAGTTACGTCAATTCGGAATATTGCTATTCAATTAGATATGTCCGTAAATGATGCAAGAACACATAAATTATCCAACAAATATTCGCTACCCCATCATAAACACAAACTCGGCCACTGGTGTTGGTGGGTATGTTACCAAAACGGCGGGTGAAAAAGACCCTCCGTGTTCCATTAGCAAGTATATAATAGAACTACAATAAGATTTGGGTCAGGTGGACCCTCATATAGAAGAAGTACATAAGTAAAACAACAAATGAAAGCTAAAACAAAGAGTACATAAGGGACAAATTCCTCCTCACAAAAACCAATAATATCCCCAGGTAGTAGCTTCTTATCAGGTCTGGTCCGGGGATGGTAGAAGATCTCCCGAGTCTTCTCCTGATATCCCTCCTGAAATTTGAACGTGCTCCTCATCTGAAGATATTTCTGCCCAAAGAATAACATCATGAGTAATCATACAAATACAAGTAAGTGGAGAACGTGCTGTAGAATTAAATATTCTATTATTTCTTTCTCTCCATACATTCCAGCACAGAGCCGCTAATAGTGTCCTAGCTAACTGTGTCGGCTTGCCATTAACATCAATTTTACTTCTCAAGTTGATGCAGATGTCTATGTTAATGATAACCCTAAATTTTTTGGCACAGCTAGTCCATAGATCCCTAGTAAAGTGGCAGTTCAATAGTAGATGAGAGGTGGATTCTCCATCTCTATTATAGAGTACACAGACATTCGGACCTATCCATCCCCTTTTTTGTAAGAGTGGCCACGTGAGTAGGGCTTCCTTCATGGCTAACCATAGAAATACCCGTACTTTAGGTGGGCAAGCAATCTTCCAAATCCAAAATGTGTCAGGGAAAACAACTCCACTATCCACAAAATGATTATATGTAGATTTGACAGAGAAATTCCCATCTCTGGACCATCTCCAGTGGGGTTGGTCGTCTAACACGTGATTAGGCCTGACGTTATCAAGGAGTTGTCTCAACTCCCGAAATTGTGTTCTTTCCTGAGTAGAAATAGCATGGCGGAGGTTCAAGTTCCATCTGGAACGACCCCAAACTTTATATACCTTAGCCTCCTTGTTTCTGGATAAATGGTATGCTTGGGGAAATAAAATTTTTAAAGGTACTTGTGTGCACCATCTATCATACCAGAATTCAATATTGTGTCCATTGCCCAATTTAAACTCCAGACTCGGCCAGGCATGCGTCTGGCCAAAATCATACCTTTCCAGAATCCAGACGAGACGTTTTGGGGTCTTATGAGCCAGATACCGTTCCGAGAACAATATTTCGTGGTCACAAGTTTTTGAAAAGAGCCATGGGGGCGTGAGAATACATGCCACCACCATTTTGCCATTAGAGAAAGATTGAAGGTTTTAAAATCAAGAACTCCAAGTCCTCCAGCCTTTTTTGGTCTACATATATGTCCCCAAGAGATCAAGTGGTACTTTTTAGAATCAGACACGCCATTCCATAGAAAATTTCTCATGATACGGTCTATTCTGTTTCTCACCCAACAGGGTAATATAAAAAATGACATATAATACAGGGGTAGAGAAGATAAGACCGAATTCAGCAATACAACCCTTCCTCCTAGAGAGAGTAAATTACTTCTCCATCCTTCTAGTTTCTTTTCGAACGAGTAAGTAAGGGGTTTCAATCCTGTCTGGAGAGTTTACCTGGTTTAATAGGGATGCCTAGGTATTTGATCGGGAACATATTCTCTTTACATTTGAAAATATTTAGAATAAGGCTAAGAGAGAAATTTTTTGGTCCTAAACAGATGAGAGAGCTTTTGGAAAAATTAATCCTCAATCCAGACCAAGCCTGAAAGCAACAGAGTAGCTACTTGATATGTATGGCCTCTCTTATATTACCCCTACCAAAGATGAGTGTATCATTAGTATATTGTAGGTTGGTGACATTGAAGGACGGGGACCCTGATAGACCATGGATAAGATTTGCTCTCTCTAACTTTCTGTACATAGTATTCAAACCGTCGGCAATCAGAACAAAGAGTAATGAGGAAAGAGGATCTCCCTGTCGAAGGCCCCGTCTTATTAATATTTCTTTGGTGGCTTCGCCATTGACTAAAACTTGTGTTTTGGCTGAAGAAAGCCATTTTTCTACCCACAGAATCCACCTTTCACCAAAGCCGCGTAGGCGTAAAATTTCCAATAAGCAGTCCCAATCTACCATGTCATATGTTTTTTTTCAAAGTCCAGTTTCAGTAGGTAACCTCCCGATCCGGTCTTCTTGACCTGATGGATCACTTCATAGGCCGTCGCCACGCCCTCCAAAATGTTCCTACCCGCAATAAAGCCTGTCTGGTAGTCACCTATCAGCTCCTGCAGTTTAGGTGCTATACGGTTGGCTAATATCTTGGCAACGATTTTGAGTGAGCAATTAAGTAAAGCAATTGGCCTATAGTCTCCAATGTGTTCCGCATGTTCCTTCTTGGGGATAAGCGTGACCATCGAGTAGTTGATCTATCCAATCTAGCCACGCCCAAATAAACCTCATCGAGCATCCGTTTTAGATCTTCCTTTACTTCCGTCCAGAAAGTTTTATAGAAGAAAATGGGGAATCCATCCGGACCCGGTGCCTTATCGGAACCTAGCCCCCAAATAGCTTTCCTAATCTCTTCTTCTCGGAATTCTTCTTCTAATTCAGCTAAATTTGTGTTGGCTGTCCAGGCATCCTCCTTCATCTTGAGTCTGAATGGAGTCTTTTTTCCGAATAATTGTTTAAAGTGTTGGTAGATATGTTCTTTAATCAAGGGGCCCTGTATAACTCCATCCTCTGTCTGTAATTCATGTATCTTGTTGATCTTGTATCTCATGCACGCGGATCTGTGGAAAAAGGCCGTATTGGTATCTCCTTCCTTTAACCATTTGCAGCGGGCTCTTTGTTTCCAAAACAATTCCTCCTTCTTATAGATTTCTTCTATAGATTTCCTCATCCCCATAAGTCTGGTATTCTCCTCCAAATCAAGTGGCCTCATCTCTTCCTGTTTCTCCAACATCTCCATTTGTCTTAAGATCTTAGTCTTCTGCTCCCGCGATTGCAAGCGATGTCTATATTCCCATCTCCATAGACTTTTTCTTAGGCGTCGTAGTTTGGTACACATGATACCTATCGTGTCTACTGCTGAAGTCGGTTGAGACCAACTTTCTTTAATCAAGTTGTGGACTTCGTCGTGCTCCAACTACCATTTTTCAAACCGGAATCGCCTATGGAATTTATATTTTTCCTTTGATTCCAAACAAATTGGGACATGATCTGATATTGGTCTTTGTAGCGGTTTGAGTTCCGCTAAGGGAAATTTCCTGTCCCATTTATCACAAACTAGCACTCTGTCTAGTTTTGCTAATCTGGGGTCTTCTCTCATATTTGACCAGGTAAAGTGTCGGTTGCATAGAGGTAAGTCTATAAGTTGGAGTTGTGAGATAACTTCATTGAACTCCTTTCGATCTTGAGGGTTGCGGTCTGTCCCTGTCCTCTCGTAGGCAAACCTTATGATATTAAAATCCCCTCCTATGATCCATGGGGTATCCCATTTGTTTTTTAGACTCCTAAGTTCTTTCCAAAATCCAGGATGCAACTGGGAGTTATTAGGTGACAGATTGAATCCACCCATCGGATAGTCTCTTCAATTTGATTGAAAGGGAAAATTCCCCTTCCCAAACGTCCATAATATCAAATTTTTTACTAACTCCAATTATGATCCCCCCGAAGCCCCCTTGGCATTCTTAATTTTAAAAGAGAAAGAATTATTGGGGCCAATGTTTCTAAGTACTCTGTGATGTGGATTTGTGGGTTTCTGCTAGACAAACTATATCAATCTTGTTGGTGCGAATGACCTCAGCAACCATGCGCCGCTTGGTTGGATTACCTAGTCCTCGAATATTCCAAAATAAACAATTCATAAAAACTCAATCTAAAAACTTCTCCAGATCTATAGGAGGTGATCTTCAATTCACCGTCTTATAGGACTTATCCCCCTTTAGAGAATCTACTTCTTTTAGATGTGAGAGGTTGTTATTAAGTTCAGTCGCATTTAACCCATATCAATATCACATATTTGTGCTAGAGAAAGTAACACATCATCGGGAACTGAATTAAGAATATTAAAACCATTTTGCGAGGTACCTGGAATCGGATCTACAAGGAGGGCCTTGCGTCTCATAGCTGAAGCAGTGATTTGGCCAGTAAGATAGTGTTGACCACCTCTCTTTTCTTCCAGTCTTTTACTGCGCCTACTAGGAGTAATAGCAGGGATGATCTGTAGATTTTCCGGTTCCACCACTTCCGCAGTTGAGCTGAGCAATTGTGAATCAGCTTTGACTCTGTGATCCCTAGGGGTAAGCTCTAGAGCTTTTCCATCCTCCATGAATGAAGTAGGTTGTGCCTCGGGTATCACTGTGTCTGGGATTCCACATGCAACATGTTCGTCACCTTGTGATTTGTTGTCTGGTGATTTTATCAGTGCCTTTTTTTTGTCCCGGATACGCTTCGGTAAACGGGAAGTCTGTCTCTTGCAGGTTCTATTGGGTACTTTGGTCTGCTCTCCCCTCATAACATTCTCCAATAATTTTCCTATAGTATCATGAGCAAACTCCTGATCAAAATTTTTTAAGGTCGTAAACAGACTCATATAATCAACAGGCTGTTACTTAGAACAGCCTTCTCCAAAATCAACAGATTTAGAGCAAGGTGGATCAGGTATAAGCTGGGCCTCCAAATTTTTCTTAAGGAGATGGGCTTTTGAGTTGGGCACATGGGCCAGCCCAATAGAGCCAGTTGTGCAATTATCAGAAACGGGGGCCACTTGAAAAAGGGGGGGGGGGGTCTCTCTCGGGTTCTCTCTCCTCCCGGTGACCCTCAGAATGGGTGTGGTGGGTGAGCGTCCCAAACGAGGGCGCCCCCTCGACTGATGCGCTCATTAAGTGCCTCTGAGATTTTTCTTTTGGTTCTTGCGCTCCCTGCCGCTCATCTTCTTCCCAAGGTCGGCCTTTTCCTCTTTCGTCTCCGAGACTGACCTCTGTTCTGCCCCATTTTGAAAGGTCGAGGGTCAGATGACCCTTCTCGTCCCGGTATATGGAACCGAGGTTGGGCCTCGTTGATCTAAGCTGTAGGTATGTGTTGCTCTTTCCCCTAGGTTTACCCGTTCGGGTGATTTGCCTTTTCCTTCGAATGAAAGTGATTTTGGTGATGTTTGCGAAAGGGGAAATGGTAAGTCTTCGGTTGATCCACCTCTGTCCTTCCCCAATTGGGCTGTTTTTGTGGTCTCCCCCGAAGGTAAATTTGTCTTCTTCCTACTATCGGTTCCGAGACCGGTCCGTAGCAAAACGCTCGGATCTGGGTGTGTTTCTGTGCTGACAGGGTTGGAAACCCCCTCTTGACCATTGTACTTTCGCTGTTCCTTGACCCTTCGCCACGTGTAGCTCCTCCGGGGACCGGCGGGGAGGAGGACGACACCTTGGGATGGCCGATCGGAACCACCGACTCTGGCTGACCCAGTTGTCTTCCCCTCTCCCACCGAGGCCGAGGTGTCTACTCTGGATGAGGGCGCTGTGAGCTCCGACGAGAGACCGGTCTTTTCTGAGGCGTCTATCTTACAGGTAAATTCTATTCTGATAGAGCACAGCTGATCGCCGATAACGGCATGGAATTGGCGGGGGATCACCGATAAGTTTTCGCACCCCACAAAAACTCTAGCACAATCCAAACTTAATTTTTTGCTTGTTTGTTCACTGATATCAATTACATGCGCAAATTTTATTAGCAATTTGCTGATATCAGTCCGGTTCCAATGATGGATCGGAATACCGTGGACGGCAATCCATGTCGTTACCGGGAAAGGGTATGTGTGAGAGTCCTCATCCCCTCTCCATGCACAGACCCTGAACCCGGAATTGCTCCCGCGGCATACAAACGGAGATCTGCTTACTGCACTAACCAGAGTTTCCATCAAGGGGAATTGGGTAAGAAATTTATCTCCGACTTTGTCTATCCTCCAGTTATGATTTTCAGCTATGACAGAAAGTGTTTTCAGGGAATTCTCAATCTCCTCTGCTGACAGCTTGCCATGAGTTGGGTAGATAACCGCTACTACTCTGGTAAGTCGTTGCTGCTCCATGATTGCCGACTCGGAGGCCGAAATGAAGGCTACTGGTTTGTTCTTTGGGATTTGCCTAGTCTGTCCCAGTGATGAATATGTAGGGGGACTCAGTCTCCCAGCTTGGTGGTGTGTTTTCTTGACATGGTTGCTGTTTTTTGTTGTGCGCTCCTTCCTTGCTGGGGCAATTGGGCACTCTCCAATACGATGTCCTAGAGTCTTGCAGAACCTGCATCTAACAAAGGGACATTCGTCCTTGAAATGACCATAATTTCCACAGATCCAGCAGGCTTCTGGGTTCCCCGGGGTTGTTTTCCTCACCGGAGAAAGTTTTCTTTTTCGACCTCCACGGACAGTTGATGCCAATGTATCGGCACGTTCCTTCTTCATTGAGGTTTTTGACTTGACAATTGTCCATGCCTCCTCCTTCCCCTTAACCGGGGCAGTATAATCATCGCCTCTGGCCGCAGCAAGGAGGGCGAGAATTTCTTCACCAGAGTAAGTGGTCTTAGTGGGAAGGAACACCGAGGATGGGGGGGGCTGAGTCCCCTTGACCGGCGATTCCCTCACCACATCGGACCAACTCTTTCTTCTGTGTTTTGGGTTCATGTCCTCATCGCTAGTGGTTTCCTCTTTGCTTTTGCCTTTACCTAGCCAACTCCAGGCTCTATCCATTGGAGAAGTGAGTGGTCGTAGGTCGAGAGAACGGCCTCCCAACTTGCTCCCAATGAAAATTGCCGATGATGATACCCTGAGGCAAAAGAGAAAAACTCCCCTTCAACGGAGGCGTTTTGCTATCCCCCGTTCTCTCTCTCTTTTTTTTTTTTTCTAATTTCAATTTCTAATACCCAAAAAGCCTCATTTACTAACATACATGATAAAGAAAAATCAAGAGTAGAAGCATACAATTGGTTGAATCCTCAGATTCTCCAGCTTCTTTAAATCGGCTCCTCATGGTAAAGTGAAAGTTGCTCTGTAATTAAACGTGTTAAAGGGAGGGAGTCTCTGTGATTTGTTATCGATTAATGCGATTTTGTCACAATAGAGTTGTTAATCTTTTATACCTTAATTCGTTCTTGTGCATTTTATCTTTTGTTTTCATTATTTAAGGCTTGTAGGCCTCTTGTTCTGTGGGCAGATCCAAGAGCTAATTTTTGACTAATCATATTCATAATTTTAAATTAAAATTAAAAATTTTATTTTTTTAATTTAAAAGTTTAAATATGATGAGTTATAAATTGGCCTCATCCCTAAGACTATGACCCTCTATAATGCTGATTTAGAACAGTTCATGCAAATATGGGGAGCTGCAAGTGAGGAAGCCGTTCGATGTAATGCCCAAGTAAAGATTCTTTTAAATTAAGGTAACACTACTGGATTCATTGTTTTTTTTTTTTTTTCCTTTTCTAAAACCAGTAAATCTCTGTTATCTAGAATCTGTAGTTAAAATGTGAATTTACACAAAACTTGCTTTAACTGAAACATAGTCTTTATTTTGCCATCATTGACTATAAAGTAGAAAATCAAACATCCTCCCTTTAGTAGAGGATCTCAACACACAAGCTTTCCTCTAGATGAATTTATGTGAAAACTCCTCGAACAGTTGGTGGTTTATCAGTTTCCAGTTGAAATAAGATCTGCATCTTCCTTGAAATTTTCATTTCAATATGTGGGCCAGTTTCTGGTTAGATAAGCCAAAGTTGAGTAGCTATTTGCATGACGACTTCAATTTTGAGATCCTCATAGCTTCCTCCTTCTCGCCAATTGGAGTCATGAAGAAAAAAAAGAAGGAGAAGAAGAAGGGAGAAAGACTTCCATTTTGAGGCCACATAGCTTCTTAATGTGTTAGCATTTTGCTTTTTGTTGGACTTCTCAGCTCGTTACTATGAAGGGAACAATACATATGCGACGGTGGTGTGCAGTCGTTCCTCCAAGATATCTGATCAATGTTCTGGATATTCTTTTTCTCAACCTTTCGAATAAGATACTTTCTCATACAACATTTAAAAGGAAATTTCGTTAACAACAATAAAAAATATTGTTATTGACACTTAATAGCATAAATAGAATTTCGTTCTTTCACAAAGCATGCTAAGAAACATACAACTATTACTGCATAAACAAATTCATTGAGATAATTGAAGATTACTAGGTACTTTATAGAGGTAATCTTTTATTATTACTTTTAAATATAGTAAAGGTAATCTCTTTTTAATTATTATTATTATTATTATTTGGGGGAAACTTATAGTATTGAGAAGAAAGATGAACCAAAGTTAATGGTTAATTATTTGCTTTGAAATTTATTTTAGTAATTTTACATTATATTCTTGTTGTTTTAAAATGTATGACGACAACCTAGGACTTCCAAAATACTAATCAAGCATAATATAATTTTAATGACATAGACATGATGCAGTGTCTGATGCACAGAATCAATACAATTGTTTGGATAATTACAAGTTTAAATAGATGAACATCATATGAACATCATAGTTAATATAGATTTTAATCTAGAGTTAGCATAAAGCCATGAAGAGTGCAGAAAGCTCAACATATGTAGTAGTACGGAAATTAAACTTAAATAAAGGTGCTACTATTACTGACTAGTTTTGGTGCTGAGGATGATGATGCACTTGCATTTACTCTTTTACTGTTTTCGAAGCATGTACACAGATACTGTATGATATGATACGGATACAAGGATATTGTGGAAAAAAATAAAAATAAGGCATTGTCTCATAGTGGATTCTGAAAAAATTGTATATAAATTAATAACACATGTATAAGTAGGTACCCAAGGTACATATATGATGTAATATAGTGCACGAACAAAGCAAAATTCAAAACTTTTGGGCTACCATTACATGAAAAGAAAAATATTAATAATAAAAACTAATCATGTGTTTATCGGCTATTAATGTTCAATGTCTTTGATGTCCAAAATGTGTCGGGTCAAGTATCAGAGTCTTGAGAATATCGGACATATATTTGACAAGGGTTTTTTTGAGAAGAATATATTTGACAAGGGTACAACTCCTCTACATGGCTAAGTACTTTTTGATGCCGAGGATGATGAGGCATTTGCATACGACTATTAATGTGTGCTTGTATGACATAAGAATAATGTATTTTTAGTTTGTATAAGCTAAGAGTAACAAAAAGGTGGTGTGCCCTCACAAGGCCCGAGTGATATGTAAAAGTTGAGTATTCAAGTTTTCTTTCATAGCTGATCATGTAATCAAATTAATTGCTGCAATATAAATGATGAACGATAGGAGAGAATTATCAAAATTAAAGGAGACAGAGAGAGAGTAGCAAGTACTTTTTATGAAGATCAGCTAGAACTTCACAAATCAAAGGAAATCAAGAGAGGGTTCAAGGAAAGTTCTCATATTCTCTTCCAACTGTACGGTCTCCTCCCGCCATTGTTTCTCAACCTCAATCTTCTTCAGATTGCGACAATGCGCAGGTGACTCGAAGGGAAGCCTCATCAGTTGCGGGCACTTCCTCACTTCCAAATATTCCAAGGCCGGAAAAACAAATGCATGATCATTAATGCAACTGATCAACTTCTTTAGGGACTCCAACTTTAGAATCCTAAGGCTCGGAAAGAAAAGCCTACTGCTGTTTTCTTCGGCATCTGTTCCTTCTCCTTCCCGAACCAATAAATGCTCCATGTTGTCGCAATATATCAATTCCAGGCGCTCGAGGCATGGCAGATTCGAAATCCACGTAACGTGCCTCATCTGATCACACCTTTGAATGAGCATGTAGCGAATATTTGGGAACACTTCCGCAGGCTCAACCCCCCTCCATATGATTTCCTTCAGTCCAGCAACATCATCGATGATCAGAGAATCGAGGGCCATGAGCCGACATCTCTCTTCGATCACAAGCTCCTCCAGCCCTTTGTCTAAATTTGCAATGACCAACATCTTCAAGCTGGGGTAGATATTTTGGCTCCCAAGAAGCTTCGGTGATAGGATTCCGAGGGAAGGAGAGCCTAGCTTCTCCATTTCCTGCACACAGAGAGCCCTTATGGATATGCCTGATAGATGAACGAGCTTTTCAAAGTCCAAAAGCGAAGAAGCATTGATACCAAGTGCATTCAGGTGTCCCTCCAAGCAGTGTAGATGATCGATAATCGAACTTTGAGACGATAAGTTAAAAAGATCAAACAAATCGAGCTCCAATAGATTGACCAGATTGGATAGAACCTCAGCTGGTATCCTAGAGATCCTTGTATTCTGTAGAATCAGGTACTTCAAGTTTGTGAGATTTTTTAGTTTCTCAGGAAGTGAACTAATTATAGTGTTAGAGAGGTTTAGATACTCCAGATTGTTCAGTCCACATATCTCGATTGGAAACACTTTTAAGTCCCAACACGATGTTAGGTCCAAGTACTTAAGTGCGTGCGAATGCTTCAAATGCTCATGCTGCTAAGCTGCTTGTTGTAGAGGAGTATGAGGGTGGTGAGGTTGGGACAGTTTTGGATCTCAGACGGCCAGGTGGAGATTTCAGTAGAAATGAGCGACATCTTATGCACCTCGCTCCATGTTTGCTTATTGCAGGGCGCCGTCTTCACCTGCCATCCGCTGAGCACTACAAATTTCTTATCGTTTTCTACACTACAACCCCGTGCGATCCATAATAACATGTCCCTGATAATATCGTGCAGCTTCACCATCTCATTCTTGAGAGTGTACTTGTCGAGAGCCTTGATGTCCTCCAACAAGCACACCATTAGGAGGTTGTCGATTATAGCATGCCCTGTGTTGTAGGCTTTATGTACGCTATCGAACTTGCCTAACAACCCATGACCCATCCAGCACCGTATGAGGTTGTCTTTGGAGATGTGGTAGTCTTCAGGCCAGAGAGCGCAGTGCAAGAGGCACTCTTTCGCCCTGGGATCTTTCAAACAATCGTAGCTATATTTTAGTAGTGGGAGAGGGTCATCCATACCTGGGATCTGTGAAAGTTTGGATGTCCTTAGTAATTCGAGGGCGTTTTCCCATACTGGAACAGTCTCGAATCCGGCCATGGCTTGGCCAATGGTGATGAGAGCTATTGGGAGGCCGCCACATTCGTCAGCTACTTTGTCTGCAAGCTCCCCGATTAGAGGATTACACCTGATCGATGTAGCATCTACACCAGCATTGACACGGAACAGAAGCCGAGCGTCCTCGGTGCTCAGGCACTCCACGGTAATAGTTTGTTCTGAGCGCATGTTGCGACAAACTTGGTAAGAGCGTGTCGTTATGATCAGTTTGCGCTTGGTCAGCTTGTGCTGATCACCAACAACCCCTCCGAGGGGAAGTGGAACACCGATCTCTTTGAGATCTTGACGCTCCCAAACGTCATCTAGCAATATTACAAAGCTCTTGTTGCTCAGGTAGTTGAAGATATGGGTTCGATAATTATCTTCATCTTCTTTGGGTAGCCCCAGCTTCTTCACTAATTCCTCTCGAACCTCCTTGGTGGTGGATTCTCTGGAAGCCGTCACGAAAACCACCTTACCGAACCCAAGTAACGAGTTCTTCTCGAGTGTCTTGTTGATGTGCTCGAGGAGAGTGGTCTTGCCCACGCCCCCCATGCCGCATATGCCGAGCACGCCCCGATGATCATCACCGAGGAAATCAAGCGCCTCCTGGAGTCTGGTCTCGAACATTTGTCGGCCAAACTGGATGGGCAGAGCTGACATCAACTGCACCGGCGGCCGAGGCCCCTCTGCGGTATAATTTTGAACACCCTTTATTAATTCCGACTCCTCATAAAGCAATTTGAACTTGTCCACAGCTCGCTTGCTGATTGAGCGGCTGGAGAAGCAGTTGAGGGAGCAAGTGCCCCAGAGCATGCAGTTTCGAGTTTGGTAGTCGGTTTGAAGTGATTGCGCAGTCGCAGACGGCTGAAGTTCGTTCACACGCTTCAGCCAGTTTTGGACTGTCGCAGTGGGCTTCTTCGACTCTGCTTCATCCTTCTGGATCTGGTCCTGGACGTCCTTCAGCTGGTTCTCGAGAATCCGAGCTTCGCGGGTGACGGCCTCCACATTTTCTCCGACATTAACGATGAGGTCCAGCTGATCCACCACGTACTTCTGGATGGTCTCATCTACGAAGCAGAAGACGTCCTTGATGAAATCTGACATGGCTGTTAACACATCCAAGTGGCCTGTAGTGGGATGGTAGAATGAAAGAAGCTTTATTTTTATTTTATTTTTCTTCTTCTTTTTTCTAATATTTATGGAGATCAAGAGGAGGGGGATAGTCTGGAACTGGAATTGGAATTGAAATTGGGATACAACTAGTCCAGTGGAGTGGATGGCCGTCAGTCATATATAAGAGGAGAAATATAATTTTATCTTTTAATATAATTTTTCTTTTTCTTTTTCTTTTTTTTGGTGTAACAGGGATGCTTTACTTGCAGCATTCTCAACGAACTATCTCGACTACGAATAACTTTGTCCTCCTTCTGATTCGAGTGCATGTATCTGTCACTATCATTACTCCACTAGTAAAGGAGAGTGGGAGCATCGATTCTTCCATGTGTGATGTCACGCCCCGCTCCCGATATACGGTATACAAGTACGTGTAACAGGTACCGGCAATATATTCAGTTTGAATATGCTAAAGCCTCAATAAATTTGCCACAATAATACTCAGTAATTACGATAGAAAAATTCAACAAAAGTTTGACTTTTCATTTATTTGAACGAAATTTAGATACAATTGAAACAAAATATAATAAAATTAAACAAAAAGAAGGGAATCTCTAATCCATTATGGAGCTTCAATATGATGTTTAAAGTACACCAGATCTTGCGTCAGTTTTAGCGTGTCCATCGGTAAATCTGGGCATGCACACCCAGGTCGTCAGATTGCGACCAAAATAAAAACGCAGAAAGAATATGAAATATAGGAGTTATATCCTAACATAATAATAACACAAGTTTTAGAAAATATAGAATGAGATGTCTGTAATAATGATGTCAATTAATTTAGGTTATCTTAATGTCATTTTAACGAAGTCAACTTTGTAACCGATGTATTTTTATCTAGGATGTCATGTAATTGGAAAAGCTAATTGATGGGATACCACTGTTTCGATTGTTTCCTGTACAGACCCAGGAAATGGTCACAGGATTGTCCGGTGCTGAGTCGGACCTGCCGTCAGGCAAACAGGAATTATAGTCAGGTATGATCCAGCAAATCATCACGCACCCATGGTGTGCGAAATATTCAGTTGTACAACTTAACAAATTTACAACCGAAACAGAGTATATTTTCATCATTCAGTTTCTCCCCCAACCCAGTGTCATTTAGGTATAGTACAGTATATTGATTATATTAGGTACAATAATTCAATTGGATTTTTCTTAATTTATTAACAACATGATTTATAGAGTCCATTCAGTTTATACTTTATTCAATAAATCACAATTAGTTATATTTAAGAGTCACTGATTCGAGTCATCATAGAGATATCGGCCAGGCAATTATATGGATGCTGGGGATTTTCCGTGCGTTGCACGTTCCTTAATTAGAGAACCAGCATACAAGATAATTTTTCTAGACACCGACACAAAATGATATCACAAACGGTATTTTTCTGTGAATATAACTTTTATGTGATTTATCAAATTTGTATATATGATTATTCTAAATTCTAAATATACTATGTAATTTAAATTTAATGACAATTGATAATAGATTTTTTGATGACAAGAAACATAATAAGTAATTTATAAATTCATACAAAATAACAAATCAATTTACACAAAATAAATAACATGATTGGAACAAAATGTATATAAAATAGCATGATTAGTGAGTCCAAAAATGAACTCACCTGGATTTTGTTTCCCAATGTCGCTCAATGGAGTAATCTACACATTAAAAATATTCTAAGAATATTAAAAATATATTAATATGAATTCAGATGATTTTTAGGGATTTTTCTAATATTTATAACATACTCAAAATTGATTTTAGTATTAAGCGGGTCTGAAATTAGAAAATAGGTTTGGCTCCATTTTATTGGGCTTATAAAATGATGGATGTTCTTTTTAAGTTATTAGGATTATTGAGTAGTAAAGGAGCTAACCTAAAATTTATTAAAATAATTTAATTCAAGAAGAAAAAGAAAGATAATCCCTTACCTCTTCGTTAAAAGGTGAGAAGTCAAAAATGTGAAGAAAATGAAGAAGATACTCTTCATCGGCGAAGTAGTGGCGGCTCCGATGGTGTCTCCTATAGTGGTTCCGGCGACTCCGAAGGTGGCTTCGGCGTGATAAGAGGAAGAGAGAAATTTTAAAGAATGAGTGTAGATTGAATTTAGAAAAGATATTAGGTTTATATAGTGTTGGATTTAGGAGTTATAGAATGTGAAGAGTTTTGGGAGTTATAGAATTTAAAGGGTTTGAGGTGTTATAGAATTTCAAGAGTTTGAGGGGTTATGGAATTTGAAAGGTTTTAGATTAATTTTGAAGGGTTTAGAATAAGAAAGGTTTTAGTTTAATTAGGGAGTTTAATTTTGAGAATTAAAGATGGAAGTTTCATTATTGAAATAATGGAGAAGATGAAGAGTTTGGAGTTGGAGAAGATGAAAAGTTTAGGAGGTTAAAGAAAATGAAAAGTGTAAGAGTTAAAGAAAAAATAAAATATTATATTTATTATTTTTTTATTTTTTTAAAATTATTTTTAGCTATAAAAAATGAAGGGTTATTACATATGTGACCTTGCCGGATGTTTGGAATTGGGAATCAAATCACTTAGATTGCAACGGGTGTCCACAAAATCACAAGTAGTAAATTTCCATCATAAAGCCTGTCAAGTTGTCTGTACGTTCAACTTTTAATTTGGAAATTAACATGCTCGATCAGTAGAAGATAATTCAAAATCAATTATACCCTTCACAAGGAAGGAAGATGAAGGTCATCCACTCTGTACAAGTTGAACCGTTTTATTTACCTCATTGATAAGGAACAAAACAAGATTAAGATCATTCAAAATCAATTATACCATTTCGTTATTAGTACCAAGTTGAAATTTCTCAAGTCGGGGACACCCAACCCTTCTCCAGACTTCGATATACAAATCTGGTCCCAAAGTACAAGTTGAAACTCCATGGATTTTGTCTTATTACTTTCTAAAGAAATCTGTTTCGAATAGGATGAAACACGACATGAGGTAGATGGGGTTAGAAGAAGGCACTGAATTTAGGAGGACAACTTTGTCTCCGGATTTAACTAGTTTACTTTTCTAGCCATCCATTTTCTTTGCTAATAAGTCAAACGGAGGTTCCCAATCCTGCTGCCAAAGTTCATCAGGTCTAATGGAAAATACCTAGATAGCGAATGGGAAGCTAATCCTCATTGTACTTGAAAATGCGACGAATGGTGGTGAGTGGGAGATCCATATGACAGAGAGGAACCAAAGCAAATTTAATAGTCACTCAAAAGAAACTTATATTCTATAAAATTATAAATTACTGGAAGAAATTAATTGGTTTTTAATATAAATTATAACTTAATTTAATTATCCAAGTTAGATTTTCAAATCAATATTAGTGGAAACATATTTAGGTACATTTAGGGTGTGTTTGTTTGCATGGAAGTAGAGTGGAAGTATTGGAAGTAAGGCTACTTCCATTACTTTATTTATTTGTTTGGCCAAAAAGAAAATTAGAAGTTATTTCTATTAGAATAATATTTTTCATATTTCACTTCTTACTTTTAAGAGTGAGTATACAAATGCTTAAACTTTATTGAACAATTTTTTTTCTAAGTTTTTATTTGAGAACCTATTTCTATTTTCCTTCAATACTTCTTTCACTTCTAAAAAATCTTATTTGTAAATATAAAGAGTTAGCGAGTGAGTTAATTTATAACTTGTAGTAAGTCAAGTCAGGCACTGAGCTCAATAAGAAAGACTGGGAAGGTCTTTTCCCAGAGAGTTACTTTTTTCTAAAGAGATTATTGGAAAGCAATACTTTTTCAATAATGGCCTAAAATGATGATTTGTGTGTTGGCTAAGGAACAAAAGGGAGGCCAAAGCGAAGTGATATGGATTCCGTTAGAAGTGGAGAAATATGGAATGTCATGTCAGACACCGACAACTGAGAAGTCCTTGTCAATTAAGGGGTACTACAAATTATTCATTAGTTCCTCTTTTTAAGAAAAAGTGGAAATCTATTTTTTTTTTTTTTTAATGCTAATACATGACTAGTTGGCTTATGTATATTCCCTCATATCTAACTCTAGAGACATTTCTATGTACAAATACGCTGGCTCCATAGGACGGAGGTGGCAAGTGGGCCGTATCTAGTTCGGCCCCGTCCCGACACTATCGTACCTGACACGACATATCCGTCTAGGCGTAGGCCCAGGCTCAGCCCGTGGCACGACCTGTCGAGCAAATGCTGTGCCCAGATCGAGATGTGCCCGCATGTGTTTTTTAATTTTTTTTAAAACATATTAAGTTGATTATTAAATAAGTTTACGAGAATATTTAACTTAATTTAATTAGTTTTAAAAAGAAAAAAAGATAATAAAAATAAAATTTTATTATATTAAATTTCATTACATTGACATAGTTGCTCTATAAATATCTTTAGAAATCATACAAAGTCCGAAGAGAGGGGAGAGAAGTCTGACCGTCACCGTCAACTTGTTCTTAGTATTTTTTCAAGAGATTTATGAGTTAAAAAAATTATATAATTTTTTTTAAAAATTACATTAAAAAATATACAAATGTAGAAATTACGATTCGAAAAGAAAAACAGAAGTCTATTTTCATTTATCTTCCGATGAGTTCTCTATTTCTATTTCGTTTGACGATCCTTTAATCTTTTTTCTGCGTCGAGCCAGTTCTTCAAGCAAACACACATCTCCAATGTGTCTGCTGCCATTGAGTTTCTCCACTCCGTGAGCACTCTACCTTATTCACTAAAAACAGACTTCGATGCTAAAAATTTGCATAAAAAATTGCAAAAATCCCCCAACGGCTATAAAAATAGCCGTTAGGAGGCTCTATGCAAAAAAATAAATTATAAAAAAATCCCCCCTAACGGTTATAAACGGCTAATTTTTAACAAAAAATAGGCGGGCCAAGCCGTACCTAGGCCGCACCGATAGACCGGGCAATCCCAGCTCGTGTACGGCCCGAGCCGAAGACCCGGGTCGTGCCGGGCACGTGCTCGCCACGTGCCGGGCCAGGCATGCCCAACGGACTGCCCGGCCCATTTACCACCCCTTCCTTTAGCAAAATATTTTACCAGTTATATTGATGCCCAAATTTACTGTAAGATCAACACATCAGTAGAAGACAATTATGTCTCTTATGTAATTTTTTGAACATACTTAAAGATTTTGCTACCTTTTTGTAATTTAGCTTGCAAATTATGGGTGCCTACCTGAAAATAAAATATACAGTCACGGATCATGATATTAAAAGAGAGCACTCACATTTTCTGAAGATTAAAAATCTCTATAATGATAATCCTTGCTTGTTGTTACCTCTCAAGAAGAAACTTGCAATCTCTTTTTACAGAAGAAAACCGTCATTTTTTTTATATAAGTTTTTGAACATAAGGAAGATTTTGCTACCTTTTCGTAATGTTGCTTGCAAATTATGGGTGCCCACCTGAAACAAAAACGCAACAAAAAGAGAATAAAGGGGACAAAGAATAATTTACTCAGGTATCAGCACGAGCTAGAGTTATATTGAAAAGTGATTAATAAACAATAATTTGACTGAAGACAAATTATTATTAGTTTTATTGTTTGTGAGAAAATCTTGAAGCAAATGTTTTTCAACTTAGGATGTGTTTGGCTGTTTAGAAGTAGTAAAACAAATTAACTTCTAAAATAAAGAGTTAGTTTTATCCTCTATTTGTAGTACTTCTAGCGATTGTTCATTAATTTTGGGATTGAGATAGAGAAGTAAAATATTTATCTTTTTGGGAAGAAAGAATAGAAGAGAAAAATACAAAATAATAAAATATTAATAGTTTTTATTTCTAACACTTTTTTCTTCTAAAATCTATGTTATGTAAATTTTAGAAATAAGTGCTACATAGGATTCACCTTATCATTGAAGATATAACTTCCACTTTACTTTCATCTCTTGGCCAAATAAGCACATAAAATGGTGAAAATAACCATACTTAATTTCCTCTACTTTCCCACCGGCGTCTAGCCCACGTGCGCGCAAGTCCCAGCCCATGCACGCGCATAGGGTCTATCCCCTGTGCAGGGACTAGCCCCAGGCACGAAAGAGCCAGGCGCGAGGGCAGATGCCAGCACCATGCGCGTGCGTGAGGCTACTCCATGCGAGGCCAGCCCGGTGCACCTGGGCATATTCAGTCCTGACCCTGCACTTTCCAAGATGGGCATGCGAGCACTAGTCACGCTTCCAAGCGGGCACGCGACATCTTCTCCATGCACGTCATGACGTGTGTTGCAATATTCTGCTAAAATTTTCGAAAAATCTATTATAACTCTCCACTCTCGTAACATGGAATTTGATACTCCGATTATGGACAGATTGGGGAGGAAATACGGAGTGGATGTGTTTGGTTGTCAATAAATAAGCTTCTCTTGGAAAAATTGAGAGAAGAGGATCCAACAAAGGGGCGGAGGATCGACCAGAGAAATCCAATATCCAACAGAGGAGAGGATTTTAGTAGAGAAGGAATCCACAGAGTCCACAAAAAAGAACTAACATTTGTGCTCTTTCTCCAAAAAGGTCTTGAGCTTGGTTCTACAGAAGATCAACTAGCACTCAAATCGTCAATGGAAAATAGTATAAACCTTCCATCGCTGCCAAAAATGGCCCACAAAAAAAAGAGAAAAGAGTGATAGTTTTCTTCCCCTGTAATTGGAATTTAAGAGTTGCAATTTGTTCTTTTCTTTTGTTGTAATCATTTATTAAATGGCAATGGAAAAGAACACTTAGATTTCAGGCATACAATTGTTACATAATAAGACCCACCTATATGGAAGGGCTACTACAAGTTTTAGATATAAAACTACTAGAAATTACATTACTAGATTACATATCTTGTTGATCTCTCTCTCTCTCTCTCTCAATGTAATGTCGAACATCACCCTTCGTGATGCTTTTATCCTCCTCTTCCATCTTCATCCCTTGTCTAGATCCGGTCCTGTAATCCCTCTGCTGCATTGTGTAGCTCCAGTCTCCTTCTGATATCTCTATGTGTCCCCTGACATATGTATGACTTTGCTGCTAGATGGTATGCACCTATCCATAATAAACTATTATGATGAGCATGGAGAGAAATATCAGCGATGAGTGTTTTTTTATCATTAAAGATATGGCTGTTCTCTCGTAAGAAATTAAACTTGCAAACAGATACTTAAACATCCCAAAATCCATGGTAAGAACACCCCAAAATGCATACCACCAAAACAAACTTTAAAAATACTCCAAAACATTTTGTCTTTGACATCCAAGAGGTATTTAGGTACATGGTGTGTTTATTTAGACAGCATGCAAAAGTTTCAAGTTTTTTCTCAGCATTTTATTTAGATGCGCATAATCTCACTAAGTCATTTTTAAAGTGGAGATGAGTTCAAATAGTTTATATTAACTACGGATTCATCTACCAAAAAGGCTAACTTTTGAATTTATGGAAATCATTATAAAATACTTTACCACGTGTCTTATTTCCAATATGGAACTATTTGAGCAAGGTTATTAGAGAAACCTATTTTCCACGAAAACCAAGTCTCTTGCCATTGAGAAATTATTATTACAATTGTAATAATCCTTAAATTTCTTTTACCATAACAAATGAATAAACAAATAAACATAATAGTTTTAACTATTCATCTTCCCTCTTTTATAACTTCCCAAATTCATTTATTTTTCTAACCCTTTAAATTCCACAACCCCTCAAACCCTTTGAATTATAAAACTCCCTAAACCCTTCACATCTTATAACTCCTAAATCCAGCACTGTATAAATCCAACATCTTTTCTAAATTCAATATTACACTCATTCTCTAAAATTTCTCTTTCACTCTCACTTTATTGGAGCGTCTTGTCGGATCGCTATCGTTCTCTTTCACTCTCACTTTGTTGGAGCGTTTTGTCGGATCGCTATCATTGGCCTCGCCGAAGCTGCCACTCCTCGCTAGAGTTTTGACGAAGGAACCTATATCTTCTTCTTTCTCTTGCAACTCTGTTATTTGAGGTCGATAAAACTATTTTTATAAATTCCTATTGCATTTATCTTATTGGACCCTACGATTAGCTAGCACACTATCTAACGACCCTAATAAACGATATTCACCATATTATAGACCCAATAAGATATATTCAAACACATTTATTGATTTCAAATAGAATTTAGTGTGATTTTACAATTTTAAGCCAAAATATTATTTATAAATCAACTAGGAGTCTCTTCTCAAAAATAAAAATAAAATAAAACAAAATAGGAAGAAAAATATTGATCAGTTAAAGGAAATCCTTATATGCCAAACTTATCCAATAAATCCAACAAACACAAAATCAAATAAAAACATAACCACATAGAATTTGAACAATATTAATATTTCTTAGTTGACATAGATTTCAAGTTCAATATTAGTACAGCATATACCCAGCTGAGCCAACCTTACATCTCGTATAAACCTCTCTTGCCAAACAAATAAGATCGTGGCTCGATGAGAATTAACCAATTAAATTTTTTACAAAATATATAACTAACAGTTTATTAGAACAACATTAGAAGTTACTTTTCTACACTATATTATTTAATTTAAAATCAATACTAAGTGCTTTATAAAAATTAGAGACGCCCTAAAAATCATATGAATTTATATTAAACAATTTTTAACAAATATATTATAATTCTATGTATATATTGTTTCATGTGATTGCTAATTGATAGATAAGACCTTCGCGAATCGAGATGAGTTCTTTTTGGACTCACTAAACATGCTAGTATTTTTTTATATTATTTCAACTATATCTAATTTGTAGATAATGAAATTGTTATTAGAAGTGTTATTTCTTTATGATGTTAGAAATTAATTTGTAGAAAATAAATTTGTTACTACAGGTGCAATCATTGATATTTCTGTTATCTCTTTATATTGTTAGAAATTAAATGATACTTGTTGAATTACATAATATAGTTAGATTTTTCAATAAATCATTAAAGGCTATAATCGTGGAAAAATACTGTTTGCGATATCATTTTATATCAGTGTCTAGAAAAGTTGTTTTGTATGCTGCTTCTCTAATTAAGAAACGTGCGTCGTACGGAAAACCTCCCAGTATCCATACACTGGCCTAACCGATATCTATATGATTTCTTAAATCAGTAAATCCTTGATACAACCAATTGTGATTTATTGAATGAAGTAAACGGAACAACAACAACAACTAAGCCTTTTATCCCAAGTACGAATATAAACTGAATGAACTCTATAAATCATGTTAACAAATTAAAAAAATCCAATTGAAATATTATATCTGATATAATTAATATACAAGTTATGAAAATTAGAATTTAAATCTACATGGACTATACCTAAATGACACTGGGTTGGAGGAGAAACTGAATGATGGAAATATACTCTGTTTCGGCTGTAAACTTATTAAGTTGTACAACTGAATATTTCGCACACTATGGGTGCGTGATGATTTGCTGGATCATACTGACTATAATTCATTTTGCCTGACGACAGGTCCGACTTAGCACCGGACAATCCATGGGACCATTTCCTTAGTCTGTACAAGAAACAATCGAAATAGTGGTATCCAATCAGTTAACTTTTCCAATTACATGACATCATAAATAAATTTGTTATAATTGTGACTGCATTAAAAAATATTTGGTTTAACCTATACCACTTGATATCATCGTTATTTGTGAATTTAATATTTTTCTAAGACTTGCATTATTACAATCTTTAGACATAATTGTTACATCACATTTTTTCTGTATTTATTATATTGGTCGCTATCTGATAACCTGGATATGCATTTCCAGATACCGAGTTGAATCATGTTGATCCTAAATCGGAAGATATGGAGTATTTTGCTGAAATGACCGAATATCAGTAGTTATCATGTAATTAGTTTGTATTAAATGTAGTCTTTTCATATTTTTTTAACATATCAATCCTTAATGGATGTTATTTTAAATTATTCAGTATCATTCTTCTGTTTTTCGTTATGTAATAAACTTCATGACTTAATGAATGTCAGTTTATTTATCTACGTGTATTTATTCTTTGTGACTGTGATATTATAATTGAGGCTTTAATATATTCAAATCGAATATATTGTCAGTACTAGCTACACGTGCTCGTATACCGTTTATCGAGAGCCGGACGTGACAACAATGATCCAATCAATTACAATGAAAATAATAAAAGAAAACAAACGAGGGATCGTGGAATCTAGATAGCTATGAGGCGTGATCTGTTCCTCGTTGACGATCCGACGTTGATGACGGTGGAGATTCTAAAATCGACTCTTCTTTATTGCTGCTGGTCAGAAGAAACTTCAAGTTCTTACGCGAGAGAGATCTTACCAAAGGTCCTTTCTTAGTCCCTTTGTATGGGACTTTTATAGGCCCCAAGGGATTAAAGGAGTTTCCATATAGATAAAGAAAGAATCCTCTTGAAATCTTCATCAAATATTTGAATTTCCTTTTAATGATATTTGATCTAGAAATACGTTGTATTTGGTTTTGATTCTACACCAAAAGTTAGTTGAAATCTAATTAAAATCTGCAAAATATGTAAATTAGTACCTCTGGACGCCAGGCTGGCACAGCCTCGCTGGCCACGCGAGGCTAAGTAGCCTCGCTGGTAGTGAGGCTGTGAGCCTCGCATACTAGCCTCTTTTTGGGTCTTCTTCAATTTTTCTCATTGTACAAGACCTCCTCAAAAGTTTTCAAAATTTTGTCTCCTCCTTTTGTTTGGCGAAATTTTGAAATATTTTGGATTTTTCTTCAAAATAAGTGCCTCAAATCCGGATCGCCCATTTTAAACCCAACTATTTAAGGTGCCAAAACTTTTTTCCTTTTTCTTTATCTTATCTTTTTCCTTTTCTTTTTCTCTTCCTCTACTCTTCTTCCTCCTTTGTTCTCAAGAACCCAAGAAACCCATCTCTCTTTTCTTTGGATTTTTGCAGATTCTCCTTGATTTCTTCGATCCAATGGCTTCCCGACGTTCTTCCTCAAGCCACGGCAGTGATCTCTCCGCTCCAGGGCCGTCGTCAACAAGAATTTCGCCGTTGATTCGAGGTAAAAGGGGGAAAATGGGGGTTTTGGCCACGGTGGTAGCCACGCGCAATGCGAGGCTGGGGCCAACCTCGCGTGCGAGCAAGACTCGCGTGTGTGCGAAGTCAGGCTAGCCTCGCGCAACGTGAGGCTAGGCCAACTTTGCTTGCAACTTTAGCAATTTTCTTTGGCTCCTCCCTTTTTTTGGATTTTTCTAACATTTGTCTCCTCTGTTTTTGATAGTCAATTACTCCATTGACGCGCCCCCGAAGCGCAACTACTTCAGTTATAGAGGTGGGCCCGACAGCACTGCCCAGTTCCGTTTTGGAGAGCCGGTGCCAAACTTTACTCCAGGCAGCTCCAAGGACCGTGTTGAAAGACTCTCCCAAAGTAGTCAAGCAACTCTCAGAGAATTAGCTACCGATGATCGTTAGAGGGGTCGAATCGTCGTCTTCTGGAGACGCTCAAATTTTTATCTGGAGATGAGGTCACCATTCCGAATGAAACTCTTTATGTATATGAGCATAAGTGGCTCCGAAAAGTGGAGATTGTTCAAATGTTTCTTCCAGACATGGCTAGGAGCTAGCCGCTGGCGTATCTCCAGAAGTTATCGGTTCCACGAACCATGAGTTGGAACGTGACCAGAGAGCAGGATGGGGTAACCGTCGGCAACTTCAACAACGTGAGTGCATATCAAGATGGTCCCAGCAGATCCGTCACCGGTCTCCTTCCTGGCAGATTCAATAATGACTACCCCCTTGACGAGATCCCCCGAAGAGTCAACACCTTCTTGAACAGGTTCTTATCCAAGAGAGGGCAATACCCAGTCACAATTTCATAACTCCTGGCTAGATCCATTCGACCGAGAACATGTCGTGGAGCATAATAGTGAGTTTCGTACTCACCACTTTTGGGGATATTCTGCGAGAAGTTGGATTTTTTGGCGCCATTAGGAACATCCAGTTTGGCCTTCCTCATAGTGTCTATCATCTGTATAATCCTTGAGATATTTAATTCGCGTTCAAGTTCATTCTTCACTCCAGTGAGGGAACTTGCGTTTGCCCTCCACGAGATGTTCGAGGTCTCGTTGTTGCCTATGGTAGAGTTGTTATATGAATAGTACATTCCCACTTCCAAAGAGTTGAATCAGCTGACGGAGCGAGATAAATCTGCATATGAGACCTACTGTCACGCCCCGCTCCCGATATACGGTATACAAGCACGTGTAAGAGGTACCGGCAACATATTCAGTTTGAATATGCTAAAACCTCAATAAATTTGCCACAATAATACTCAGTAATTACGATAGAAAAATTCAACAAAAGTTTGACTTTTCATTTATTGGAATGAAGTTTAGATACAATTGAAACAAAATATAATAAAATTAAACAAAAGGAAGAATGGAATCTCTAATCCGTTATGAAGCTTCAATATAATGTTTAAAGTACACCAGATCCTGCGTCAGTTTTGGCGTGTCTATCGGTAAATCTGGACATGCACACTCAGGTCGTCAGATTGCGACCAAAATAAAATACACAGAAAAAAATATGAAATATAACGGTTATATCCAAACATAATAATAATACAAGTTTTAGAAAATATGTAATAAAATGTCTGGAATAATGATGTCAATTGATTTAGGTTATCTTAATGTCATTTTAACGAAGTCAATTCTATAACAGGGGTATTTTTGTCTAAGATGTCATGTAATTGAAAAAACTAACTGATGAGATACCACTGTTTCGATTGTTTCCTGTACAGACCCAGGAAATGGTCACAGAATTGTCCGGTGCTGAGTCGGACCTGCCGTCAGGCAAACAGGAATTATAGTCAGGTATGATCCAGCAAATCATCACGCACCCATGGTGTGCGAAATATTCAGTTGTACAACTTAACAAGTTTACAGCCGAAACAGAGTATATTTCCATCATTCAGTTTCTCCCCCAACCCAGTGTCATTTAGGTATAGTACAGTATATTGATTATATTAGGTACAATATTTCTATTGGATTTTTCTTAATTTGTTAACATGATTTATACAGTCCGTTCAGTTTATACTTTATTCAATAAATCACAATTAGCTATATCTAAGAGTCACTGATTTGAGACATCATAGAGATATCGGCCAGACAATTATATGGATGCTGAGAGATTTTCCGTGCGTTGCACGTTCCTTAATTAGAGAACCAGCATACAAAATAACTTTTCTAGACACCGACACAAAATGATATCACGAACAGTATTTTTCTGTGAATATAACTTTTATGTGATTTATCAAATTTGTATATATGATTATTCTAAAATCTAACTATACTATGTAATTTAAATTTAATGACAATTGACAATAGATTTTTTTTGATGACAAGAAACATAATAAGTAATTGATAAATTATTACAAAATAACAAATCAATTTATACAAAATAAATAACATGATTGAAACAACAGGTATATAAAATAGCATGATTAGTGAGTCCAAAAATGAACTCACCTGGATTTTGTTTCCCGATGTTGCTCAATAGAGTAATCTACACATTAAAAATATTCTAAGAATATTAAAAACAGATTAATATGAATTTAGATGATTTTTAGGGATTTTTCTAATATTTATAACATACTCTAAATTGATTTTAGTATTAAGCGGGTCTGAAATTAGGAAATAGGTTTGGCTCCATTTTATTGGGCTTATAAGATGATGGATGTTTTTTTTAGGTTATTAGGATTATTGAGTAGTAAAAGAGCTAACCTATGATTCATTAAAATAATTTAAGCTAAAAAGAAAAAGAAAGATAATATCTAACCTCTTGTCAAAAGGTGAGAATCTAAAATGTGGAAAGAGATGGAAGGAGATACTCTTCTCCAGTGAAGTGGTGGCGGCTCTAGCAGCGGCTCCTTCGGCGTGATGAGAGGAAGAGAGAAATTTTAGAGAATGAGTGTAGATTTAATTTAGAAAATATGTTAGGTTTATATAGTTTTGGATTTAGGAGTTATAGAATGTGAAGGGTTTTGGGAGTTATAGAATTTAAAGGGTTTGAGGTGTTATGGAATTTCAAGAGTTTGAGGAGTTATGGAATTTGAAAGGTTTTAGATTAATTTTGAAGGGTTTAGAATATGAAAGGTTTTAGTTTAATTAGAGAGTTTAATTTTGAGAATTAAAGATGGGAGTTTCATTATTGAAATAATGGAGAAGATGAAGAGTTTGGAGGTTTGAGAAGATGAAAGGTTTAGGAGGTTAAAGAAATTGAAAGGTGTAAGAGTTAAAGAAAAAAAAAAAAAATATTATATTTATTATTTGTTTATTTTTTAATTTATTTATAACTATAAAAGATGAAGAGTTATTACACCTACTGAGAGATGTTATGTCATTTTAGAATTTGTACCGAGATCTCTTGAATGAGAGGTCAAAGAGTGGGACAAAAGACTTGGGCCTTCTACTTATCCCACAACTTGAACCAATCCAACGTCAAGGTGGCCAGGCACGAGAGACTAAGCAATGAAGCCATCAGAGAGAGGATTTCAAATCTGAGAGTTACCTCTTGTACTACCGAGTTTAATGAAGATGGATTCAAGGATGCAGTTCGAGAGCTTTCATTTTGAGGCCAAGTATCGGATTTTTGATCGATGACTTCTTGCTGGTTTCTTTATGCTATGACTCAAGAGGTGTGTCGTACCTTTACTTCTGAAAGAGATCATTGCCATCGATATGGTATATCCTGCGGTGCTTCTTGCCCACGGTCGGTCCCTTGGACTTCTCCCTGCTATGGTCTGCAACTTGCTGAATAGTCTGAGAGAGCTTCATACCGAATTCACCAAGGGAGAGACTGTTGTTAATGATGAAAGGTAGACAACATACAAGACTCCAAATTCTCGACTCGAACTTCCGTACACGTAACTGATGGCTTGGCTTGTATTTCGTTGTCCCAGCTTGATAACAGCTCCTAGTTCCGAAGATCCAACTTCACTGCCTTACGTGCAGCAGTATGAGAATTCTGACTGGACGAGCTATTACATGTCTGCTATCCGGAGAGCGCTTTGAAGTCATCAGAATTACCAGATATATCGCAACTTCCCTGAATTTTCTGGCAGCAATTATGGTGACAATTTTCAGGACATCCGAGAACTGTCACAATAAAAAGACTATCACAAGCTTTCGCATGAATCATGACTGCATGACAGAGATCGAAGCTTATTATTCTTAGAAAAAGAGTGATAAAAATACTCCTCTCAGAGGTATGGACGAGTTTCTTAATCTGAAGGACTATGATGAAGCTGAGAATGAAGAAGGAGCTGTCAGGATTATAGTTGAAACGACAACTAGAGTTGTAGATCATACGACTGAGGTCCATGATGCAAAATCTTCTGTTGGTGTCACCACTAGAGGTGCCACTCGTAAAAGACTTCCAGCCAATGAAGCTAGTCCTTCGAGGGGGAGGAAGAAGAAGAAGGAGGAGGAGAATTGATCAGCTCCCGCTTCTTCCGCAGCTATAGGTGATGATCTAGTGTTTGAGATGGCAGTGTCAATTCATGGCACGGGCGCTCAATCCGCAGCTGTATAAATTCAACTCTAACCTAGAAGTTATTTTTACATTGACCTAATGAACTTGAATTAACTTTTCTTTTCTATGGGATATGAATCTAGCAAAACTAGATAGGACCACTTTAGTATAACCAAACTTAGGATGTAGACACCCATCTAACAGGCTTAAATTAATTTATTACTCTCTAACTTATAAAATGAGAAATAATGCCATGAGAAGTAGTTTTCCCAATATCTTTGAATGAAATTGTTTTAAATGAGAATAAGCACATAAGGTAACAAGTTAAAGGAATACCATGTACATTCGAAATGGCTTTTGTCCACCCTTGTCCTGAATAGAGATAAGGATCTTTTGCCTTCTAGGTTTAGGTGCATCTTCAACATCTAATACCGCAGCAACATCTAATACCGCAGCAATTTTTGCAGAATTACACAGGTCTCGTTTAAAAGATTCCACCACTGCTTTCAACATATCCTCAGTTAGTTCCGCAAATAACGCTAATTCTTGTTTCTTTAATCTAGAACATCAAAAAAGATAGGACGAGAAGCTACATTATTATAGAAATTTTGGTGGGAAATTCCAATCCCCATGTAAATTCTCAAAACTGGTCCAATTGAAACCATTAATTTCCAAAGGAATTGGGAGTTTCCTCCCAAATAGTATTTCCCCCTCTATTTGAAATGCAAATGCAAATTATTTGCACTTACAACAGGCTAATATTTCAAAAAATAAAATCTTGCATGAAACACAAAAAAGCACCGGATACAGAAAAAAAAAGAAGAAAAGAGCAAGATTAATGGATCATTAAAAAAAGACATTTATTGTGACTCAGTTTCAGAAAAACCCCTTTGTTTAGTATTGCTTATTTGCTTACATATTTTTATTCAAGAATTCATTAAAAGTGGGCGAGATGCCACTTGGGTGTAAGTCTGAATTCATTATTTTTTTTTCCTTTCAAACTATATTTTCTATAATCTTTAATTATGTTGCATAAAATTGGTATCAAAGCGATAAATTCCGACTGAAGTGATAGTCACCCTCACCGGCATCGTCCGACGACTCCCATGACCTAGCTGACCTCCCCTGCAACTTTCAAAGACTCGCCACCAACCCTCCTGGAAAGCTGCAACCATGCAAGTCGCCAACAAACGCCGACCACTGCGACATCATATCAATCTCCAATTCCCCTCCCCTAGACCCCAAATCTACTTCTCAAATTCCACACATGCATGTGTGTGTGCATGTGTGTGTGTGTGAGAGAGAGAGAGTGATTTTTTAAAAGATCAACCTCATCAGATAGTTTGGTAAGAGCGGCTACACGTCGAGTAAAAATTTAGGAAAGGGCGGATTTTAAATTAACAAAGAAGACATCAGGGGAAGCAAGACTGTGAGACATTGCAGAAAGTTTGAATCCTAAAGAAATTAACCTTAGGATTCAATACCAGAAATGCAATTAGTTTAGTTCAGTGAATTACACAAAAGAAGTTTTGGGACAATTGCAGCAATGTACAAGTCCTAGCCAAATGCTTATCAAACTCAAGATTAAACAGTTGGATGTAAAATCCAGCCAAGTAGCTATAGCCTGTAGTATGTGTAGAAGCAAGGTGGCAGAGGAGATTTATGGAAGTGAACTACAATTAAATATTGATAAAGCTCATAATCTTGTTAGATTTAATGGAAAATCGTTTCAACTGTGCTGTAGTTTTGTTGAGGTTGACAAATTGAAGGACACGGATGTTTTCTTTCAGATTGGCAAAAACTGGTAAGTAAGGAAAAATCATAAATCTGCAACTTTGTTCTAAAAGTTAGTGCTAAGTATGCTACTGCAACCACTGAATATTACAGGCAGGTCTCCATTTTGTAACATGACATAAAATTGTTGATAAGATTCAAGAAAAAAAATTACAGGTGGCAGTTGGGGAACTAATTTTAGAACACAGAGTTAAGAGCTAATTTCAGATATCAACTGATTAGCGATTCGAAAATAAGTAAATCAGGCAAGGATGCACATGTAAAGAATGAGTTAAATAAAGATTTTGTCAGTGTTAATAGAAAATCTACTTCTCATATGCACAGTTTGGAAACGGTGATTTTAGTTGACGGTATGAACAGTGATTGGCAGATGCAATGTTCAAAAAAACACACTTGAGGCTCATTTAGAAATCTTCAATGCCAATCAAGGTGAAGAAAAGAAAAGAAGAATGATTTGAAGAAGCGTGATATGATTCAGCTTATCTCCAATGGGTGGAAGGACATGCAACATATGAATTATGCTTTAACTTTCATACCATACGCCTTAATAAAAGCGCTTTTTCTTGTTTTACAGGTAGACTTTTAAGATTGCATATACCATGCACCAGAAATCATCCCATGCCTCATTTAGTTAACTTTAAGTTGATGCTGGTCAGCACCGCCCCCACCATAAAATCTAGATTATCCCACGTCAAGTCATCCTAGAACAGCACTTTAGGGAATCAAGATTAATTAGGATCACAAGACTAAAAAGGAATATTCGAATATAAAAGGGAACATAATTGAATTAAAATTATCAACATTAATATGTATCAAATAGTTTGAATATGCATACAAAAATGTGTAAATAATAATGTAACAATGGAAAAAGGTAAATAGGTGTCATCAACTAGATTGAATCTACTCCTACTCGTATGAACTTGGCATAGGTAGCTTAACCCTCCTTCACATTAAAAAAAAAAAAAAGTTATCCTTTATGACTATAACTATACAAATCCATGATCACAAAAAATAATACACTGAATCTTCCCTCAAAAAACTAATAAGAATATATCAGAAAGAAATATCAATTTATTAGAAAAAAGAAAGAATGACTTTCTTGAAAGAAAATTCATAAGTAAAAGCAACTGAAATCCTTTATATACCTTATTTCCTCGAGAATCTTATCCTCTTTCAGTCCAGCTCCAGAATTTGAAATCAAGGGCAGTGGCAAATGCATCTAATCCTCTTCTTGATTTTCTTTATTGTTATTATTACTACAGGCAAGAATCATAACCTTCCCACTCTCTTCCTCGAGAATGACTTTCTTGCAAGAAAATTTATAAGTAAAAGCAACTGAAATTCTTTATATACCTTATTTCCTCAAGAATCTTATCCTTTTTGAGTCCAGCTCCAGAATTTGAAATCAAGGGCAGTGGCAAATGCATCCAATCCTCTTCTTGCAAGAAATTTTTTTATTAAAAGCAATAATGACTTTCTTGCAAGAAAATTTATAAGTAAAAGCAACTGAAATCCTTTATATACCTTATTTCCTCAAGAATCTTATCCTCTTTGAGTCCAGCTCCAGAATTTGAAATCAAGGGCGATGGCAAATTCAGAAAGAAATATCAATTTATTAGAAAAAAGAAAGAATGACTTTCTTGAAAGAAAATTCATAAGTAAAAGCAACTGAAATCCTTTATATACCTTATTTCCTCAAGAATCTTATCCTCTTTGAGTCCAGCTCCAGAATTTGAAATCAAGGGCGGTGGCAAATGCATCCAATCCTCTTCTTGATTTTCTTTATTGTTATTATTACTACCGGCAAGAATCATAACCTTCCCACTCTCTTCCTCGAGAATGACTTTCTTGCAAGAAAATTTATAAGTAAAAGCAACTGAAATCCTTTATATACCTTATTTCCTCGAGAATCTTATCCTTTTTGAGTCCAGCTCCAGAATTTGAAATCAAGGGCAGAGGCAAATGCATCCAATCCTCTTCTTGCAAGAAATTTTTTTAGTAAAAGCAATAATGACTTTCTTGCAAGAAAATTTATAAGTAAAAGCAACTGAAATCCTTTATATACCTTATTTCCTCGAGAATCTTATCCTCTTTGAGTCCAGCTCCAGAATTTGAAATCAAGGGCGGTGGCAAATGCATCCAATCCTCTTCTTGATTTTCTTTATTGTTATTATTACTACCGGCAAGAATCAGAACCTTCCCACTGTCTTCCTCCTCCCCAGCCTATGAGTCAGCAATTTACTTACTAAGTTGATCATATTTTACAAGAAATAGCAACCTAAGTCAAATAATATTCGGATGGCAATTAGATCATAAATGAAAAACGTTGTAAAAGAAAACAACACTGAAGACTAACTGCATATTTTCCAAAACAGGGGTGGACCTACCTGCTCCCTTACAACACTTTTCAAATTTAAAGCAACTCTAAGCAAGGAATGCTTTAATGTTCTTTCTGATGGATAAAAATTACAGTTTTAGCTTATTTGATTCTGTGAAAAATCATTTTCACATTGTTGAAGTGTGTAGATTCATGAACTAGAAACTGCAAAATGCATAGCAATAGGTGAATATTTTATGGAGTAATAACTTTCTAGAATTGTAGATTTCGCTAAAGTAAATTCTTAGGCGAATAGTTAACTGAATATTAATAAAACTTTCTTCTTTCAAGTGTAATCTTGTTTTTTTATGCATTTTTTAGAATAATTATACTGAGAGAAATAAAAATTGATAAATTACCCATATGACTTGCAATTATTTATTTTGTGAGAACCAAAGTTTTAAGTTTGACATTCATATTGTCTGGCATTCATTCGCAGATAGAGATCTTACATAATTGTGCTGCGGCAACAACAAGAACAAATCCAGAATAAAACTTACTAACTAATAGAAACTAAAAATTCAGATTTAAAACTTACATCGAGATCAAGATTAGGGCTTCTCTTCCGCTTCCCGCCGCTGCCGGGAAAGAACGCTAGCGGCACCATATCTCCGTCATCTAACAAAATAAAACCCCTAGATATCAGATCAAACCAAAACAAACAAAAAAACCCTAGAAATTTTAGAAAGAGAGAGGGGGGAAAGATTCTGTCACCGTCAACGAAGATATTAATCGGTTGGACGAGGGTGTAATCGAAGAGCGGCTCCAGCACCTCATCGGGCTCCTCCTGAAAGAAAACTTTGAAAGAATCAAGAAACCAAAAGCCCTAATTTTCCCTTTACAAGTTTTTAAGAGATGAGAGCAAACCTTGGTCATCGAGCTGATTTTACAAGATCGGATCTTTATATGGTAAAATTCAAAAAAAGGGATCTTTTTCAGCGAAGGGATCGAAGAAAAGGGGCGCAACAAAATAATTAGACTGGGATTTGAAATTAAAGAAGAGGGAACTGAGGAACTTAATAAGTCGATTTGATGAGCCCTTCTCTTTTTAATCTATATAATTATTCTTCTTGTCATGGGCCTCTCGGCCCATATTTTAAAGCTTTTACACAATATATAAAGCTTTTACACAAAATATATATTCTCTGTAACTTTGTAAATTTGTCAATGTTAGGCGTGTCAGCACCTAGCTAGTAGTATATAATTAACCAAATGATTAATATAAGGGTGTGATTTGTTAATCGATTTTCTCAGAAAGCACAGATTATTATCAAAAAAAATTAAAAAAAGAGTAATATCTTATCGCAAATAGTTTTACGAGGAAAGTAGATAAGAGACAAGTGGTACTGTTGTTTATAATTATCTCTATAAATTCATAAAGCAATTGTAATTAAACTTTTTTAGAGGGGAATTTATAACTTTTTATAAATTAAAAATGTATTTTTGGTTCCAGACAGTTTTCATATTTTGATAATAGTAAACTACTCTTTTTTTTTAAAAAAAACGGAGTTATCTAATCTAATGGATAAATACAAAATAAAGGAAAAGCTCTTTGTAACCTATATGTGTGGAGAAAAACTATTTGAAATTTATTTATTATGGTTCTTTCTTATCTCTTTAGATTTCACTTGGTTGCTTTTTGATCTTTAAATACATATGGTTTTGACTAGCAAGAACAAAATAAATTAGGGCATATAGAATATACAATAGGTATTTCGAATGATCTAAAAAGCTCTGTCTTTAATTTTTTTTTTTTTTAACAGAAAATTTTCTTGTCCCTCAAGTATTAAGTATGGACTGTGTCGACCTCGCAAAAGAATGGCAAAGAAAAAAAAACTTCGAAAGTTGTTTACCCATAAAGCAGTTCAAGAGTAGAAGAGGTTATGCACAATGAAAGTATTTTAAATAGATACCAATAATTATGGATAAAAATAATAAATTGATAAAATTAAAATTTTATGAGAAAAAATAAATCAAGTAAACCAAACTAGATAATGCTAAACATTTTACGTTGTTCAGACCGACTACAAGCCTTGGGCCTCTCGAATCACTAAGTCACTAAAAAAAATTTCTTTACAAATTCTCAGAAGTTTCAAAGCTATTAAAAAGAATCTCTATGTGACACTTTTATATAGTTTAGAATTGTTACACATAAAACTCTAGTGGAATTGAGTTCAATCTGTCAACTCATAAATCCCAATACGGTTGAAAAATCACCTAGCATAATCCATCATCGATGACAGTTTTGGCGAAGAGCACCGTTTATTGCAAGAGTTTGCTCTCGTCATCGATGGCCCAACAATAGCCATGCATGACTATCTGGAAATTGAACCAAAATCCAACACAGAAATTACAGAGAATGAAGAATATTTTATATTTTAAATTTGGATTTTATTCTAGAATTGTAGATCATCAAGTCGGCTCATTTAGAATTTCCTGTGACTGGGAAATTCTAAATGGGCCCCACATTTTACTTGGTGAGGACTACATCCTATAGTAAAGTGATTTACAACATAGGGGAAAATGGTGCTCACCAAGTCTAGTAGTGTGGTGCACATTTAGAAGTTCCCCTCGTGAATGGGAAATTCTAAATGCGCACCACATTATACTTAGTAAGCACCACATCCTACAGTGATTTACAAATAGCGGGCAATGATGCTAACTAAGAGTGTGTTTGCTACGTTGGAAATAGTGAAAGTAAGGAAGAAATTGAGAAGCAACTTTCAAAATTGAGGAGAAGAGTGCTCTTCTTATGTTTGTTTGCTAATATATTGGAAGAAAAAAGTGTGTTTGGAAGTGAAGGAGTATTGTTTAATTACTTAAATAAAACATAGTTATATTATTTTGTTTATTTGTTAGGGATAAATGTATAACTTTTGAAAGCCAATGATAACATGCAAATAAAATAAAATAAAATAACTTTTTTGTTTTCTTCTTTTACTTCCTAACTCACTTCCAAACTAAAAAGTATGAGTAAGAAAGTTGTGGAAGTGAAGTGTCACATAAGCACTACTTCCTCAATTAAAAAGTAACTTCCGACTTCTTTCTTAACCAAACAAATATTTGAAATGGTAAAAATAGATTTACTTTCATTATTTTTTATTTTACTTCCATACAAATAAACACACCCTAAGTCAAGTGTGGTGCGTGTTTAGAATTTTTCCTCGTGACTCCGTGTGAGTCTGGTTCACAAATTGCTCGAAATGCCCTCGCTCCTACGTGCTTCCTCAGCCATCCGATATGTTGCCGGGGAATTAGATCGCATGGGTTGGTAAGAGGAGAGAGCCACCTACCACCCAATATTGCGAAGAATCGAGACTCATCTAAAAGAACAAGATGACCATTAAATACAAATACGAGAACCAATTATACTCAAAAACTTAAACTATAAGGTATTGATCCCAACTTTCTATAGAAACTTAAATATTTTTCTTACTATACATAGTTCTAAATTATCGTCTGTTTGGAAAATTATTATTATATAATGCAATAATTTGATCTTGAATCATAAGTTACAGAGGAAAAATGGTCATTTTTTCCATTCTCTCTCTCTCTCTCTTTTATGGAAGGATGGGAGGGGAGTATGAGTGGAAGCGATCTAAATCCAATTTCCAAATCTAGAAATGGGGATCCTTTCAAAAAAAAACAAAACTTTGCTCATCTTGTTGTTATAATTAAGTATAAATAATGAAATAAAAACTTAAATTGAATGATGATCGATAACACAAAAGAAAGGGAAAATATATTGTAATACCCCAAAATTCGAGCTATCTGTATTTTTTTTTGAGACCAGTGGTGCCAATAAGTTAACCGAAGTCAATTTTGGACATAGAAATAACTTTCGGTTAACGTAACTTTAAATCCACAAACCAAAATGACATTCGGTCTTCGCGATTATTAGTTTTGTAATATTTAGGATTTTTAGAGATTTTTCTTACGAGGCCGAAAGCTACTCCCAAAATTATTAATTTAATAATATTAAAATTATTCTTCCAATTACTTCGAAATTTTGATTCATTTATTCCAGAGATCGAAACAACAAACGGATAATTTTGTAGTGTTCCCCTCGTCGAGGACTACGTCCTACATAAATTTGGTAGTATTTGGATAATGTTACACGAAACCGAAATTATTAAATTATTAAATAAATAAATTTTTATTAACCCCAATATCTTCCATTCTTTGCTGTCAAGAGAAGCGGGAGTTCGGTGCTATGTTGTCGTGATTGAGAAAGGAAGGTGGCATGGGATTGCAGGAGGTGTCACATGGAAAAAATTAGTGGTGAGGTGTTAAAGGGAGAGGGAGGAAATAAAAACTAAACATTCTCTCTCTCACCACTTAGTCTCACACTATTCTCCTCTCAGCCACAAAACCAACACACTCTCTTCTCCTCTCGGCCAAAACCAGCAGCAAAAAGAAAAAAATAAAAGAAAAAAAAAATAAAAGAGAAAGGATAGGAATAATCAAACCGAACCGAGAATTCGAACCGAATATTTGAGATCAAGCTGAGGCAAGTAATACTGCTATTTCCGTTCAATTTGTTATTTTATTTATATCTATTTCCGTTCGTTTTGTTATTTAATCTACATTTGTATACGTAAATTATTTTTTGAAAATGCTCGATTCATATTTTAGATTATTAATTGACATTGAGAACTAAAGCAAATTATTAGGTCAATTTTGATATATATAAATATTATTACGCTTTGTTTATTTTCGGTTTAAAAAAAAGAAAAAAATATATACATACGTTGAACTTAGCCATGCAAAAATAGAAAGAAAAAAAAATTAAAGAGAGGCATGGGTTTGGGCCGAAGAGATAGGAAAAGAAAAAAAAATATACATACGATTGAACTTACCCATGCAAAAATAGAAAGAAAGAAAAATAAAAATACTGGGCCTGGCACAGCCCAGAAGGAAAAAAAAAAAAAAAAGAAACGAAAAAAAATGGTGAATTGGGTCTGGCCCGGCCCAAAGAAAATACAGAAAAAAGAAAGAGAGAGAGAGAGATCATGGGCCTGGACTGCAGAAAAAAATAAAATAAAATAAAACTGGGCTTGATAGACTTGGGCTAGGAAAAAAAAATAATAATAACAGTGGGCCCCGCCCAGTCTTGTAAAAGAAAAAAATAAAATAAAAAATAAAATAGAAAGGAAGAATTGGGCTTGGGCCAGGAAAGAAAAAGACATAAAAATAATAATAACAGTGGGCTTGGCCCTGACGGAAAAGAAAAAAATAAGTGAGAATTTAGTGGAATTGGGCTTGGGCTTAGTTTGGATTAATTGGGAATAATTGATAGGTAGAAATTATTATTACATGATACATTCGATTTCCAAATTGGGTTATTGGTTGGTATTGAGAATGAAACCAGATTATTAAAATAATTTTAATGAGATGCATTGTGATATAATTGTGCACAAATATATCATGTGTTAATTTATCATGCTACAAGTCATGTGCTTTAATATTACATTTCATGTGCTTTGATATTACAAGTAATGTGTTTTAATATTGCAGATCATGTGTTATGATACTACATGTCATGTACAGTCATGGAAATGCAAGCATATTATCATGAATTGAAAAATAATTAAAGAAGGGTTATAAAATTTTCATGTCCATAATTCATTATGAACACGGGGATGGGAGAAATTATATGATGGATAAGAGCCTTTCCGTATAAGGATTGATTGTATTGTTAGGGCCGAAATTCTTTTACTGCAGCGGTCTGGGTGATTACTGGATCACCAATTGATATTTACCCAGAGTGGTATGTCCGTTACTGTATACAGTACGAAAATTGATTGTAGTGCCTAGCGGCATGTCATGGTTCAATGCCATGAATATTGTGGTCGGGTCCCGAGTATGCACGAGTACTTATACGACAATGGAGAATAGCGTTATCTTATCCATTAATACAGTTTTTATAATTAAATTGGACGATGACTGAGACCAATAGAATATATGATTAAATAGATAGAGTAGTTATTGTCATGTTTATTTTTTTATGCATTTATTTATGATTGCCTTCATGTTAATTTATATGTTGCCTTCATGTTAATTTATATGCACACAAACAACACTGACATAAACATACTCATGCACATTGATATTTCTATACTATGATAGTACACAATTTCTCTTTTTAAATGTATTACTTGCTGGGTTTAATCCCCTGCGTTTTGAACCCAGATTTGGAACGTGAAGAAGGGGATCCAGCCGCAGTTGAAGAGCTGTACTTCGTTGGACAGATCAAGTGACAATAGACAAGTGAAGTACCTATGGAGAACTTTTGTATATTTGTTTATATTTTCTTTTGTCTGGGCATTGCTTGCTCTTTTGATTTTTTTGTGTTCATATGTAAAGCAGTGTGTCATTTTATGTAATGAACTTTTTGTATAAATAAAATCTTTTCAGTTTCAGATATGTTATTTATTCATCTGATTGTAGCAGTAGTTACGGTTATTCCAAGATCCTGTGACTGTTGGGTTGTCTAGTGCAAGTAATAAGTAACGTCCTCCGTTTTGGGAAGTAGATGAAAAACGGGGGCGTTACAGGGTGGTATCAAAGCCAAGGTTTAGGTGAAAGACCATATGACTACTGCCACATAAGAACATGTCTGTGACTTATTCATGATAATTATTTCTTATTTCTTGATATCTATCAGACCTAGTATCGTGCATATCCTATTATTTTCTATTCGTTTGAGGTATCTATCTTGAATTCCTTTTATTGATTCATATCTGGTCCGTTATAGAATAATGTCGACCCGATCTCCTGCAAGTATGAGTGCAAGTCCGATAGATGATACGTCTGATCTTAGGAGCCTAGTACAAAGAGTAGTACAGACGCAGGAGACCACGACAATGATATTGGAAAGAATGTTGCAGTCTAAAGCGCCAGAAAGGACCGGAATGGTGTCGGACTTTCGGAGACTGCAACCATTAATATTTTCTGGGTTAGAAGGACCACTGAAGGCTGAACACTGGATTGTAGATATGGAGAATCTTCTAAGGGCTGCAAGAATTCCAAAAGAAAATCGAACAGAGGTAGTGTGTATTCAGTTGACTGATATAGCTAGAATATAGTGGCTTGCTGAAGAAGTAAAGCACAAGGAACCCCTAACCTAGGAGAAGTTTGTGGAAGTATTTCTTGCCAGATTCTTTCATGCGTTAGCAAGACAAGAAATGAGGAAGAAATTTCTGACACTACAGCAAGGAGATCAGACTGTAAAGGCATATGCTCCAGAATTCGTGAGGCTCAGTAGATTCGCTCTCAACCTGGTAGCTGATGAAGAGGAGCGAGCACATATGTTCCAAGAAGGATTGAGGTATCATCTAAGGGAGCATCTAGCAGGTCATAACTATAGGACTTACTCGGAGATGTTTGAAGCAGCGTGTCGCCTGGAGCAAGTAGCCAAGGAAGGGAGGCCGACGACATTTAAAAGGCCATTTAATCAGGGAGCAAGTTCTTCCCAAGATTTGGAGGCCCTCCGGCAAAGTGACAAGCAGTGGTTAATAAAGAAGGTCCTTTAGTATCAATTTCTGCAATAAGCCGGGGTATGTTCAGAAGCAGTGTAGAAGAGCTTTGGGGCTATGTCTGATATGTGGATCAGCAGATCATCAGACAATTAATTGTCCAAGAGCACAGTTAAGGCAACAACCAGCAGGCAGAATTCCTTATCAGCCAGCATTGAGACCAACTGCTGTGGGACCACAGAATCGGAGGACTGAAGGACCGAACCAGAAGAGATCCTTGGAGACACAACAACAAGCCTATACCAGAGCCCAAAGAGGAGTAGGACAGAGACAGGGACATGTTAAACTAATGAATGCTGAGCAGGCTCAGACCACTGGGGGAGTCATGGCAGGTACGATTTTAGTTGGCAATACACCAGTAACTGTTCTATTTGATTCTGGAGCTTCACACTGTTTTATCTCTATCATGTTTGTTTCCCGTAATTCTATTGATTTTGCAATCTTAACTACGGGGTGGAACATTCAGACTGGGAATGGTAATATCATGACTAATAAGGAATGTAGGCTATGTCCTTTAGTGATTAAGAGAAGAGAATTTTATGCCAACTTGTTAGTTATCAACGGAGGAGGATATGATGTTATCTTATGTATGGATTGGTTGAGTAGCTTCCATGCAGTGATAGATTGCAGGAAAAGAAGGGTAATATTTCAGATTCCTGGCTGTTCGGAGTTTGAATTTATTGGTGGAAGTAAATCTCTAGAATCAGCTAAATCTAAGGTGTTTCCAAAAGGAGGAGTTTTGGAGGTTATGGAAGTAGGAGAAGGAATGATCCCAGTAATATCATAATTCTTAGCTATATTTCTTGAAGAAATAGCTGGACTACCACTAGTAAGGTCAGTAGAATTTACTATTGATATTATCCCTGGAGTTGAACCAGTTTATAGGCCACCTTATCGAATGTGAGTTGTAGAGCTAGAAGAAGTTAAGAGACAAGTAGATGAGCTACTAAAGTTGGGTTTTGTGAGGCCCAGTATTTCACCTTGGGGAGCTCCAGTGTTATTAGTAAGAAAGAAGGATGGGAGTCAAAGACTGTGTGTAGACTATAGAGGTTTGAATGCAGTAACAATCAAAAACAAATATCCATTACCAAGAATAACTGATCTGTTTGATCAATTGGATGGAGCAAGGGTATTTTCGAGGATAGATCTTCGTTCTAGATTCCATCAGGTAAGGGTCCGAACGGAAGATATTCTAAAAATTGCATTTAGAACCAGACATGGTCATTATGAATATTTGGTGATGCCATTTAGAGTGACTAATGCTCCATCAGTGTTTATGAATCTTATGAACCATGTTTTTGCTCAGTATCTGGATAAATTTGTGGTAGTGTTTATTGATGATATATTAATCTACTCCAAGAATAAAGAAGAGCATGCTGAGCATTTGAGAACAGTTTTGCAAACTCTTAAAGAGCAGAAGTTATATGAAAAATTGAGTAAATATGAATTTTGGTTGGATAAGGTTACTTTCTTGGGTCACATAGTTTCAGGAGATGGTGTATCAGCTGATCCTAAGAAGATAGAAGCTGTAATGGATTGGCCTATACCGAAATCAGTGTCGGAGATTCGGAGTTTTCTGGGGTTGGCTGGATATTATAGACGATTTGTACAAGACTTTTCAAAAATCGTGTCTCCTCTAACTAAATTGACGAGGAAAGGAGTGGAATATGTCTGAACGGAGGAATGTAATAAGGCATTTGAAGAATTAAAACGGAGACTGACAACAACACCAGCATTGGCAATTCCAGACAATTCTAGGGAAATGAAGGTTTATAGTGATGCTTCAAAATAGGGATTGGGATGTGTATTAATACAGAATGGAAGAGTAATTGAGTTTGCATCAAGACAGTTGAGACCCCATGAGAGAAATTATCCAACTCATGACTTGGAGTTAGCAGCAGTGATTCATGCTTTGAAGATTTGGAGACATTACTTGCTGGGACAGAAGGTAAATGTATATACTGATCATAAAAGTTTGAAGTATATTTTCACTCAAAAGGAACTGAATATGAGGCAGAGACGATGGTTGGAATTAGTAGCAGATTATGACTTAGAGATTAAATATCATCCAGGGAGGATTAATATTGTGCCAGATGCACTAAGTATGAAACCTGCAGTGGAGAGATTAACTCAACAAAAGGAACTTTTAATGGAGATGCAAAGAATGGAATTGGAGGTAATTTTACCAGGAGTGACAACACAATTTATGGAGATACAATTACAGTCACCATTGATAGAGCAGATTAAGCAAACTCAAGTTGGAGATGAAGATTTTCAAAAATTAAAGAACAAATGGAAGCTGGTAAGAGAGCAGAAATGAAAATGTACTCAGATGGAACTATTAGATTCAAGAAAAGATTATGGTGTCAAAGGGAGAAGTAAAAGATAGAGTTTTACAGGAAGCTCATAGACTAACATATTCTATTCATCCTGGGAGCAATAAGTGTTCGCCATGAAAAAGGTGATAAATTGCAAATGACACTCTATTGAAGTTTTTTCAATAAATGATTACAATTCAATGGTTTCCCGTTCACAGAAAATGAGGAAAATAGATTTCCTCTTTTTTTAAAGCTGGGCTCTAATATAGCTGTGGAGGACGATTCTGTTCTCCGTTGACACTCCGCACAATCTCTCAGTTGGCTAAGCAAAGAAAAGCGCTAGACTCTTGATCACAAGGGGTAACTCAAGAAGAAGATGATCTCTCCGGGTATTCCCTCTTCTGTGTCCCTGTGTTCTCTTTCGCTCCCCCGCCTTTTATAGGGGTTCTAGGGTAACGTCCCGCCTCATTTGCTCGACCGTTAGCTCCCACTACTCGAGAAGTGCCATCATATTCGTTAGGTGGTTGCTCCCACGATCGAAGTAATACCGCTGCATTCGTTTGGCAGTTAGCTCCATGATCCGAGGTGGCAACTCTCTCGTTCGGGTCAGGTGACTTTGTATTAAACCCCTACCTTGAAGCTATGGGTAGCATCGTAAATCTCAGTTTTAGATTCGCGAACCTGTTCTGTCGTCACTGGGTCGCGAACCTCAATCCTTAGGTTTGTGGATCTGTTGAATTGCGGACTTCTAACTTTAAATCCGCGGATCTGCTTTGTTTTCCAGAATCTTTCGCCGACAAAACCCCCTACAAAGTTTTCAAAACTGTCATGATTTCTTGAGGAGTTTTGGAATACTTTGGACATAATATTCTGTATTAGAATATCCAACTTGAGAGTACAATTCTGTATTAGAACTTTCTTCAATTGAGGGCAGTACGATTCTGTCCCAATATCTCGAACTCTCATTTTAAAAGAAACACAACTCTATATTAGCGCCGTGAACTCGCTGCATTTGCTGAAACCTGTGACTCTGTATTAGCGCCACAACCTGCTGCTTCTGAAGGAAAATGTGACTCTGTGTTAGCGCCTCATTTTGCAATTCTTGGAACATACGACTCTGTGTTAGGGTCGTAAATTTGCATTGCGAAGAAGACGACTCTGTGTTAGGGTCGCAAACTTTCATTTTGGAAGGGACACGTCTCTGTATTAGGGGCGTGAACTTTCATTTCGGAGTAGAAAACGACTCTGTGTTAGGGTCGCAAACTTTTGGTTTGGGAGGAACACGTCTCTGTATTAGGGGCGCGAACTTTCTCTTTGTAGAAGGGACACGTCTCTGTATTAGGGGCGCGAACTTTCTTTTTGTAGAAGAAAATGACTTTGTGTTAGGGTCGCAAACTGTAATTTCTGAAAGATCGTGACTCTATATTAGGGGCGCGAACTTTTACTTTTTTGGTTGTGGAAAGGCTGGAAGTCAGGTGCTTTCTATGGCGTAAGAATTGAAACGTTCTTTGAGCCGCATTAAATGAAAAGGTACCCACGAGATTGGGGCCAGATATCACATCTTTCCAGAGATCTCGGCCGTCAAATCATCTGCTATATAATCTCTACTTTATGAGAGAAACTACTCTTATCTCATGAAATTTGAAATCCAAATTTTTCATTAGAGTTCCTCAGGCTTCTCGTCTTCAACCTCTTTTAGCTTCCAATTTTTTGCGTGAAGGACTTCTTCAATCTGTAAAAGATGCCGAAGAAAGCCTCTTCCTTCGATACTGCTACCAGTGGTTATCAAGATCCTCAAGCAACTTCTAGTTCAATAGCAGTTCGGAAGGAACCCTTGATTGGAGATAAAAAAAACTTTCGAAAAACAGTCCCTTTCTTATTTCTTTTCTTATCTTGAATCTGAATGTCTCTTGCAGTCGATTATGCCTTGAATTCTTGGCCTAAGGATCACTATTTCGGATACTCGGATGGCTATGATGGGAAGAAAGAATTCAGTTTTGGTCATGCCTTTCCACATTGTATAATATCAGATAGCCAAGAGAGAGAAGACAAATTTCTTCATCCTTCTCGCTCAACATTGCGAGAACTAATAACTAATGCACTTTTCAAAGGAGATGACCGGTCCCCACTACGCAAACCCGCCTTTTTATTTGGGGTCCACGTTCCGGTGCCTGATAGTTGTAACGGCCACTTTTCATTGTGTTATTTCACTTCAAAATAAATAAATAAATAAATAAATTAAACTGAATTAAATTAAAAATCTGAAAAAAAAAAATAATAATAATTAAAATATAAAAAAAATATAATGGGGTTGTTGGAGGGAAATCTAAACAGTCGGAGGGATATCAATCTCATCCGAAAAAGATTCGTTTGTTGGATCTCAACCAAATAGATTATATCCTAACCTAAAGATAAATAAGGATCTAAAAATCTGTTCTCACCTCTCTTCTATTCTGGAACGCTGGAAATCTCAGGACGTACGGGAAGAGGAAGAGGAACGCAATTCAGAAAAGAAAAGGGAAGGGGGAGGCGACTCAATTAAAGGTGAGTTTTTAAACTCACTTAACATGCTATGCTTGTTTTTTTTTTTTTTATATAAGTTCCTATTTTATTTAGATGCATAAATATTAAATAAGAAAATAGTCCTATAGATTTTGTTAAAGTTAGTCATATGAATTTTACAATTGTGATTGACTAGAATATTTATATTAATTTGTTCCAGACGAAGGTATATTTGACAAAAATAAAATTAGAATTTTTACCATTGTCAGCTTGCTTGATTAGACAGTCAAATAAATTGTCATTAGGATAAATTTCTTCGATGCCTATAAGGTTTTATAGATTGGAGTAGAGCTAGGGTTTGGTACGCGCACTCAACTCTTCCTCTCTGGTGAATTGTTCCTCTCTGGTGAATTGTGTACGACCTCCTCTTTGACGACGGAGGCATTAGTGCCTCTGGCTGCATGATACTGTCTCCATATGCTTGCAATCTATTTATCTGCTTCTTCTTCTTATTGTTGTTCCTTTAATTTTTTTTTTGTATGGATGCAATTATGTAAATCAAACATTCATGTTACTAGCAAACACTCATCTCCCTGTGCTTCTTCCGTTTTCATTTCCGCGTCTGCTTGTGTTTCACTTCCACTTCCACTTCCACTTCCGTATCTTCTTGTACTTCCTTTTCCACTTCCGCTTCCTCTCCCACTTGCGCATGTGCTTCTTCTTCTTCTTCTTCTTTTCTACTTCTGCATCTGCTGCTTCTTCATCTCCTTCTCCTTCTTCTTCCAGCTCCGCTTCCGCATGTGCTTGTCCTTCTTCCGCTCCGCTTCCGCATCTTCTTCTTCTTCTTCTTCGGCTTCCACTTCCGCACCCTCTTGTGCTTCTTCTTCCGTCTCCACTTCCGCACCTGCTTGTGTTTCTTCATCTCCTTCTCCTTCTTCTTCCAGCTCCGCTTCCGCATCTGCTTGTCCTTCTTCGGCTCCGTTCCGCATCTTCTTGTGCTCCTTCTTCGGCTCCGCTTCCGCATCTTCCTCTTCTTCTTCGGCTCCGCTTCCGCATCTTCTTCTTCTTCTTCGGCTCCGCTTCCGCATCTTCCTCTTCTTCTTCGGCTTCCACTTCCGCACCTGCTTGTGTTTCTTCTTCTCCTTCTCCTTCTTTTCCTTTCTGCTTCTGCGCCTGCTGCTGCTTCTCTTCTGCTTTCCCTGTTTGGCTGCAGTGCAGTTTCAAGGAAACTTAGGAAATTCTAAGTGCGCACCCATTTCACTAGTGAACACTATTTCCCCTATGTTGTAGACCACTTTATTATCTAGTATGTGGTGCGCATTTAGACTACCTGCAACAACTTTTAGGGAATTCTAAGTGAGCACCTATTTCACTAGTGAGCACCATTTCCCCTATGTTGTAAACCACTTTATTATTTAGTATGTGGTGCGCATTTAGTCTACCTGCAGTAATTGCAGCAACTTTTAGGAAATTCTAAGTGAGCACCTATTTCACTAGTAAGCACCATTTCCCCTATGTTGTAAATTACTTTATTAAATGGGTTGTGGTGTGCAGGTAGAACTACCTGGTTGTAGTGCAGGAAACTCTTGGGAGTTCTAAACGCGCACATCTCTGCTAGTGAGCATCATTTCCCTATGTTGTAATTCCCCTCAATTATATAGTATTAGGTGCGCATCTAGAACTACTTCAATATTGCAGGAAAACTTTAGGGAATTCTAAATGCACACATATTTTACTAGTGAACACTACTTTTTCTATACTGCAATTTACTCTACTATATAGAATGGGGTGCGCATTTAGTAATTCTACTTTTTCTTTTTTTTTTGCCTGTTTCGGCTACTGCTGCCTCTCTTTCTCCTTGCAATGATAAGTCAACTTTAGGAAATTCTAAATGCACACATATTTAGTAGTGAGCCCCATTTTTCCTACATTATAAATCACTTTGTTATACATCATATTGGAAATAAAGCCCGAAAAGACACCGTATAAATGCAATTGTTATTGTATAAGATTGGTGATAGATAATTAAATTACCGCAACGTTATATTGTCACTGATATTGTTACTGTTCACTGAACTCTAATTATTATCACCAATCTACATACTGAACTGAAATTTACTGAAATCATAAATTATATTGAAATTGATAATTAACACCGAACTTGATATACACTGGGGACTTGGGGGAAAATTTAGGTTTGTATGAATTAGATGGCTGAACGTAACTGTACTGTGCCACTGTTTCCCATTGTTGGGAGGATCGGGATAGGCTCCGATCAACTTACTGCGCCACTGTTTCCCATTTTTGGGAGGATCGGGATAGGCTCCGATCAACTTACTGTTCCGTTTTCCCGGGGGTAGACGGGGATGCGTTCAGACCAGTTATATTCATATTTCCTGAATTTTCAAATACCATAACTAAAAGACATTACTGTAAAAATTTAAAAGATATCGATTAAAATAATAGTAATGATAAGCATAAATACGTAAAACCTTCTGTCCTTCATTTGCATGATTGTTCCTGACATTGAGATATTATTATTCATTATTTTTTTTGTTGTTCTTGAAATTATTGAATATTGGGTCGCTTTGCTGACGATCCTGGTTATGCATGACCAGATGCAGGCCTCTATCAAGAGGTAGATCCACCAGTGGCAGGACAGGATATGCTGTACTTCCAGGAACAAGCAGATCTGCAGGATTGATCACTTCCTTTTATTAGCTGCTTTCTATTTAGAGAAATGTAATAAGTCCACACGGCACTATATTTAGTTTTCATTTGAGACAGTCTCTTTCTTTTCAGAAAGAATTTATCTGTGGTGACTTTTGTTAATTTTATTTTGAGGGAATTTATTATTACTTTGTTTTGATAAAGAAAAAAAAAATTCATTTAGTTTCTGCATGTTATTCATATTAAATTGCAAATGGTGACTGTAATATTTTGTTTGAGGCTCGTCGAGTTATCATTCGACGCCGAACGTTCCAACTTCCCATACTACTGGAAGTGGGGCGTTACAGGTGGTATCAGAGACAGGTTCTTCTTTAAGTCTGTTCAAGTGATTTGAACAAACTTGAATATCATTACAGTCGGCAAATAAATAAATAAGTATAATAGTTTAAATTTACTAAACTATTTATGGTTTGATACGACTATACACATATATGCATAAATATGATTTTTTACGTATATCTATTTACTTTTATTATGTTTATTTAAGTGATACTTACGTTATATTGTTCCTCAGAGGGATGGCCCGTCAGACTAATAGGAATGGGGGAAATTCCGGTTCAACCTCAAACTCCGTTGATGCTAATGAAATGTTGGGACTGCTTAGCAAGATGGTCGACGCGCAACAACAGCAGGCCGAAGCCTTTCGAGCGGGAGTGATGGCAACCCTAGATCGTGTGGCGGAACCAAGGGACCAGCGTCCAGGAGGGATATCGGATTTCAGACGTCTTCATCCAGCTACTTTCTCAGGAACAGTAGGAGCCTTGGAGGCTGAACAGTGGCTCATGCAGATGGAAGACTTATTAAGGGCCGCTCGGATTCCTGAAGCCGACAAGGTGAATGTCGTCAAAATCCAATTAACGAATATTGCAAGGGCTTGGTGGCAAACAGAGGAGAGCAGGCTATCCCAACCGATCTCGTGGGAAACTTTCACGACAAGCTTCCTTGCAAGGTTCTTTCCGAGAACAGCCAGGAGGGAAATGGAGCACCAATTCATTAACTTGAGGCAGGCCGGGATGACGGTAGAGGAATATGCATCAGAGTTTGTCCGTCTGAGTCGATTTGCGCCGTACATGGTATCAAATGAGACAGATCGTGCTCATCGCTTCCAACAGGGATTGAGGATAGACATCCAGAAATATTTAGTAACCTCCAGAATAGAGACCTATGCGGAGGTTATTGATGCAGCTCAGGATATAGAGCAAGTAATAAATAAGGAGAGGAGGATTCAATCTTCTGCGCCCAAGAGGTCGGCCAGTCAAATGTTAGGTGGAACTTCAGCTAGGAATGCGGAGAAACGGCTGGTTACGTCTTCGCAACAGAAGGTCACTTGCACACATTGCCAGAAGCAAGGACACACTATCAAGGAGTGTCGGTATGCCAACAACTTATGTCTAGCATGTGGATCAAGTGAACACAGGATCGGAGATTGCCCACGAAGGAACAACAGGGGGCCAATGCCTCGTCTTCCAGCATCCCAACAACAACAACCACCCAAGGATCAAATCAGCAGTCAGAATAGGCGACCACTTCCACCTCAAAATAAAGTTTATGAGCAGGCCAAGAAGAATATGACAGTGGATAAAGGACGTGGACAAGCATATAATCTAACTGCGGAGCAAGCGGAGAAGTCAGATGATGTGGTGACAGGTATGATTCTAGTATATCATGTACCTGCATCCGTTTTATTTGACTCGGGAGCATCACACTGCTTTATTTCTTCTGCATTTGTGACACGATATGCCATACCTTATGAAAACCTAAACATTAGATGGAGAATTAGTACGGGTAATGGGGGTATTGATTCTACTCAAATGTGTAGAATGTGCCCCGTAGTGATTTGTAAAAGGGAATTTTATGCTAATTTCCTGGTTATCGATACCCACGGATTTGATGTGATACTGGGAATGGATTGGTTGAGTACCTTCCATGCAATTATTGATTGTCGGAGGAGGAGCGTTGTCTTCAAGATACCGAATCACCTGGAGTTCGAATTCATCGGGGGCAGCAGTACCAAGGAGGCAGCAGAATTTAGAGCTCAACCTAGGGAAAGAGTAATAATCCAAATGGATGCCATACCGGCGGACATCCTAGTGGTATCGGAGTTCTTAGATATCTTCGAGGATTTCTCAGGACTACCACCAGACAGGACAGTGGAGTTCGCCATCGAGCTTCTTCCTGGCACCACACCAATCTCTCAAGCACCATATCGAATGGGTCCAGCAGAGCTAAAGGAAGTTAAGGTACAATTAGATGAGTTGGAAGCTAAAGGTTTTATCAGACCAAGTACTTCCCCTTGGGGTGCACCAGTACTTTTGACTGGGAAGAAAGATGGAGGCAAAAGATTATGCATTGATTATAGATGATTGAATAGGGTCACTATCAAGAATCGGTATCCACTACCGAGAATTGATGATTTGTTTGATCAACTCGGCGGTGCTAAGGTATTTTCCAAGTTGGACCTTAAGTCTGGATATCACCAAGTGAAAGTGAAGGAGTCAGACATTCCTAAAACAGCATTCAGAACTCGATATGGGCATTTTGAATTCTTAGTGATGCCATTCGGAGTAACAAATGCACCTGCAATTTTTATGAACTTAATGAATCGAATTTTTCTCCCATATTTGGATAAATTCGTTGTGGTGTTCATAGATGACATATTGGTGTATTCTAAGACCCAAGAGGATCACACTAAGCATTTAAGGATAGTCTTGGAGACGCTAAGGAAAGAGAAATTGTATGGGAAGCTCAGCAAATGTGAATTTTGGCTGAAGAGTGTTTCATTTTTGGGACACATTATTTCTCAAGAAGGAATCTCTGTTGATCCTGGCAAGGTTTCAGCAGTGAAGGATTGGCCGATTCCGAAAAATGTTTCAGAAGTGAGGAGCTTTCTGGGATTGGCAGGTTATTATCGAAAGTTCGTTCAGGACTTTTCTAAGATTGCAGGGCCTCTGACCAAACTCCTGAGGAAAGGAGAGAAGTTCGATTGGACAGTGGAATGTGATGCAGCTTTCAATGAGTTGAAAAGGAGGCTCACAACAACACCAGTATTAGCCGTTCCGGAAGGGACCGAAGGAATGGTTGTGTACAGTGATGCGTCCGGCAAAGGGCTAGGTTGTGTGTTGATGCAACGGGGCCGGGTCATAGCTTATGCTTCTAGACAATTGAGGCCACATGAGAAAAACTATCCCACACATGATTTGGAGCTTGCAGCTGTGATTTTTGCATTGAAAATTTGGAGACACTACTTATTGGGAAGTAGAGTAGAGATTTATACAGACCATAAGAGTCTTAAGTATATCTTCACACAGAAAGAACTTAATATGAGACAGAGAAGGTGGCTTGAATTGATGGCAGATTATGACATCAACTTGCAGTACCATCCGGGTAAGGTCAATGTGGTACCAGATGCTTTAAGCAGGAAGCCAATGACAATGGTTCTAACTCAGCAAAAAGAGCTTCTTGAAGATATTATAAAGTTAGAATTAGAAATTTTCTTACCCGGTGCTAAGGCTCAAATGCTGGTTTTGCAACTTCAACCTTCATTGGTAGAGAAAATTAAAGAAGCTCAGAAAGATGATCCTAAGTTGCAAAGATTTCGAAGACAAGTAGAAGAAGGACGAAGAACAGATTTATGTATTCACGCAGATGGGTCTCTTCGATTTGGCAACAGGTTGTGTGTGCCCAAAGGAGAAATTCGGCAGGAAGTATTATCAGAGGCTCATAGTTCAGTCTATTCAATCCATCCCGGAGGAACAAAGATGTATCAAGACATGAAGCAATATTTTTGGTGGCATGGAATGAAGCGTGAAATCGCCAAGTTTGTATCCAAATGCTTGACTTGTCAACAAGTTAAAGCAGAGCATCAAAGAATGCCGGGACTCCTTCAACCTCTACCCATACCTGAATGGAAATGGGAGAGAGTTACTATGGATTTTGTTACCGCATTGCCACGTAGTCCCAAGGGTAATAATGCAATCTGGGTGATTGTGGACCGCCTTACCAAAGTAGCGCATTTCATACCATTTCGTGTAGGACAGTCTACCGAAATATTGGCAGAGAAGTATATGCGTGAAGTGGTAAAATTACATGGTGTGCCAGTCAGTATTGTATCGGATCGAGATGCTCGGTTCACTTCTCAGTTTTGGAAGAAATTGCAAGATAGTCTGGGGTCAAAATTAGAGTTCAGCACAGCATATCATCCAGAAACAGATGGCCAATCAGAAAGGACTATCCAGACATTGGAGGATATGTTGAGATCCTGTATGCTTGACTTCGGGGGCTCATGGGAGGATTACCTGCATCTAGTGGAATTCGCCTACAATAATAGCTACCAAGCAAGTATCAAGATGGCACCTTTCGAGGCTCTGTATGGAAGGAAATGCAGATCTCCGTTATATTGGGATGATATTGGAGAAAGAAAATTGCTTGGACCAGAGATAATTACCCAGGCAGTAGATAAAATTAACTTAATACGGCAATACCTGAGAGCAGCCCAAGATCGACAAAAGAACTGGGCAGACCAACGACGGCGGTTTCTGGAATTTCAAGTTGGGGACTCAGTCTTCTTGAAGGTATCGCCCACGCGTGGAGTCATTCGCTTTGGCAATCGTGGAAAGTTAAGCCCAAGGTTTATCGGACCCTTCCAAATCTTGGAACGGATAGGCAAAGTCTCCTATCGTCTGGCACTACCGTCTACACTGGAGCAAGTACATAACGTTTTCCACGTCTCGCAGTTAAAACGATATGTTCATGATGAAAAGCATATCGTGGACTATTCAGAACTGGAGATTGGACCAGACCTCTCCTATCCAGAAGAACCAGTCTCCATACTTGACCGAATGGAGAAGACTTTGAAGAACAAAGTAATTCCACTTGTGTTGATTTCTTGGAATCGACATTCTAATCGGGAGGCAACATGGGAGCGAGAGGAAGACATTCAGGAGCGTTTTCCACACCTATTTGAATAAAGGTACAACCTCTCTACATCATTTAAGTTTAAAGAAATTTCGAGGACGAAATTTTTCTTAAGGGGGGTAAAATGTAACGGCCACTTTTCATTGTGTTATTTCACTTCAAAATAAATAAATAAATAAATAAATTAAACTGAATTAAATTAAAAATCTGAAAAAAAAAATAATAATAATTAAAATATAAAAAAAATATAATGGGGTTGTTGGAGGGAAATCTAAACAGTCGGAGGGATATCAATCTCATCCGAAAAAGATTCGTTTGTTGGATCTCAACCAAATAGATTATATCCTAACCTAAAGAAAAAATAAGGATCTAAAAATCTGTTCTCACCTCTCTTCTATTCTGGAACGCTGGAAATCTCAGGACGTACGGAAAGAGGAAGAGGAACGCAATTCAGAAAAGAAAAGGGAAGGGGGAGGCGACTCAATTAAAGGTGAGTTTTTAAACTCACTTAACATGCTATGCTTGTTTTTTTTTTTATATAAGTTCCTATTTTATTTAGATGCATAAATATTAAATAAGAAAATAGTCCTATAGATTTTGTTAAAGTTAGTCATATGAATTTTACAATTGTGATTGACTAGAATATTTATATTAATTTGTTCCAGACGAAGGTATATTTGACAAAAATAAAATTAGAATTTTTACCATTGTCAGCTTGCTTGATTAGACAGTCAAATAAATTGTCATTAGGATAAATTTCTTCGATGCCTATAAGGTTTTATAGATTGGAGTAGAGCTAGGGTTTGGTACGCGCACTCAACTCTTCCTCTCTGGTGAATTGTTCCTCTCTGGTGAATTGTGTACGACCTCCTCTTTGACGACGGAGGCATTAGTGCCTCTGGCTGCATGATACTGTCTCCATATGCTTGCAATCTATTTATCTGCTTCTTCTTCTTATTGTTGTTCCTTTAATTTTTTTTTTGTATGGATGCAATTATGTAAATCAAACATTCATGTTACTAGCAAACACTCATCTCCCTGTGCTTCTTCCGTTTTCATTTCCGCGTCTGCTTGTGTTTCACTTCCACTTCCACTTCCACTTCCGTATCTTCTTGTACTTCCTTTTCCACTTCCGCTTCCTCTCCCACTTGCGCATGTGCTTCTTCTTCTTCTTCTTCTTTTCTACTTCTGCATCTGCTGCTTCTTCATCTCCTTCTCCTTCTTCTTCCAGCTCCGCTTCCGCATGTGCTTGTCCTTCTTCCGCTCCGCTTCCGCATCTTCTTCTTCTTCTTCTTCGGCTTCCACTTCCGCACCCTCTTGTGCTTCTTCTTCCGTCTCCACTTCCGCACCTGCTTGTGTTTCTTCATCTCCTTCTCCTTCTTCTTCCAGCTCCGCTTCCGCATCTGCTTGTCCTTCTTCGGCTCCGTTCCGCATCTTCTTGTGCTCCTTCTTCGGCTCCGCTTCCGCATCTTCCTCTTCTTCTTCGGCTCCGCTTCCGCATCTTCTTCTTCTTCTTCGGCTCCGCTTCCGCATCTTCCTCTTCTTCTTCGGCTTCCACTTCCGCACCTGCTTGTGTTTCTTCTTCTCCTTCTCCTTCTTTTCCTTTCTGCTTCTGCGCCTGCTGCTGCTTCTCTTCTGCTTTCCCTGTTTGGCTGCAGTGCAGTTTCAAGGAAACTTAGGAAATTCTAAGTGCGCACCCATTTCACTAGTGAACACTATTTCCCCTATGTTGTAGACCACTTTATTATCTAGTATGTGGTGCGCATTTAGACTACCTGCAACAACTTTTAGGGAATTCTAAGTGAGCACCTATTTCACTAGTGAGCACCATTTCCCCTATGTTGTAAACCACTTTATATTTAGTATGTGGTGCGCATTTAGTCTACCTGCAGTAATTGCAGCAACTTTTAGGAAATTCTAAGTGAGCACCTATTTCACTAGTAAGCACCATTTCCCCTATGTTGTAAATTACTTTATTAAATGGGTTGTGGTGTGCAGGTAGAACTACCTGGTTGTAGTGCAGGAAACTCTTGGGAGTTCTAAACGCACACATCTCTGCTAGTGAGCATCATTTCCCTATGTTGTAATTCCCCTCAATTATATAGTATTAGGTGCGCATCTAGAACTACTTCAATATTGCAGGAAAACTTTAGGGAATTCTAAATGCACACATATTTTACTAGTGAACACTACTTTTTCTATACTGCAATTTACTCTACTATATAGAATGGGGTGCGCATTTAGTAATTCTACTTTTTCTTTTTTTTTTGCCTGTTTCGGCTACTGCTGCCTCTCTTTCTCCTTGCAATGATAAGTCAACTTTAGGAAATTCTAAATGCACACATATTTAGTAGTGAGCCCCATTTTTCCTACATTATAAATCACTTTGTTATACATCATATTGGAAATAAAGCCCGAAAAGACACCGTATAAATGCAATTGTTATTGTATAAGATTGGTGATAGATAATTAAATTACCGCAACGTTATATTGTCACTGATATTGTTACTGTTCACTGAACTCTAATTATTATCACCAATCTACATACTGAACTGAAATTTACTGAAATCATAAATTATATTGAAATTGATAATTAACACCGAACTTGATATACACTGGGGACTTGGGGGAAAATTTAGGTTTGTATGAATTAGATGGCTGAACGTAACTGTACTGTGCCACTGTTTCCCATTGTTGGGAGGATCGGGATAGGCTCCGATCAACTTACTGCGCCACTGTTTCCCATTTTTGGGAGGATCGGGATAGGCTCCGATCAACTTACTGTTCCGTTTTCCCGGGGGTAGACGGGGATGCGTTCAGACCAGTTATATTCATATTTCCTGAATTTTCAAATACCATAACTAAAAGACATTACTGTAAAAATTTAAAAGATATCGATTAAAATAATAGTAATGATAAGCATAAATACGTAAAACCTTCTGTCCTTCATTTGCATGATTGTTCCTGACATTGAGATATTATTATTCATTATTTTTTTTGTTGTTCTTGAAATTATTGAATATTGGGTCGCTTTGCTGACGATCCTGGTTATGCATGACCAGATGCAGGCCTCTATCAAGAGGTAGATCCACCAGTGGCAGGACAGGATATGCTGTACTTCCAGGAACAAGCAGATCTGCAGGATTGATCACTTCCTTTTATTAGCTGCTTTCTATTTAGAGAAATGTAATAAGTCCACACGGCACTATATTTAGTTTTCATTTGAGACAGTCTCTTTCTTTTCAGAAAGAATTTATCTGTGGTGACTTTTGTTAATTTTATTTTGAGGGAATTTATTATTGCTTTGTTTTGATAAAGAAAAAAAAAATTCATTTAGTTTCTGCATGTTATTCATATTAAATTGCAAATGGTGACTGTAATATTTTGTTTGAGGCTCGTCGAGTTATCATTCGACGCCGAACGTTCCAACTTCCCATACTACTGGAAGTGGGGCGTTACAATAGTGGTCTGGAAGATGGAGATTACAAGTGGGTTCATCAAGTTGAAGGTCGCTACTTGTTTCTCCCTAATATGGAAAGATCTTATCCGTTTTTATTCTTTCAATCTCTTTCCATGCCCAGACGAATGGACTGGCACATAAATAGGCCGCATGATAGCATCTTATTGGGAGGATTCAATGCACAAGGTGCTTTTCCTCGTAACACTGGGAAAAATTTTCGTGGATTGCTTCCGGGGTTACTTAAACATGATCTTCCCAGAGGTGAAATTCCCATAATCGCACTGACTTTCTTACACCGATTCGCCAATGCACAAGGAGAGTTTCATATTCAGGATTTTCGTCCCCCTGGATGGGTTCACTGTTCTTCAAAAGGAGAGTGGGCACTCTTAACTGATTTCTTCTTGAAAACCTTCAGAGATCAGCTTCATTATGTGGGGATATATCGTGCTATCAGGGCTGTTTAGCACGGTATTCCTGCTAGTAGATTCCATTTCTTTACTTTACTGGAATTGTACAATCCTGATATTTGTACAGTCTTTTGCCCTCGTGGCGAGTTGGGTTTTGCCCTTTACGAAATGTATGAAATTTCGGGCTTACCCATGGGAGACATCCCATATAAAGAGTACATCCCTACTGGGGAAGAACTTCATCTGCTAAAGACTTAGGACCCTTTGGCCTACAACACTTACTGGGAATTGCTCTGCCACTACCATATTTGCACCCACACATCTGGCACCCGCAGTTTGAAGCCAAAGAAGTGGCTGCAATATCTACTGCTCAATTTTTCTAAGAGTAATCTTAATTTTACTCGCCTCCCTCTAGTTTCTGAAAAGGAGGTTGAGAGAAGAATTGTAAGTTTCGGGACAGATGCTTATGTCGCCGAATCTGACAAGGACGTTCTCAAAGTTAGGACGTCCTTTGAGAGCTTTTATTATCAGGCCCTCCAACCTTTATATGATCCTGCCTTCTTGGCGGGTTATTTAATGGTATGACTGAAAAAGTGTGTTATTCCTTCACAGAAAAACATACCCGTTAGGGCTGTATACCCAGCCGTCCTACTAGCATTGGGTAGGTGACTCAGTCTGTTGCCCGCGATGGTGTTCAGCATCCAAAGCGGACTGAGGAAATTATCTGATAAATTCTGCAATGTGAAGAAGGAGCAGAGGAAGAAAGGAGATCCGGTCACTAAGACTCCTAATCCGCATGTAGAACTTCCTTATACTTATTTGATGACTTGGTTGGTTCTACCACTTTGACAAGTCCTGCCGACTCGCAGATTGATTTGAATGCTCCCAAAGTGCAACATTACGAAAGATCGCAATGGAAAGGGGGTTACATGGCCGTGATCCGCAGGACTCTCCGTCACTTCTCAACTATTGAATTATTCAGATGTTTCCCATACTTTCTGAATGCTGGGTACGGGGAAGAATTCGAGGATACTGCTGGCGCTGATAAATTCACTACTCTATCCTCGGGGTGTTTCTGGTGGTTGGTAAGCAAAAACTTGATGTGATAAATTACTGCAAGCGCACAGTGTCGGTTGTAGCGCTATACAGGTCATCCCACAGGAATCTAACGTGTTTTGCGATTCTTACTAATTCTATAGTCTAACGGATTAACAAAGAATTTTAGGTTGAAGTTTGGTTGTTTTAATTAGCCTAGGATCTAGAATCCACTAGTTTCCAACCATGTTCTTACTTCTATTATCTTCTTCTCTCATAAAAATTTGATCTTTTTAGTTTAATCTTTATTTAAAGTGCCCTAAGTATGAGCTATCAAATGGTATGCAAGCATAACTAATCAAAGATACTACTTTTCATAAAAACAAACTAAATCTTTAGATAATTCAATGAAAAATATAAAATCAACAACTCCAAACCCTAACCAAGCATAGGCTATCAAGAAACCTAATTCAAGTATAACCTATCAAAGTCTTAATCTTCGAGTTCTTGTACATTTTAAACTTTTTATAGAATAATCATGTCTTTATTATTTTATTTAAGAAGAAAATACTAGAGAGCAATTATATTGTGGATTCTAATTTCATCTACATCCTAGAGCTAAACTAATTAGCTACTCATGATTATAGAAAGCAATTAAATCTAATCTAGAAAGCAAATAAATCTATACTAGAAAGAAATTAAATCTATTCTAGAAAGCAAATAAATCTATACTAGAAAGCAATTAAATCTATCTAAAAAGCAAATAAAGATTAGAAAATAATGGTTTACCTCTGGAGCACGGTATTGTGGCCGCCACCCCTTCAGCAAAACCTTAATTTTATTAATGAAAGACGAGTACAAACTAAATCCTAATCTACATTAGCTACTGCTTAAAACCCTAGAATACAAGAATACGGCCAATATATAGGCTTCGGAAATCAAACTCTAATTCTAAAAGAACTAAAAAATTAAAAAATTACAAAGAAGCCAAAGGAGAAAAATTGACGTATGGAGCCCACAAAGGGCTGCTGTTTGGCTACAATTACCACTATTTAGCGGCTTTATTTTGTGTAAATTGATTGAAATTTCTTCCACGTAAGTCTAGTTTCTTGAAAATTTTATTTTACATACTGTATTTGACTTTTAGTCTCTTTAGCATCGTAGTCTTCTAGTTTTGCTCACTTTAGAAACTTTTCGGACTCTGATTTCCGACTCCAACTCTGATTTCATGCCATCTCCTTGTACGAATAAAATTCTTGAAAAACACACTAACAATACCCAAGTAACATTATTTATATACAAAATAGGTAATATGAAGGCTATAAATATACAATATATGGCACTCATCAGTAAACATCCGCCCAGGACATCTGGTCCTTCGTTTGGGGAACCATTGCTATATTGAGCCTTAATATCCGAGCCGTTTCGCTCGACAGTTCGGGTATGATTAGCTTTATATTGGTAATCCCAATAAAGAAGTAAGTTTTGTTGGGAATGCTCTTGAAGGAGCTCGAGCTTGGTTTTACTTCGTCGCAGGTGGAACTCAGGCCAAATTTGATCTTCCGCTCAAGATCTCAAACTCGAGTATGAGCTTCTGTTTTTGTAAGTGGTTCGCAGATGCTAATACCGCTCCTCAAAATTTGAATATAAATCATACCAGTCTGTGGGAGATCAGAGTTTGGTATGCCCAGAAAAAGAAAGCTGGCAGCACGAAAGTGGCAGGGATGGAGGTTTTAGGGGGGACAATGCATCTAATGAATCAGAACCGGAGACCTAACAAAGGGAAGAGGACAATGATGCACCAGTTCAAGCTGCCTCTCTTGATGCTTTTCCTCTCCCGACATCGAAGAAGACTTCTCTTCAACTACAGTCTCCTCCCAAGAAACCTTCCCATAAGCGGAAGAGACTGAGATGCCTCAGTGACTTGCCTGCCAATCCGCAGGGTGTTGATTTGCTGGACACCTCATCAGAGATTGGCATTACGATGCCCAGTCTGGTTTCTGAGTTCCTAGTTGAGGAACCCGAGGAAGATGAGGATGACTCATCTTTAACTCTCCGCTCCCTTGAGAAGCGTCGGAGCCAAGGATCCATTCTCTGTAATGACCCTACTCCCATTATTCATGGGGATTCTACTCCTCCTACTGGTCAGGCCAATGTTGAAGTCAGTATTTCTTCGGCCTTGCAAAAGGATTCTACAGCTCCTATTGCTCAGGACACTGCAGATGATGAAGTACAAATCATTGGGGAGACTCGCGCATCATGTCCCCCAAAAGCACCAGTTCCTTGGGAAGATGAAGATGAATGGGGCGATGACGACGATGTCAATAGCGGCAATCTTCACTCTTCAACTCCTCCCTCAGACCACGGTAAGTACGTTTATCTAAGCGAGGATGTTCGGGCCAAAGTATACGGGACTGAAGTGTTTGGTCCTGAGGTGTACGGACTTGGAGAATCCAGTGTCCAACCTTTAGGTCTGCGTCTTCTTTGTTTAGCAATTATGTTATCATCAAATGACACTGTATCATTTAAATATTAACTTTCTCCTTTTGCTAGCTCTAGTTTCAACTCCAGATGCGAAGGTAACTTCGCCAGATGACACCATCGTGGGAGCTGACATTGATGAGGCAACCGAAGTTACTCCTTCTGTTGCTGATACTACGGAAGCAATATTCTCCGAGACTACTATGTCTACGGTTTTGGCCACAGCTGTTCCGACCGATATTCTAGTTCAGAAGGCTGTAATTTGTAGCTCTGCTGAAGTCTCCAGAAGTTCCATTCGTCCTGATACTGGCTTGGTTGCCCCCATACCACAGGGCACGGATCAAACTGCCTCAGCCTCAGCCTCAGCCAGTGTTAACCCTTCTCATGCAGAGATTGACATGCTTGAGATTGATCTATTGAAGGACACATTGGAGACTTTCTTTCACTTCCTGGACCGCTGTATTGATAAAGTACTGAAGGGTGCTTCCTTTGCTTCACTTGCCAATGTTCTCAATATTTACTTAACTGGTATTGTCAGCATCGGTGGAGAGGATAAAGCTGCTCCTTTTAGGCTTATGATAACTCGGCTTCAAAAGCATGCTGAATTCCTATGAAAAGCCAGAAATGCTGACAAATCTGAGACAGTGGAAATCATTTTTCAGAAGCTGAAAGAGGAACAGCTTAGGTTCCAGAAGGAGACCCAGGAGAAGGCAAATGCTTGCAAGGCTTCTTTAAAAAAGGGTCAATCAGACCGTGAGTCTCTAGTTCACCAAGAAGAGGTTGCGGCTGCGACTGTAAAGGACCACGACCAAGCTATTATTAGGATTCAAGAGACTATCGCCAAAGCTCAAGCTTTCCTAGCGAATATCACCAAGGAGCGCGATGAGTCAATGAGGAATCTTTCCAACTTATCGCGCCAGCGGGATAATACAACCAGAGATCTCTAGGCGATACAAGCTAAATTGGATATGCTGGAGGCGGCTGCAGCGCAGAATGTTGTTGCTAATGACGAGAAATTGCGTCATCAAGCCAGTGTCCAAGCTTATGAGACCCTCCAACAAGACATTGATGATGCTGAGGAGAAAATTAGAGCTCTTTTGAATAATTGAACTGAGAAAGCTTGTACATATATACTTTTTTTTGATTCTTTGTCTGTAATCTTGATTTGATAATGAATAAAAATCTCTTTATTTCTTACATAACTAAGAGTATCTGATGGATGATTCTGTTATTGATTACCAGAGGTAATTGTTAACTTGATAATCTTGAAATCAATCAAAATTTCCAAGCACCCAAAATTACTGTGAATGAAAGAACTTCTTGTTGACAAGTTTGATCCGCCCAAAGGTATTTTTAACTTGGCAGGCTTTGAAAGAAAGAAATTTGATTCGCCAGAGGTATTTTTAACTTGGCAAGTTTGGAAGAAAGAAATTTGATTCGCCAGAGGTATTTTTAACTTGGCGAGTTTGGAAGAAAGAAATTTGATTTGCCAGAGGTATTTTTAACTTGGGGAGTTTGGAAGAAAGAAATTTGATTCGCCAGAAGTATTTTTAACTTGGCGAGTTTGAAAGAAAGAAATTTGATTTGCGAGCTAAAGGTTTTTAGTCCGGAATCATGAATATTCATTAATAAGCTTCTGATTACAGACAAGCCCTTATTCATTATTTGCATTGAACTACCCAGACCGTGTTACGACTGGTGTTCTGCAATTTCACTAAGGATAATACTTCTTCAGGAATTTGCCATTAATCAGCATCATAATCTTATCACCATTCGGTTTTGCCAACCGATATGCACCGTTAGAATAGATAGTATCAATAACAAAAGGTCCCCCCCACTTCGGCTAGAACTTCCCTCTAGGTTTTTTGTTAGTTATGATCGGTCTTCTGACTGACAGGACCAGATCACCTTTCTGGAAAGTTCTTCGTTTGGCCTTCTTGTTAAATGTTTTGGCTATCTGCGTCTGGTATAGTTCAATACTCTGTTGAGCTTCCAAGCGTTTATCATCCAAGGCTTCCAATTCTTGGAGTCTTTGCTGGTGTTTTTCTTCTTCCGTCATCCTAGTTGTTAATGCAACTCGCAACGATGAGATTTGGACTTCCAAAGGCAAGACTGCTTCTGATCCGTATACCAGGGAGAAGGGTGTGGCATTGGTGGGAGTTCGGACTGTAGTGCGATATGCCCACAGACATTCTCCAAGCTTCTCATCCCAGTCCCTCTGATTGGACGATATGAACTTTTTGAGAAGTTTTACAATAGTCTTATTGAAGGCTTCTGCCAGACTGTTGGCTGTAGAGTAATACGGCAATGAAGCTATATCTTCGATCATGTACTTGTTGCAGAATCTGGAATACACTTGGCTCATAAATTGGGGCCCGTTGTCATAAATTATTCTTCTGGGCACCCCGAAGCGATAAAGCACATGGTGCTTGACGAATTTGATAACATCTGATGACTCACTTCGGTTAGGAAAATGACCTCAGTCCATTTCAAAAAGTAATCTGTTAACCGGTGTCCTCTCGTTGACGGCGGGGCAAACTGCCACATAATATCCATACCCCATTGCTCAAACAGCCACGACGTAGCCGTTGGGTGGAGATACTCCGGAGCCTGATGTATAAAGTCTGCATATAGTTGGCAGACCCTACACTTCCTGGCGTAGTCAACCGCTTCTGTCATCATCTTAGGCCAGTAATAGTAATAGCCCATTCTTCGGATCCTATTCCAGAGTTTTGGCCTTGGTTGGTGTGCTCCGCAGATACCAGCATGAGCTTCTTCGAGTACTTTTTGAGCTTCGCGGTTGGAGAGATAGCAAAGTAAAATTCCCTCATAAGATTTTCTATACAATGTCTGGAGCTCCGTGTTGTAGTAGAACCGGACAACCCTTCTCTGAATTGTCCTAGCTTCGTTTTGATCTTCAGGTAATATACCATAAAGGACATAGTCTATATAAGGAAAACGTCAATCCCTCGGTTCTAGGCTTGATTCAAAAACATCAGCTTCGTCTTCCTGTGGTTTCTGCACTTCCTCTTTGAGTTCGTCTTTTGGACAAAATAATTCTTTGCTCCCTACTATAATTTGCTTTCTAGCATGCTTGGGCAAAGCTAATGTAGCAGCTAGGGAAGCTAGTGAATCTGCATAACTATTTCGGTGGCGCTTTACGTGGCTAATATAGAAACCATCGAAACCATCGGCGACCTTGATTACCGCACGATAATACGACAGGAGGTCTTCATATTTGACCTCGTACTCTCCTTTTACTTGATTTACAAAAAGCTGAGAGTCCCCATATGCCTCCAAATATTTGACTCCCAGTTGCTTAACTATTTTAAGCCGATCAGGAGGGCGTTATATTCCACGACATTATTGGAGCATGAGCTTGTTAATGAGTAAGCTCGAGGAATGATGTGGTTGTGAGGGGAGACGAAAACAACTCCTACCCCCGCTGTAATCTTTCCTTTGGATCCCATTCGGGAGGCATCATCGAAGAAAAGTTTCCATACACCTTTCGAGGCTGTATTCGCCTCAAAAGACCTTCGCGAGTCATCTTTTTCTGGAATCAGGTTCCATTGTTCTAACTCTCCAGGAATTTGTTCGTATAACTTCGAGGATGTCGGGATCGGGTGTTCAGCTAGGAAGTCGGCCACGGCCTGTCCTTTAACAGACTTCTTCGGGAAAAAGCACATATCATACTGTGATAGCAGAATAGCCCAATTAGATAGTCTTGAGTTTAACGATCTAGGCTTAGTCATTAGTGTTCGCAGCAGAATTGTCTTGCCTTCCTTCCATTGAATAAACTTGAATTACAACGAAAGTGAACAATAGAAAAAGATGAACAAACGAGAGGATTTTATATCTCAATTGCTCTTTTTTACAATAAACGTGGGATCTGTGTGGTGATGGGATCTATAGTAGTTCCTTTGGACTATCGGATGTCGAACTTTTCTCTCTTGAAGATGATGGCTGACTGTAGATTTGATCTTCTCTGGTCTTTCACGAATTCAAGGCTCTCACGCATAACTCGAATTCTCTAAGATCTCAGAAAAGGATCTCAATTGCTAAAAAGAAGAAGACTAATGATCTCTGGCTTTGATTCGTTCAAGACTCTTACGCGTAACTTGAACTCTCAAAAATCTCAAAGCTCCGAAAGATCCGAAAAAGAGGAATCTCCTTAAGGCTTCCTCAAAGGAGTATTTATAGCCTTAGGATTAATATCAAAGTTTCTATCCAAATAGAATTCGTACTCATCAATGATTCTAATCAAATATCTTAGTCTTGATTTAAATCTCTTGATTTAGAGTTCTGATCGGACTTGATTTGGGTAACCGGATAAGTCCAAGTCACAATTCCAATCAATTTGGGATTCTGGTTATCTGCTTATGCGGAGAAAAACTCATCAAAACGCGGAGCTTGAGGAACCAGGATGCGGAACTAACGCGGAGCTATTGATCATCTCCGCGTTTTGTTCAAACGCGAGGCTATAACAGCCAAACGCGGAGCTATAAAGTTAGCTTCGCGTTCTGTTGTGGAAAATCCTTTTTACTTAGAAATTTTCACCACCAACATAACCCCTTCCAAAGTTTTCAAAATGGCTTAGAACTTAGCAGATTTTGAAATACTTTGGATCCTTTAAACGGAAACGCGGAGTTAAAATACCAAGTTTATCTCCCGCTTTGCTCACTTACGCGGAGCTAATAGCTTCACTAATTTTTCAGTGAAATGAGTAATTGCTTCATTGATTACCCTAAGTTTCTGTGCCAAATACCAAGCGGCGGATTATCTTATTTAAGCAGAGGCTTTTGGCTCATCTTCTTCTTCATTTGATTCGAAGAATTCTCAAAAAGCTCAAAGTTTAAGCGACCGAGCGACTCATATTGGAGGAATGATCTTCAGCCGAACTTCCTTTGATTCCTCATGGATTTCCATCATTAGGATGTCAACTAAGAGGATTACGGCCTCGCGCGCCTCCTCACCATCGGCGGTTGGTGCTAACAGCGGTGACAGCGGTCGAGGCAGTGGCTATAATGGTGAGCCAGTCCATGTTGCGTCAATTGGAGGTAAAAACCTTATCTTTTGGTTTTCTTAGAACCATTCCGGGGTATTTTGGCTCAGTTTAAACCGGCCAATTGTTTATTTCACCGGCGAGATCGCCTTTCTCCGACTGTAAGGCTTAAAGGAGAAGGAAAAGTCAGAGAGGAACTCTGATCTTCTTCTACGCGAAGTTATCGCGCCATCCTCGAGTTTTAAAGTGCGGGGCTATTTGATTAGCAGTCGCTTTAAATCTGCGAGGCTATCTTGATTTAGCAGTCGCGTTTGATCTGCGAGGCTGTCTCTTCAGCTACGCGCGGAGTTTATTTTTAGCTCCGCGTTTTTATACTTAGAAGATTTTTCGAGTCTAACTCTGGGTTCTTCTTTAGCAGTAGAGTATTCGGACCAAATCCTTTTTGAAGAGGAGTGCATGTGGCTTTACCAGTCTTCATCAGCAAAAGTAATTCTAAGGAAGCCAGAAGCATATGCTTTATAACATAGTTACAGGTTTCAAGCTCTGGCTCCAAAGGATTTCTGCGGCAGCCCATTAAGCTTTCTTGAGGACCATTTCTGTTAGATGACAATCTCTGTTGGTTTCCAGAGTGATAGAGATGCACATATAAGGGCTTGTAGCATGTCAAATTCAACTTGTGCATCTTCATTAAGATTTTTGTAGCAATATCTTCAGATGATCCACTAAGAACTTTAAACAGATCATAGTTGACATTCGCAGAGGAGATCTTTTGTATGTGAACCAGGGAATTGAACTTTAACACCCTGTGGGAGAATCTCACCGTTAGGTTATTGATTAGTTGATGAATATGTAGAAGCTTTTGGGAGAGCTTATAACTCCATCTTCTTTTGTAATTCCTTTGCTCTATGAATAAAAGCAAATATATATTCCTCTCTATCTGTTGGCTTCAAGAATCTTGCTTGCACAACAAACAGATGGCTTATAATTTTGGTAAAATAATCTAAGGCTCATTTGCGTAACTTAAATTATCAGTACCAAGATGATCGGTTAAGGATCATTTAACTTAGATGGAAGTGCTTAATTGCACATGCCCAAATCCAAGTTTTCATATAAAACACGCGGCTAAAATACCAAGTTAACCTCGCGCTTTGTATAGCTCTGCGAAGTTAAATAACTTCGCGTTTTCCATTATCACGCAGAGCTAAATAGCTTCGCGTTTTTGGAGAGTAACTGGTCAGTTACCTTTTCCGAAACTCGCGCCGAATTCCAAGAGGCGGTTTCTTTTATTTAAATGGAGTCTCTATCTTTCTTTCATCTTACTTCATTTGAAAATTTTCCAGAGACTTAGAGATTCAGACGATCAGAGCTCAGGCAACCCGAGCGTTCTCCGACCGAGTTTCTCTTCGATTTTCCATCGATTTTCATCAAGTTTTCGCAAACAATGGCACCCAAGACTCATGCTTCTTCTCGCGCAGCCCCGTTGTCAGCGACTGGCGCAAGCAGTGGTGGCAGCGGCGCGGAAGCGGCGGGCCAGCCCACGTTTCGCCTATTAGGGTAAGAATCTCTCTATCGAGACTTTTTAGAACATTTCTAGAGTGATCTGGCTCGGTTCTAACCGGTTGATCATCTCTTTCACCGGCGAGATTGCCGTACTCTGGCCGTATGGCTTGGAGAAGAAGAAAAGCCTCTGGTTTTCTTCTTACGCGAAGTTATCGCATCATCCTCGCGTTTTGAAGCGCGGGGCTACTTTGAGTAGCAGTCGCGTTGAAACACGAGGCCTATTTGAGTAGCAGTCGCGTTGAAACGCGAGGCTTATTTTGAGTAGCAGTTGTGTTGAACGCGAGGCTTATTTTGAGTAGCAGTCGCATTGAACGCGAGGCTTATTTTGAGTAGCAGTCGCGTTGAACGCGAGGCTTGTTTTGAGTAGCAGTCGCGTTGAACGCGAGGCTTATTTTGAGTAGCAGTCGCGTTGAACGCGAGGCTTAGGCTTTATTCTTGACTTCTGCGCGGTCTAATTTTTAGCTTCGCGCGGAGTTAGCTTTTAGCTTCGCGCGTTCTAATTTTTAGCTTCGCGCTTCCATACTCAGAAAATTTTTCAGATTTTGTAGAAACTTTTCTAATACTAATTCTGCTTCTTCTTCTTGCAGTAACGTATTCGGTGGAATCTCTTCCCCATAAGCACTACTTTGGCTTTGCTGGGGGCTCTGACCCATCAGGTCAATTTCGCTTCACCACCATCATGGCCGCATATAAGCCAGATCCGAGGGAGCGCAAGGAGAAGTTAATCAAGTATCATCCCACTACTTCACGGGAAATTATAAGTGATGCGGCCTGCGAATCCCTGAACAGAGAAATGCTAGAGAAGCCCACGTTTCTTTTTGGGGACACGATGGAGCAGTCAGATCAGATCCTCTTTGAAGAGGAGTGCAAATGGCTCTACAATTCTGGCGAAGCTTTAATGTTTCTGCCTTCAATGGAGCGTGGCTATCCTTGGTTTATCTTCAGAGGCTAGCGATGCCTCGTGAGTTAAAGTGGGGGCTAACTCAAGACAAGGATGGCGTCCCAACTGGTAAATTGGGTGCACATGGGGCTTATCAAGATGGCCCCACCCGAAATATCACTGGTTTGCTTCCCGGCAGGTTTAGCAAGGAGCTCCCAATAGGAGAGACCCCTACTCGCGCCCGAACTTTCTTAAGAGAGTTCATAGCGAAAGACGGCCAATACCCAGCTAGCGACTTCAGGATGCCTAGCTGGGTTTATTCATCTGGCAACATGTGGTGGGCTCGCCTTGTCCAGTATATGTTGGATTCTCACGAACCCATCCTGAAGGAGATTGGCTTGTATAAGGCTATCAGAAATGTCCAATTTTGGTTTTCCCAGAGTGCTTATCACTTCTTCTGCTTTCTGGAAATGTATAACCCTAAGACCTGCACTCTTTTTACACCAGTGGGTGAGTTAGGGTTCGCTCTCCACGAAATGTTCGAGGTATCTGGGCTTTCCATGTGCGAAGTCCCCTTGAAGAATATATCCCCACTACCGAAGAGTTGAATATGCTGATGGCAAAGGACGAGCGCATCTACGCCACCTATTGGGAGATGATGTGCCATTACCGCATCTGTGCTGACTTAGCAGGTGTGCGTAATTAAGGTATCGGCCACAAGAAATGGGCCGACTACCTTTTTGCTAATTTGAGTTCTAAGGATAGTTCAACGACTATCCATGGCCATGCTCCTGTCTACATCACAGAGATCAATAGCCGCATCGCTAAGACTAGCCTGATTTATTATACTACTGAATCCAACGAAGGTGAATTCGGTCCTGGCGTCTCGTTCAAGAGCTACCACTATCAAGCTCAGACCTCAATATCCAACAGGGGGCTCATTGCTGGGTTCCTGATGCTGTGGCTGAAGAGATGTGTCGTGCCGTCATTGCCGAAAGAGGCAATTGCAATGATCGTGGTGTATCCAGCAGTTCTTCTTGCATATGGCCGTCCCTTTGGTCTCCTTCCTGCTATGGTGTGCAATCTACAACATGGATTGCGAACACTCTGCAATGACTTCATCCCTGCAGATAAGGGCAAGGGAAAAGGAAAAGGCAAGTCAAAAGAGACTGCCCAGGCAAAAACTCCGAACCCTAGAGTGGAGTTGCCTTACACCTATTTGATGGCATGGCTCGTCTTGCACTGTCCCTCTCTGATGAGTGCGGCTGAACACCGTTCAGGTGACATGTGCTACTTCGTGGAGTTGTACGAGCGCTCTTCATGGAAGCACTATTACATGTCTCAAATCCGTAAAACTCTTCGTCATCATCATAATTATGAGATCTTTAGGTGTTTCCCCAACTTTCCTGGCGGAGGATACGGGTTAAAGTTGAAGGATATTGCGAGAGCTAATAACTTCGCCACCTTATCTGCGGGAGCGTTCTGGTGGCTCCTCAACATCCGCCCAGGACACCTGGTATATCGTCGGGATGGCAAGTGTCTTATCGAGCCATACCTCCCGAGCTGCTTTGCCCGCCAGTTTGGATATTCCCAATTCTATGTGGGTAATCCGAACAAGAATCTGGCATATGAGGGGAACTTATACGAGGGTGCTCGCGGCTGGTTTCATTTTACAGCTGGTGGAATCGGAGCTGAATTCATCTTGCCTCAAAAGTTGCCAGAACTGGCCATGACTCTCAGCTTTTGCACATGGTTCGTCGTTGCGAATGCTGATGTGCCCGCTTTCTCCCTCAATCAAAACTGTTGTAAGGAGATTGAGGCCTTCCATACTAGCCGCCAAGGTGCTTCAAGAGTGAGAATAAAAGGAATGGTGAATTCCTAGGCGCAGTGGGCGAACCCTTAGAAGTCAGCGAGTCTGACGATGATGATGATGATAATGATGACAACCCGAATGTTGGAGGTGCTCCTCAACCTGTCGTCATTCGCCCTCGGAGCCCAACCCTCAAACGCCGCGGCGCTCCAAAGAAAGGGCCTGCAAAAAAGAAGAAGAAGAAGTTGGCTCCGGGAGCTTTAATAGTCTCCCAAGAAGCGGCTATCCAGCTTGCTTCGGATATGCTGGCTTCAGCTCTGCCTCCAGCGCTGGCAGAGGAGAGTGGACCTGCTAGAGCTCCAAGTGATCCTGAGGTCCCAGCTCCATCAATCGTAGAGCCTGTCGAACACCTTGCGGTGCAACCACTGGGTAGTGAGACGGGTATGCTTCTGGAAACAACGACGGCTCCTCCTTCAAGTCCGACAACTGGATTTGTAGCTCCTGGTATAGCTCTTCGCATTCTATGTTTTGTCCATTATTTTACTTTATCATTATTCGTAACACCATTTGTTTGCTTCTTGAAACGCAGGTGGTCAGCTCCACTTGCCAATGCATTCGACTACCAAGGGGGTGTCTGAGGAGAGGGTAGATTATTCTGGGACAACTTACTCAGTGGGTGGTTTGAGTAGTTCTACAAATGAATTTGATGCAGACTACTTTACAACAACTCCTCCCTCTGCTCCGTCTTCAGTTCCCCCAATTGATGAACTTGGAAGTGATGAGAGGACAGAGGTGATTGTCGTGGCTGCCGCGAGAGAAGCTACGCCATCCCCGAGTCTGCCGTCTCCAACACCGAATGTGTGCTCCGAAGAGGCTTTTCCAATGGTTGTCGGTGTACTTTCTGCTCCTCAGCCAGCAATACTAACATCTTCTACCATAATGGTTGTCGAGACTCTTGCAACCCCTCCAGCTCCAATTCTTTTGCCAGAGGGAGATGAAGAAAACCTGAGGTTCTCATTTGAAGCCAATTCCACTACAGGAGGAGCTTCGGGTGGAAACGCTCCCTCATCTTCCCCTGTTAGTGGCGCTGCTCGAGTGGTTCGTACCAGCGATGCTTCCCCTAGGGTTCCTAGTGTTGCCAGATCTTCATTGGCTTTACTGGCCCCGCACATCATGAACCTGTTACAGGGGCGGGCTTCCTCCTCTTTGACTGCAGTGGACACCAATCCTCCTCTAGTGACATCTTCTTTGACGCTGCCTGCTTTACCTGCAGATACTGTGGATCCTCTTGAAGACCTCTTCAACTACAGCGTAAATGATTTTATGCGGTTGCTAAGAAGATGCATCGAGGTGAACCTTGCCGGAAGAGATTTCCTTAGTCTCGGACGTCCGATGTTATCCAGTTATTTGGATAATATTGAAAGGGTCGGGCGACAAGACCGAGCAGCTCCTTACTGAGCCCGTCTTGCAGCCTTAGAAGAGCAAGTGAGCATACTACACACAATCCGTCAAGCGGATGTGGAGGCGATCACTGAGATAGAACTGGCGCGGCTTCGAGCAGAGTCAACATCGTGTCGAGAGGAATTGAGACGACAGGCAGAGGGATGGTCTCAGGAGTTGGTAGAGCTCCAGGCTAGTCGGGAGTCCATTCTTAGGGGTTTGGAGGCCGCGGGCTCCGAGATTGAGAGGAGTCAGGCTGCCATCCTTAGAGCCCATGAAACCATTGCTAAAGCTCGGACTTTCTTAGAGGCCAACGAGCTTCAACTAGGAGAATCCGTCAAGAAACGGGAAGCGCTGATCCTCCAGTGAGGGCAGGTCGAGCAGGAGGAGACAATAAGAAGCTGTGCTATCGAAGAGTCTCGTCAGCAGCTAACTCAACAACTTGCCATGAATGACGATGACTTACGAAGGCAGGCTCAGCATTCTGTAGAGGCAACTCATCGTCGAGTGATTGATGAGACGGTGAATAAGTTGAAGCTCCTAGGAGATCCGTAGTCTTCATTCTTTCTATTCTTTTATTCTTTTTGTAATAAGAATTTTGTAATAGAAGAGAGAACTTCGCTGGTTCCTTTTGTATCTTCATTCATTTTTAATAAAGATGATTCTTTTTCTTCATTTGTTTGTCGGCTTCAAAATAAATTTGCTTGCACGACAAACAACTTGTCTTCAAAATAGTTGATTTGTTTTGGTATCTTCTTCCAAGGCTCAACTGCGTAACTTGGATTGATAATACTGGGATGATCGGATCGGAATCATCAAATTTCGGTTAGAGGCGCTCAATTGCGCATGCCAAAGAATTTTGTAGGTGGTTCAAGGCTCAACTACGTAATTTGAACTGGGCACACCAGGGTGACTGGGTTAGAATGACCAGATTATGGTCAGAGGCGCTCAATTGCGCATGCCAGAGAATTTTGGAGGCGGTTCAAGGCTCAACTGCGTAACTTGAACTGGGCACACTAGGGTGACTGGGTTAGAATCACCAGATTAAATTGGATAAGTTCAAGTGCTCATGTGCGTAACTTGAACAATTGGAGGCAATTCGAGGCTCAACTGCGTAATTCAAACTGGGCACATCCAAGATGATCGGGTCAGAACTATCAAATTTTGGTCAGAGGCGCTCAATTGCACATGCCTGAGAATTTTGGAGGCGGTTCAAAGCTCAACTGCGTAACTTGAACTGGGCACACCAGGGTGATTGGGGTTGGAATCACCAGATTATGGTCAGAGGCGCTCAATTGCGCATGCCAGAGAATTTTGGAGGCGGTTCAAGGCTCAACTTCGTAACTTGAACTGGGCACACCAGGGTGATTTGGGTTGGAATCACCAGATTATATTCAGAGGCGCTCAATTGCGCATGCCAGAGAATTTTGGAGACGGTTCAAGGCTCAACTGCGTAACTTGAACTGGGCACACCAGGATGATTTGGGTTGGAATCACCATATTATATTTCAAGTGCTCATGTGCGTAACTTGAATAAGTGGAGGCGGTTCAAGGCTCAACTGCGTAACTCAAACTGGGCACATCTAGGATGATCCGGTCAGGACCATCAAATTATGGTCAGAGGCGCTCAATTGCGCATGCCAAAGAATTTTGGAGGCGGTTCAAGGCTCAATTGCGTAACTTGAACTGGGCACACCAGGGTGATTTGGGTTGGAATCACCAGATTATGGTCAGAGGCGCCCAATTGCGCATGCCAGAGAATTTTGGAGGCGGTTCAAGGCACAACTGCATAACTTGAACTGGGCACACCAGGGTGATTTGGGTTGGAATCACCAGATTATGGTCAGAGGCGCTCAATTGCGCATGCCAGAGAATTTTGGAGGCGGTTCAAGGCTCAACTGCGTAACTTGAACTGGGCACACCAGGGTGATTTGGGTTGGAATCACCAGATTAAATTTCAAGTGCTCATGTGCGTAACTTGAATAAGTGGAGGCGGTTCGAGGCTCAACTGCGTAACTCAAACTGGGCACATCCAGGATGATCGGGTCAGGACCATCAAATTATAGTCAGAGGCGCTCAATTGCGCATGCCAAAGAGTTTTGGAGGAGGTTCAAGGCTCAACTGCGTAACTTGAACTGGGCACACCAGGGTGACTGGGTTAGAATCACCAGATTAAATTGGAGAAGTTCAAGTGCTCATGTGCGTAACTTGAACAAGTGGTTGCTTATACTTCCCGGGATATTAAGCATAGTATTTCTTCAAAAATTTGCCATTGATCGGCATCATCATCCTATCACCGTTTTGATTCATCAAGTGATAGGCTCCACTGGAGTATACTGTCTCCACGATGAATGGTCCTTCCCACTTGGGTTCAAATTTACCCTTAGTCTTGTGGGTCAGTACCATCGGCCTTTTAACAGCCAAGACCAAGTCTCCTTATTTAAAGATCCTTGGTTTGACATTCTTATTGAACGTTCGTGAGATTCGGGCTTGATACAGCTCAATTTGTTGCTGAGCCTTGAGACGCTTTTCATTCAACGCCTCTAATTCTTGCAATCTTTGTTGATGGCGCTCTTTTGTCGTCATCTTTGTGGCTAAGGCCACTCTTAATGAAGGAATCTGGATTTCAAGAGGCAAGACGGCCTCGCTTCCATAGACCAAAGAGAACGGGGTAGCTTTTGTAAGGGTGCGAATAGTGGTGCGATAGGCCCACAAGCACTCTCCTAGCTTTTCGTCCCAATCTCGTTTATTAGAGGAGACGAACTTCCGAAGGAGTTTAATAATTGTCTTGTTGAAGGCTTCGGCCAACCCATTTGCTGCGGGATTATATGGCGTTGAAGCGATATCTTTGATCCTGAATTTATCACAGAATCTTGAGAAACCTTGACTGATGAATTGAGGTCCATTATCGTGGATGATCCTCCGAGGGACACCAAAACGGTAAATGACATGATGCTTGATGAACTTAATCACATCTGTCGTCTTCACGTCACTCATGGGCACGGTTTCGGCCCATCTTGAAAAATAATCGGTTATTGCAAGAATAAACCGATATCCTCTGGATGACGGGGGAGTTATTGGCCCCACAATATCCATTCCCCATGCTTCAAATGGCCAACTAGCAACGGTATTGTGCAAGTATTCTGGGGGTTGATGAATAAAATTTGCATGTACCTGGCATTCATGGTACCGTTTAGCGTATGTCATTGCCTCGGTAATCATCTTTGGCCAGTAGTATCCTAACCTTCTTATGCGGTCCCCAAGTTTTGGACCGGGCTGATGAGCTCCACATACTCCATCGTGTGTTTCTCTCAGCACTTCGTCTGCTTCTGTTTTTGATAAGCACCGTAGTAGAAGACCATCACTCGACTTTCTATATAAAGTCTGAAGCGTATGATCATAATAGAACCTTGGGGCCTTTCTCCTTATTGAGGCGGCTTCCTTTGGGTCTTCTGGCAGCATCCCGTATAAGGCATAATCCACAAACGGAAATCGCCAATCATGGGGTTCCTAAGTTATGCCCGCTTGGCATATTTCTTTATCTTGGAATATGATATCCGGATGGAGGAGCTCTCTACTACCAATAGTGATGCTTTTAGCCTCACCCGGTGAAATCGCCAATGTTGCGGCTAATGAGGCGAGAGCATCGGCGTAGACATTCTCATTCCGTGGTATATGTGAAATATAAAATTGTCCAAAGTATCCTGCTAGTTCAATGGCTAGCTGATGATAGGGGATGAGGGCATCATGTCTGACTTCATATTCTCCTGTCATTTGATTGACAATGAGCTTAGAGACTCCATAAGCCTCTAGATAGTTCACCCCTAGTTGCAGGGCTATTTTCAAGCCAATAATGAGCGCATTATATTCTGCTACATTATTTGTGCACGGTTCTGTCAACGAGTAACTGTTAGGAAGTATATGTTTTTGTGGGGTGATTAGTACAATGCCCACTCCAGTAGTAGACCGCCTGGCAGCACCATCAAAGAACATTTGCCATGGTTGTTCCTTACTAACTGTATTGACTTCTGACCTCTGTTTGAAATTAGACCATATTGGATGATCTGCTAAGAAATCGGCAATTGCCTGTCCCTTCATTGCTTTTTGAGGAACAAAGTGGATGTCGTATGGCGATAGCAATAATGCCCATTTTGCCAGTCGGCCATTTAAAGATCCTGGTTTCGTCATGAGGATTTTCAAGGGGTTAACCCGGGATATGACCTGAATTATTTGCCCTGAAAGATAGTGTCGCATTTTCTGAACAGCGAACACTAGGGCTAAACATTCTTTTTCAATCGGGGTATACCGCTGCTCGGCCCCAATCATTGTCCTGCTTAAATAGTAGAGGGCATGTTTATGGCCGTGCTCGTTATATTGAGCAAGTAACGCTCCTAAAGCATTATCATGGCTCTTACATATATAAGGAACGGCTGTCCAGGGATGGGTGCCATGAGGACAAGAGGTTTGGTGAGATACTCTTTGAGGTCATCAAATGCTTGCTGACATGCCTCGTCCCATACGAAAGAAACCCTCTTTTTCATGAGTTTGGAGAATGGCCGACATCGTCCAGATAGGTTAGAAATAAAGCATCGAATATAGGCGAGCTTTCCTTGTAACCCCCTTAATTCTTTAAGATTACGGGGAGGCGGCATCTCGCTTTCACCTTTTCAGGATCAAGGAAGATTCCTTTTGAAGTTATTATGAATCCAAGGAATTTCCCACTGGACACCCCCATGAAAGACTTAGTTGGATTCATCTTCAAATGATGTTTCCTCATGAGATTGAAGACCGTTCTCAAGTTATGCAGATGATCTTCTTTGTTCTTGCTTTTAACTGCCAAGTCATCCACATAGCACTCTACTGTTTTGCATAGATGCTCTTTGAATATGACGCTCATTGCGCGTTGGTAGGTGGCGCCGGCATTCTTCAATCCGAATGGCATTACCGTGTAACAGTATACCCCCAGCGACATTCTGAAAACTGTATGCTTTTCATCATCTGGGTGCATCTTGATCTGGTTATATCCTGAGAAGTCATCCATAATGGACATCCTCTCATAACCACAAGTATTATCAATCATCACATCGGTGATTGGGAGTGGAAATTCATCTTTAGGACATGCAGCGTTCAAATCTCGAAAATCGATGCATATCCAGATTTTGCCGTTCTTTTTGCGAACCGGGCACTATGTTAGCTACCCAAGCAGGATGCTGTTCTTCACGGACAAATCCAGATTCTATAAGTTTATTAACTTCAACGACTATTGCCTCCATCAATTCCGGTCAAAAATGCCTTTGCTGTTGTTTAACTGGCTTGGCGTCCTCTTTAATATTTAACCGGTGTGTGGCAATCTGAGGATCAAGACCGGGCATGTCTTCATAATTCCATGCGAACACGTCTATATACTCTTTGATAAGAGATATAAGTTCCTCCTTTTTCCAAGGGAGTCAGCGTGTCGCTTATGAAGATGGGCTTCGGATTCTCACCTGTTCCCATGTTGACCTGTATCAATTTATCTTCAGTGGGTGGGTCATGCTGTTCAAAGAAGACGTCCCAAAGAGTATCCATATGCTTAGCCCAAGAATCATCTTGAACATCAATTGGTTTCTCGTCACTTTTAAATGCGGCTGAAACCATATTAGCTGTCAGAGATTGGAACTAAGTGCCGGTGCTTACATCCGAATCATGGTCGGATGGAGATGTGTCTTCCTTGGCCGAAGCACTCTCTTCATCTTTGAGCGGTGATGAGGGTGGAGTAGATACATAGCCCAACCCCCTGCGAGTCTTTTGGTAATAATCCAGGCTCTTTCCTCTCGGTCTAAACGAGGGTATGAGATTTCGCCGCCCTTTTTCGAAGTTTAATCCCGGTTTCTGGGTAAAATTATAACCCATCCTCTCCATCATCTGCCGGGACTTCTGCTCATACAAGTGAAATTGAGGTGATGTCTATTCATCACTTTCACTGCTTTGTTCTCGTCAAGGTGACATGATTATCTTGCCGAACATAATCGGCTTTTGAGACTTCTGTCAGGGAGGCACTTCAAAAAAGTGACCTTGGCCCTTAGTTATCTCTGATCGAGAGAGGAAGGATGACTTGAGTGGCATGTGATATGCCGCCAGAACTTCAAGTTCGGATAAGCCATCCACTTCGGTAGAAGTACAAGAGGGTTCAGACTCTGTAGCTACAGCAGGCTCGTAGACTAACTTTACATTTTCATTGATAATCCACTCTTCCTCTATTACATTGGCTACATTATCACCAAGACTCAAACTAAAATCTAAGCAAGGATTAATTTCATAATCACCCCCATCATCCTCTTCGGAAGGCTCGTACTCTGTATCCGCCTCGATACCGCTTTCATCAAGCTCTTGAGGCTTGCTAGGATCGTCATTGGAGACTTCATGGGCTGCTTTGTAGAGCCTGACATCCGTGAAGTAATTCTCCAGCCCTTTGGATGGCTGCTTATCTTCAACTAATGTCCGGACTTCTCCTTCCTTATCGCAATATTTCATGCATTGGTGAAGAGTCGACGGGACTATCATGTAAGCATGGATCCAAGGCCGTCCCAGTAAGATATTATAGGAGGTATCTGCATCAATAACGTAGCATGTGATCTCTGTCCTCAAATCCCTGATCTGACATCGGAGTCGGATTTTTTCCGAGGGGATTGCTATTATTTGCATTAAACCCATATATAGTAGTGTTGGTTGGTGTCAGACGATGAAGGGAAATCCCCAATTGCTGCATCAATCTTCTGGGAACGACACTTAGTGCAGACCCCGGATCAATTTGAATTTGGTCCACCTTCGTGTATCCGACATATCAGGTGAAATATAAAGGCCTGTTATGCTTTATATTCCTCACCTGCATGTCTTCTGGAGAGAAGATAATCTGAGGGACCTGCCTCCTCACTTGGTGACAGCGGGGGCAAGAGTCTTATTCTTCATCGGCCGGCTCGATAATCTGAGCTACGACTGATTCAGAGTCTGCCAAGGCCTCTCTTAATGCCTCACGAGTTGACTTTGATTGTCGTAACAGCTCATACAATGTGACTCGAGCTGGAATATTTGCCAACTGAGCTATTATATCAAATTTGAAGGTAGTATCTTTGACTCCTTCATCTTCAACAGGATTTTTCTGGAAACGAAGCCCCTTTTGTTGTGTAGGCTTCGCGAGTTCCCCATATACGTTTTTCGGGTCTACCTTGGTGTAATCCTTGAGAAATGGCTTGCCAGACCGAGTATTGGAAGGGCCCGCCCCATCTGGATGAGTGGCCATGGCTTCAGGTTCTTCTTCAGAATCTGTGAAGGCTCCCGAGGCTATGTATTCTTCCTTTATATCTGCGGAAATAGCGTTAACAGTCCGCTTTTTCCTTTGACCCGCTTGGGTTGTCCACTGTTCGTCCTGTAGCAAATCAGGGTGGACCGACATGACTTCCCCCTTCTGAGTTGTTATGGGGACAAGTCCTTCTTGAGCCTTCTTGTAAGGGTCAAGGTTCTTTGTAACCAACTTACCCTTCGGAATTGGGGTCACTCCTGCAGGGAACTCATGAGCTCCAACCACTATGGTTGCCATATTGGCAGTGACCTTCTGCTCCTCTTTAAGCGCAGAACTCCAGCTTCTATTAGTGCTTAGATTCTGTTCTTCAGAGGGTAACAATCTTTAGTAGGGTGTCCAACATTCCGGTGATAGCGGCAATAATTGGGGTCGTTGGTCTTGCCAGCATCCTCCGGCTTCCTATTCTCCAGGAGTTTCAACATCCCCTTCCTCATGAGTAGATGGAAGAGTGTAGGCATTTGCTCTGCCTTGAAAGTATAGGTCCTCTCTGGCTGAGGCCTATTTTGTCTCGTGCCTTGCTGATTTTGGGGCTTCGAGTTTAGTGGAGGATTGGTCTTCGGCGGAGCAGCTTCTGAAGCCATTACCGCCTTCCCTTTATTCTTAGCATTATTATTCTGGGTGTATGATCTGCTATTCCCAGTGCTCCTCGATCCGCGGGATTCTTCAACTCGACGGATCAAGTCTTCTACTTGCTCTCCTTGCTTGAGCAAATCTCTCCACGTTTTAGACTCTACGGCTCCCATTTTTAAGAGCACATTAGTCTTCAAATTGTGCCGACAAGTCTCGACTAGAGTTTCCTGGATCATTCCATGTTTGAAATGCACAGACTTCTCTCGGAACCTTTCTATGAAGTCTTTTATCGTTTCTTATTCCCCTTGTTTAGTTGCAAGGAGGGAATGAACCGTAATCTCGGTATCATTCTCGAAGAAACGTGCGAGAAATAACTTCTCAACATCAAACCATGTATTAATAGAACCTGGGGGCAGCTGCATAAATCAAGTGAAAGCAGGCCCGCGCAAAGTACTTGCGAACACTTTAGTCATGATTGGGTCATTGCCCATCAGATGTCCTGCTTGGAATAAGAAGTAGTAAATGTGCTGACTGGGAGATCCCTTCCCATTATACGGCTCTAACTTGAGCAGCTTATACTTCTGAGGGTATGGTACCGTATTCCATTCAGGTGGATATGGTCTGGAGACCCCTGACTCCTTCAACTCCTTTTTATGCATCAGTGCTTCGAGTTGATTTTGTAGCTGCTCAATTTTCTCTCCATGTGGATCATGGAAATAATATTTATCCTCGTCTTCATGCATCGAGGGGCCTTTTTCTTCTTTATCTTCTTCATTCGCTTTATTGAACGGAGTTTCTTTGCCCTTCTTGTTATCTTCGACAAACTTTGAGAGCATTGATCTAAGATCTTCAATCGTCTTTTGTTGCTCTCGACTCATTTTTTCTTGAGCTTCAAATCTTTGATTGATGTCATCAGATTTATCTACCATATGAGATACTGACCTTTGTAGTTGAGATGATACAGAGGAACGAGGTAAAGCTATAGCTGAATTATCGCTGTCATAGTCATAAAAACCCCCTACGAGTTTCTTATAATTCCGAGACGGAACGGCTCCAGATTTCAGTCGAGTGACGCGAGGATATTCTTCATCACTTGATTCTGAATCATCATCCGTTTCTACAACCTTCTTCCCTTTTCCCACCATATTGGAGGTTACAGCTCTCCATTCTTTCAAGGAAGCGGTCTTCAGCTTTTTAGTAGGGTTCATATCTGACTCGGTTAATCGGTCGAATACAGATACCCTGCTCTTGTTGCAGCTACAGTTGTCCATTACAACAGATACTGCTGTCATAAGCTGCTGGCAATGACAGATAGGTTCAGCCTGAACTTGTTCAATGTCTCTCTTCTTGGATAAATACTCCCTGAGATCAGCGTCTTTAGCAGTGGAGTTGTGGGTCTCATCCAAGAGAGGGTCTGGGAACCCACTGAAGCTTCTTGGTACGATGATCAGCCTTGATTCTGTAGTCGGGTTGATCTGCGCGGAGCTTAAAGATAGCTTCACGTTTTATCTTGCAGGGCTGAGAATTAGCTCCGCTTTTTGTCTCGCAGGGCTGAAAATTAGCTCCGCATTTTATCACGCTAGCCTCGCGTTTCTCGCTGGCTTGGTGTGTCTTCAGAGGTTTAGCTTCTGAAATAATAGCCCCGCGCGAAGGAAAATTCTTACACGCTGGCTTAGTCTTGCGATCAACGCAAATCATAACTTTGCGTCTAGCGCGATTTTTACGACTGACAACAATTTGCCAATCCTCTTCGGGATTCTCGCTGATAATCTTGCGTTTCTCGCAAGTATTACTGGCTTCGCATCTCTCGCTAGGCTCAGTAATAGCCTCGCGTGGAAAATCACACGCTGGCTTTAAAGAATTTTTATACTCGCGTTTCTCGCGAGTGTCAGGTACTATGCGACTAGCGCAAATCTTACTGGCTTCGCGTTTCTCGCTAAGCTCAGTAATAGCCTCGCGCAGGGTACCACACGCTGGCTTTAAAGAAATTTTATACTCGCGTCTCTCGTGAGTGTCTGATGTTTTGTGACCAGCACAAATCTCATTGGCTTCGCGTTTCTCGCTTAGCTCAGTAATAGCCTTGCGTGGAAAATCACACGCTGGCTTTAAAGAATTTTTATACTCGCGTTTCTCGCGAGTGTTAGATATTTTGCGACTAGCGCAAATCTTACTGGCTTCGCGTCTCTTGCTAGGCTCAGTAATAGCCTCGCGTGGAAAATCACACGCTGGTTTCTCCTTGCGATTAAAGCAAGTTGTAACTTTCCTTTGAAGGCGATAATGACTGGTCTCGCTATTAGCATGAGCTAGTTTGCGAGGGACCATAACCTCGCGTCCATCAGCCTCACGTCTAAGGCGGGCTTTGAGAGCTTTTGGCCTTGCTCTCCAATTTCTATTATGGAGCTGGGTTATGGTCAATCCAGTTCCCAAGTGTTCTTCGGCAATAGCAGGCTCTGCCTCTGCTAGGATTTCTTGTCCGAGCATCGGCCCTATAGCCGCGGTCTTCAAGGATCCCTGTCTCTTGGTGGATACCTTTTTACCCGTCACTCGGGTATCGGAGCGCACGCGACGATAGTGTCGTGTCTCATCCAAGTTACCTGATTCAGAGGAAAGGTACTCATCGTACTTCTGTTGGTCGATTTCAACGACCAGCACGTCCACGTCGGATCCGATCTTGTCGACGTCCGATTGCACCACAATCTCTTCTTTTGTGAAAGAGATGGCTCCCACTGTGGTCGCTAGTTTGTTCGCAGCAGAATTGTCTTGCCTTCCTTCCATTGAATAAACTTGAATTACAACGAAAGTGAACAATAGAAAAAGATGAACAAACGAGAGGATTTTATATCTCAATCGCTCTCTTTTACAATAAACGTGGGATCTGTGTGGTGATGGGATCTATAGTAGTTCCTTTGGACTATCAGATGTCAAACTCTTCTCTCTTGAAGATGATGGCCGATTGTAGATTTGATCTTTTCTAGTCTTTCACGAATTCAAGGCTCTCACGCGTAACTCGAATTCTCTAAGATCTCAGAAAAGGATCTCAATTGCTGAAAAGAAGAAGACTGATGATCTCTGGCTTTGATTCGTTCAAGGCTTTCACGTGTAACTTGAACTCTCAAAAATCTCAAAGCTCCGAAAGATCCGAAAAAGAGGAATCTCCTTAAAGCTTCCTCAAAGGGGTATTTATAGCCTTAGGATTAATATCAGAGTTTCTATCCAAATAGAATTCGTACTCATCAAGGATTCTAATCAAATATCTTAGTCTTGATTTAAATCTCTTGATTTAGAGTTCTGATCGGACTTGATTTGGGTAACCGGATAAGTCCAAGTCATAATTCCAATCAATTTGGGATTCTGGTTATCTGCTTACGCGGAGAAAAACTCATCAAAACGCAGAGCTTGAGGAACCAGGACGCGGAACTAACACGGAGCTATTGATCATCTCCACGTTTTGTTCAAACGCGAGGCTATAACAGCCAAACGCGGAGCTATAGAGTTAGCTTCACGTTCTGTTGTGGAAAATCCTTTTTACTTAGAAATTTTCACTGCTAACAATTAGTATTCTCAGGGGGTTAACCCTCGGTACAACGTGGACAGTTTATCTAACTAAGTAGTGTCGCATTTTCTGTATTGCGAACACTAAGGCTAGACATTCCTTTTCCACTGGATTATATCGGTGTTCTGCCCCGATCATCATTCTGCTGAGATAATAAATAGCTTATTCGTGCCCTGACTCATTCTTCTGTGCTAACAATGCTTCCAAAGAATGATCCATCGCCCTTACATATAGCAAGAAAGGTATTCCCGAGACTGGGGTTACAAGCACTGGTGGCTTCATGAGATATTATTTGATTTCCTCAAAAGCCTTTTGGCACGCATCATCCCAGACAAATGATACTCATTTCCTCATTAATCTGGTGAAAGGCTGACATTTACCAGACAAATTCGATATAAACCTGCGGATGTATGCCAGCCTATCTTGCAGTCCCCTTAACTCTTTGAGGTTACGGGGAGGTGGCATGTCTTGGATAGCCTTGACTTTATCTGGATCAAGGTAGATTCCTTTCAACGTTACGACAAAGCCGAGGAACTTTCCACTCGAAACTCCCAGGAAAGACTTGGTTGTATTCATCTTGAGCTGGTGTTTCCTCATGAGATCGAACACCGTCTTCAAATCCTTCAGGTGGTCGTCCTTGTTTCTGCTTTTAATCGCTAGATCGTCTACATAACATTCCACTGTTTTCCGGAGATGCTTTTGGAATATTACGTTAATGGCACGTTAATATGTAGCACCTGCGTACTTCAAGCCGAAGGGCATGACTGTGTAGCAATACACCCCGAGCGGTGTTCTAAAGGACGTATGCTTTTCATCATCAGGGTGCATCTTTATTTGATTATACCCCGAGAATCCATCCATGAACGTCATACGCTCATACCCGCAAGTATTATCTATCATAACATCTGTGATGGGTAGCGGGAATTCGTCCTTGGAGCAGGCCTCATTCAAATCTCTAAAGTCTATGCATATTCGGATTTTTCCATTTTTCTTGGTCACGGGAACTATATTTGTGACCCAATTAGGGTGCTGTTCCTCGCGAATAAAGCCTGATTCAATCAACTTCTTGATTTCAGTTTCAATAGCTTCCATAATCTCTGGGCAGAATCTTCGTTGCTGTTGTTTCACTAGCTTAGCATCTGGCCGGATATTCAATTTGTGAACCGCTATGCCTGGGTCTAACCCTGGCATCTCCTCATAAATCCATGCGAAAATATCGATGTATTCACGAATGAGGGACACCAAATCCGCCCTTTTCTTCGAGGATAGGTTCTCGCTTATAATAAGGGTTTAGAATTCCTTTCATCTCCCATACTTATTTGAATGACTTTGTCTTTGGTAGGAGGCTCGCGTTGTTCAAACTGGACCTCCCACTTCACATTAAGATGCTTGGCCAAGAGGTCATCTTTCATTGGCAAAGCTTCCTCTAAGTCTTCATCTTCTTGAATCGCGGAGGCCATGTTCATAGATACTTCGTGGAAAATCATGCCTACACTGACATCTGAATCCCAGCAGGATGATTCTGACGAACGATCGTACTATCTTCCTTCAGTTCTTCCACTTGAAGAATACTCCGGAGTGGTGACGTATCCTAACCCCCTGTCGGTTTTCTGTTAATAATCTGACATTTTTCCTTTTGGGACGAAAGGTTGAAGAATTGTTCTTCTACCTTTCCCGAAATTCAACCTCCTGCCTTCAGTCAGATCATATCCCATTTTCTTTACTAATCTATGAGAGTTTTGACCATAATGGAAGAACTTGGGACTTTCCTGTTCTTCCTCAGAATTTAAGTATTTCTTTTTGTTCCGATGACTCGCTCTTCCAAATACTATGGCTTTTTGGGTTTCGTTCTTGGGAGGAACCTCAAAAATGACCTTGTTAGCACTCTCATCATCATTACTAAATTCGTGTAAGGATGATCGGATAGGTGCTTGGAAGGAAGTCAGGGAATATATCTTGTTTACACAGTCGCTGAATGTATCTGTACTAGTGCTTGAGGGCTCAGAATCGACACCAGAAGAATAAGCAAACTCTAAATTTTCATTTATCACCCATTCACCACCTCGGATTCCGAATCTTCGGATCCTGATTCTGTGTCAGCTTCCTCACCGCTATCAGAGTCGCCTGAGTAGGCTGATCTGAGACACCGAACACATTTTGATACAGCAACGCATCAGCAAAGTAATTTTCCACTCGTTTAAAGGGTTGCTTTTCTGCGACCAACGTTCTTACATTCCCGCCTTTATCCACGTATTTCATGCATTGATGTAACGTAGATGGGACAATAAGGCTACCATGGATCCAAGGTCTCCCCAATAGCAGGTTGTATGACGTGTCCGCGTCTATCACGTAGCATGTGACCTCCATCTTTAGATCACCGATTTGGTACTTAAGCTTTATTTTGCCCAGCAGTCTACTGCCGTTAGCATTGAATCTGAAGATAGTAGTGTTGGTCGCTGCTAGTCTATTCGTCGGAACTCCGAGATATTGTAGCGTCCTTCGGGGCATGATGCTTAAGGCGGAGCCTGGATTAACTTGAATGCGCTCGATCTCCGTAGATCCTATGTATCCCATGTAATACAGAGGGCGGTGATGTTTATTGCTCCTGACTTGTATGTCTTCCGGAGAGAAAGTAATGCAAGGGATGTTCTTACCAGAGACCTAGTGGCACATCGCGCAAAGAGATCCTTCTTCTTCAGTCATCTCCGGTATTTGTACCAAGAATACCTCTGAATCTTGCAGAGCTTCTCTTAAAGCTTCTCTAGTAGATTTAGAGAGCTTCAGGAGCTCGTACAAGGTTATCCTTGCAGGAATATTAGCCAACTGTGTAAGAATATCAAACTGGAACGACTTCCGCAGGTTCTTTTTCCTTTTTCTTCAAAACTTTATCAAACTTAAGCTCTTTTTGTTTGATTTTCTCTGGAGGCGGTTGGGAATCCGTTGTCTGGCCATAGTTCTTCAAGTAATCTTTTCCTGAGTGGGTCCCCGCGGGAGGAGGATTCGCGTCAGCCACTAAAGAATTTCTGATTTCTTCTTCCGAATCGGTCAAAGCAGGAATGACTCCGTCATCTTCGGGGATCACGGAGACGTCATTGGAGGTAAAGATTTTCCCTTTTTGACCTTTCAGATGAACTGGACGTCCATTTTTTATCACTTAGGAGATCTGGATGCACCCACAGTATCTCCCCCTATCAGTTTCAAAGGGGGATAATCCTTTCTTCTGTTGTTGGTGCGGATCAAAGTTTACAACCTTCATCGTGCCTTTAGGAATGGGTTGCACTCCATCTTGAACTGTTGACTCTATCCAGTTGGACGCTTTGCCAAACCTGACAGTCACCATGTTCGCGGTCACCTTCTTCTGGTGCTCTTGGAGCTTGATGACGTTAGCATCCACTAAGACTTGAATTTATCCTTAAGGATGTAATAGTTTTGGGTAGGATAGTTAATGATCCTATGGTAGACACAATAATTAGGACTATTAACTTTTCCTACTTCTTCTGGACGTTTAGACTCCGGCAGCTTCAGCATCTTCTTACTCATGAGGATGTTGAAGATAGTTTTCGTATGCTCATCCTTGAAGGAGTATTGCTTTTGCGGCATTCGTGTCTGCAGGGGGAGCTTCGGGGAAGCCTTCGCGGGTTGTGGTGTATCAGTCACCATTGTTTCTTTCCCCTTATATCCTCGGGGTCGGGACTTATAGTTGTTATCGCCGCTTCGCTTCTATTTCTCCTCACCTCCTTCTTCTTCAAGTCTTTGTGCAATTTCTTCAGCCTCTTCGGCTTGCAGGGCGAGATCCTTCCAAGTCAAGGACTTCACTGCTCCCATTATGGCTAGAACCTTAGTCGATAAATTATGTCGACAGGTTTCTACCAAGGTCTTTTCTGGCATCCCATGCGGACATCTGAGAGAATCATTCCGGAACTTTTTGATGAAGTCCCGGGATGACTCTCCTTTTTCTTTGTTTAGTAGCTAGAAGCGTCAGCATTGACACTTACATATCATCTTCATAGAACCTGGTGAGAAAAGCTTTCTCTATGTCGCTCCATGAATTGATGGTTCCCGGTTCTAGCCTCTAGAACCATTCAAAAGCTAGTCCTGTTAAGGTACTAACGAATACCCATGTAATAATGGGGTCGTTTCCGGCTAAATGCCCAGTCTAGGACTTAAAATAGTAGAGGTGCTGGTTTGGCGATCCTTTACCATCAAAAGATTTGAGATTTAACGGTTTATAACTTTTCGGGAACGGCACACTTTCCCATTCCATGGGATATGGCCTTACCACGCCGAGCTCTTGTAAATCACTCTTATGCATGATAGCGTTCAGTTGATTTTGGAAGCTCTCCATCCAAACAACATTTGCGTTTCTTTCCTGATGCATGGAACGGTCACCGTCATCCTCATGATGTTCTGATTCTTTGTCATTATTGTGAAGACCTTCTTCTTCTGTCTTCTTTCCCTTATCAGTATTTGAGTGTGAAGACGTATCCTTCAATCTGGTCTTCTCCAATTCCATCAGAACATGTAGCATATCTTTAAGCTCGCTGATAGCATTCTGCTGTTGTTGGATATGCCTGTCTTGTTCATCCATTCTCCGCATGAACTCTTCTGAGACATTGTTTTGAGTCATATATGCAGAGGCGGAGTCTTCCAGGAGTGAGTCAGATGTTTGCGACTCAGCGATAGCAGATTTGATCATATCTTCTTTATCGGAAGAGATTCCCGCTATCTGTCTATAATTCAAGGGGACTACTGTCCCACTTTTGAGTTGAGTGTTTCGGAAAACTCCTTGCTCTTCATTGAATAGATCTTTCGAACTCGAAGAGAGCTCTGGGTCAGAAGTATCTCATTCAGAGACTTTCTTCGCCTTCTTTTTCTTCCTCTTTTCCCCGATGCTTATCATGTTGGATGATACTTCAGGGTATTCGGGCTCAGAAAACTCAAGCCCGTTTTGTCGCCTCCTTTTCGGCGGTTGGGATGAAGATGTTGACGGAGCCGACAATCGATGGAACACCGAGGGTCTAGTAGGGACTGAACAATGACAGTGAGATAGTACTGCATTGATCAGTCGTTCACAGTGGCAATGAGATGCGTGGAATTCTTCCATTTTTTCATTCAGAAGTTCCCTAAGATCTCTTGTATTGAAATTCTTTGTGACGGTGTCACTTGTGAAAGATAGCTTCGGGAGTGGCACAGTCTTAGCCTTAAAGATAGGCATGTGTTTTCCGCGAATTTGAGGTTCGCGGGTTTCGCGAGCCTCTCCAATCACGTGATCAGACTCTCTCTGGAATACGAGGGATGCGGATGTATGCTCCGCATTTTTATCATAGATAACTTTGGTGGACTCACTCCGCTTCTTGTAGGAAACGCGAGTAAATTCTTCCGTGTCTTGATCAACCTTGCCTTTTGGCCTCCATACTTGCACGGTAGGTTTTTGCAGGGATAAGTTGGCGGTTTCCTTTTGCTGCGTGGTCCTGCGGAGGGCACGAGCTTTACTTCTTCTTAGGTTCCTTCTCGCTGTACGAGTGAGAGGAACCACTTTCTCTGCGCCATAGCTTTGCAGAGTAGGCAACGATCGCTTCCCCTTGTTGAAGTGGGGGCCTTGGCCTACTTTTCTTGTGAGATCAGGAGTCTTAGTCGTGACTGGCTTAGAGCCTGATGTGGGCACTAAAGAGGATTTCGGATTGGCTTGATCCGCTAATTCCTCTAGTTGAGTTTTTGCCCTTAAGGGCTGTTCGGAGATTAACTCCTTAAAGACCTTGTGGCATCTCCGTAGGGAAGTAGGGCTCTTAGAGCCTGAAGAAAGAAATTCTTCATATCTTTCTTGGTCGACCTGAATGGTGAGCGAGTTAACCAGGCTGCCAGCTGGAATGTTGTCGGATCGAGCTACTACCAGATCACCGGAAGTGATAGGTGCCCCCAACAGAGTCTCCAATCTTCTATTCGCCATGAAAAAGGTGATAAATTGCAAATGACACTCTATTGAAGTTTTTTCAATAAAGGATTACAATTCAACGGTTTCCCGTTTACAGAAGATGAGGAAAATAGATTTGCTCTTTTTTTAAAGCTGGGCTCTAATATAGCTGTGGAGGACGATCATGTTCTCCGTTTACACTCCGCACAATCTCTCAATTGGCTAAGAAAAGAAAAGCTCTAGACTCTTGATCACAAGGGGTAAATCAAGAAGAAGATGATCTCTCCGGGTATTCCCTCTTCTGTGCCCCTGTGTTCTCTTTCGCTCCCCCTCCTTTTATAGGGGTTCTAGGGTAACGTCCCGCATCATTTGTTCGACCGTTAGCTCCCACTACTCGAGAAGTGCCGTCATATTCGTTAGGTGGTTGCTCCCACGATCGAAGTAATACCGCTGCATTCGTTTGGCTGTTAGCTCCACGATCCAAGGTGGCAATTCTCTCGTGCGGGTCGGATGACTTTATATTAAACCCCTACCCGGAAGTTATGGGTAGCATCGCGAATCTCAGTTTTAGATTCGTGAACCTATTCTGTTGTCACTGGGTCACGAACCTCAATCCTTCAGTTCGCGAATCTGCTGAACTGCGGACTTCTAACTTTAAATCCACGGATCTGCTTTGTTTTCCAGAATTTTTCGCCAACAATAAGATGTACAAAGATATGAAAAAGTATTTTTGGTGGCCAGGCATGAAGATAGAGATTGCCAAATATGTATCTAGATGTTCTACTTGCCTGCAAGTGAAGGCTGAGTATCAAAGGACAGCTTAATTGCTCCAACCATTAGCAATACCAGAGTGGAAGTGGGAACAAATATCGATGGACTTTGTTATAGGCTTACCTAAGGGCACCAAGGGCAATAATGCAATTTGGATAATTGTGGACCGACTGACTAAATTGGTTCATTTCATTCCATTTAGAGTTGGTCAGTCAACAAAAATACTAGCCAGAAAATTTATGCAAGAAATAGTGAGATTGCATGGTGTCCCAGCCAGGATTGTGTCAGATCGAGATTCAAGCTTCATATCACA